>RJVU01063416.1:466728-597497 GCA_003731715.1 Anabarilius grahami | reverse complement strand
AAAATATTTTAATTTGAAAACGCTGTGCATTTGTTTGTTTTTGTTGCTATTTTGAGTTGAGAAATACACATTTCAGCATTATCAGTAATCTGTGTGTGCATTTTCATTGAGAACCAAGCAAGATGACTCATGATACTATTTGTTTAGTATATCGCTATCGCATATCGCAATCGCAATAGACCTCAATAATCGCAATATGACATTTTCCCCAAATCGTGCAGCCCTAATCCAGATATTTTCTGCAAATTGGTTAGAAGAACCAAATTAGTCAGTGTTCAGTTATCACGATTAGAAGAACTGGAATCTGTCCAGTCATCACAGATGTATTAAAGGCCCACTGAATTGCCTTGGAATATGCAGCATTATTCAATGTGTTTTTCAACTGAAACAGGAAGACAGGGCGGGACATAACGAACAGCTCCGCCCCTGTTTTAAAATAGCCAATATCGTTTTGTTTATACCACAGCTCGGCCAGAGCCGTTAAACTCTGTAAAACCTCAGTTTCCTTCTAATCTCTAACAATTTCCCATCCTTATTTCCTCTATATCACTTTAAAATACAGAATTCTGTGCAGAATTCAAATGGATCCGATACCTTTTGTGGTCCAAGCCGACTCGCGGTCAGCGGATATGATCCGCTTTGTGCTCTCGTGTCTCTGGACCAGAGCAAACTGTGCTCGCGCTGTGGCGGTTCACGTGACACTGACGCGAAAACGGACTTCATTCACATCAATAGAAAGCGTATTTACACTGTCTGAATAGTTCCCTAAACTTTATATAGTGCACTATGTGCCCTTCACCATGTAGAGACTAGTAAATGTGTGAACAAATGACCGATTTCAGCCGCAGCTTCAGCGTCTATTTATAGTGCAGGAGGAGCGGGACTTCAGATTCTAGAGAGCATTTGATTGGACAGAAGATTTGATGAGAAGCTGAAGCTTGCGGTGATGTGACGGGACAACGGATGGAAATTAGCCTTCGGCTACAATCCGGTGTGTTTACATTCATGTACTTTCATGTCTGTCCATTAACACACACTGTCCCTATCAAATAAATAAATAAATGTCATGAAAATCCATGATCCATTTTAGCAGAAATGAGACACACTAAGTTTTGAATGCATATATATCCTAAATGCAAATTTTGTCATTTTTTTGGAACACATTAGCTAATTAATAACCTTAAGGCTAACATATTCATACTAAAAGCTAAAAAGCTTAAATTTTGATTTCAGGGGGACTTTAACCCTTTGATGCACAACATGGGTCAAAAATGACCCGAATGAGTTTTTGTTTTCTACATCTTTGCAAGAAATGTATTTCATCATTCAGTATTCCAGGTATTCCTCAATGAACTTGTTTTTGATCATCACAAATCCTCATTTTCATTCTTTCTTTCTTACTTTTTGAATAAAAATCATTTTTGTATCACTACCCTTCTAATGCACAACGTGGGTCAAAAATGACTCGTATTCATTTCCTATGTTATTTCAATCATGGTTGAGTGTTTCTTTGCTTAATATTTGAAAGAAAAGTATTTTATCATTTATTTATTTCAGGTATTCCTTAAAGATCTTGTTTTTGATTTTCTACAAATCATTGTTTATTTTCCTTTCTTACTTTATAAACAAACACAGTTTTTTTATTTCTACATCAATTTTACACACATGGGTCAAAAATGACCCATATAGAAATCTTTAATATTTGCACATTTTTGCAAGTAGGAACATATTTACTGCAGACAACTGTTCATCTGCCACACATTTCACATCTAAACATGGCTGCTTTTGTATATTTGATGGATGTACGTAAGTCTTATTATATTTCATATATTAGGCTATATATTATATTTCATAATTTTTATTTTTTGTCATAAATCAATGCTATTGGTCATCCTTTATGTCTGTCAGTGTTCCTGAAAAGTAACAGTTTTGGACATATACAACATTGGTCTAAAGTGACCTGAATGAGTTATTTTCTATATCGCATATATTAAAAGAAATTAATTTCATCATTCATTATTCCAGGTATTCCTCAATAAACAAATTCTTATTTAAATTTTTCCTTACTTTTTGATTGAATTTTTTTTTGTGTCATTACCTTTCTAAAGGCCAAAGTATACAGTACTTCAGTACTTTTTTTCACGAGGGTCAGCATACAGATTTTTTGTAACTTTTTATAATTTACGCCAGATTTCTGTAACTTTGTATGTGCAGGTTAAATTGTGTTCGACTGTGCGCAAAGTATACTTTCAACTTTTTTTACAGTGATGTCACCATCCAGCTCAGTTCTGTTTGCATACAATGGTGTCTTTTTGATCTGCCTGCATTGACACCATTGTGTGCGAACGGAACTGAGCTTGACGATGACATCACTGTTTTCTCCAGTGCTGATATATAGATAAATTAACTAATTATTGATTTTACAATCGAATGAATCAATACTGAATTTACTTAAGCTGGACAATGACAACCATTTTCTTTAAGAGCTGCTGTGTAGCCAAAATTATTTACCAGTTATCACTGTAAAGCTGCTTTGTAAAAAGCGCTATATAAATAAAGGTGACTTGACTTGACTTTATGCACAACATATCCCAGGCATCTTTCGGTTAAATAGCTGTTGAACCAGGTGAAGGTCCTGGGCAGCTCCTCGGAATACTTCTGTTCTGCCCTGAGTGGGGGGCAGTGAGCATCCCCACTTTTTACTCAATTTATTGGACTCGGTCTGAGTTTCCTCCTCAGAGGACACATCAGGAGTCTTCTTCATCAAGTGGAGCTGGATTTACACCTATAACTCCAGATTGACCCTGTGGCACAAAGTCTAGGTCATCAACATCAGATATTTCAGACTCTGAATCAGGACTAAGAATTGCCTCATCCTGTTTTGTATGCGGCATCTCTACAACCATTTCAGCCATTTTAGAATGGACCAGCCATACTAACACTATGGATAAAGAAAATCAAAAGCACAAGCATATTTTCAAATACACATCAAACCGTTGATCGATACACTTATTATAAATTTTCACTGTTGGACGGAAACCTTGTTCAAAACTGTTACTTTTCAGGAACACTGACAGACGTAAAGGTTGACCAGTAGCATTGATTTATGACAAAAAATAAAAAAGATGAAATATAATATATAGCCTATTATATGAAATGTAATAAGACTTACATCCATCAAATATACAAAAGCAACCATGTTGAGATGTGAAATGTGTGGCGGATGAATAGTTTTCTGCAGTAAATATGTTCCTACTTGCAAAAATTTGCAAAGGTTTCTATATGGGTCATTTTGACCCATGTGTGTAAAATTGATGTAGAAATACAAAAACAGTTTTTGTTTATAAAGTAAGAAAAAAAAATTAAACAATGATTTGAGAAAATCAAAAACAAGATATTTAAGGAATACCTGGAATAAATAAATGATAAAATACATTTCTTTCAAAGATTCAGCAAAGAAACACTCAGTCATGATTGAAATAACATAGGAAATGAATACGGGTCATTTTTGTGCATTAGAATTTAAAAATTCATCTTTTGGGGTCCTGAAAATTTTCCTTAATATCCCAGTGTTGACAGGTGTGGTCTAACGTGATTCTTTTGTTTATATGCATCTGTATGTTTTACTCATCATTAGACAAGTTGAGAGAGACGGCATCTTTCTTGCGAGTGGGTGTGTTTTTAGCGCAGACAGCGGACACGCCCCATTTACTGGCGATTTTTTTAATCATTCAAATTTGGCAGGGTGAAATTGCAAGCACAATAAACCTCACAAGAATCGAAAATGGGCTACTTTCCCATAGACTCAAGATGCTTCTCCATAGACTGGAGTGAGACCAGAGGGGTGGTTTCTTTATTAGGGCGATAGGGTGACACACCACCAAAGTGAGAAAGGGACGGATTTTTTTCAATCACATTCAACCACAGTAGCCAGGTTTCCATCCAAGGATTTTTTTTTTTTGCGAAAAAAGGTTTAGCGCTTTAAAATGTTTAACGATAAAGCTTATGGAAATGCCATTTGTCGAAAATTCTCAAATGTCGACACAATCTTTTTCCGTTTATTTTTAGCGAATACAATCTATATTGATAGTTTAAATGTCGCAAAAATGAGTTTGTAAACACTTTTTGTCGAGAAATGGGGCTTTAAAGCAAAAATATGGTGTCACATGACAGAATTAGCCTATACGCAGTATCCGCGTGTGTTGCGCCCGTTAAAGCGCCGTTTCTCTGTAGTTCAAGGTGCGTCAAGTATAAGGTGACCAGATTTCTGAAATGGAAACTGGGGACATTTCCTATTTGAGTGGTCAAAATACCACCAAAATCTCATTTGTTATTATCTATTTCACGAGTTCACACTTACAAATAAGTCAGATAAATTAATTGGTAAATGTATTTAGCGTGCTGTCCGGGGCTCCGAGCTCGGTATATAGGCCTGTACTCATGCTGATTGGGTAGATATGTTGATTACAGATTGTTGACAGCTGGTTGAGAAGACGTAATAATTGGGTAGCTTATTTGACTTGTTCCTCATGAACTACGTTAATAAAACATAATTTATTAAAAAACAGGGACAATACATTTTCGAAAGTTTTTGCTTTTAATTGTTGTGGGTTCCTTATAGGCTATTATTACATTAATAATTATTATATAGTTTTATTATTAGAATTTTTGCTCTGGTTTTAATACAATTCACCAAACAAAACTTTTACACTATTAATAACCATTGTAAAGCAGTTAAAAAAAAATACGTTATAACAGAAGTAACAGAAGTATGACTTTACAAAAGCACATTACATTACAAAAATAAATTACAAAAAAAAATAAATATAAGAAGCTAAATATAAAACGTCATTTAACAAAAAAATTTTTTAAACATTTGTAACAAAGACAGTGGTGTGCCAACTGCAACAAGGGCCCCAAAGATGTTTTGAACAGCAGCAGCACCACTGCTCTGAATGTACCGGCAGACGGAGGCGTAAAAATGACGTGACGTGGTGATAAAGCCAAAAGTTCAGTGTTTATTCCAAGTGGAGCAAAAATGAAGGTTTTCCAGTGGTGCGTCAATGGTATTTACAGTGAAAGTCCAAAAATATATACAAAAAAAACAACAACAACAAAAAATAAGATAAAAACTGTTCAAAAGTTAGACAAACAAACAAACTTTTGGCTATGCCAATAAATTGACCCAAAAGATCGCAGTTTCTCTCAAACTCACTCTACGAGCTTCTAGACAACTCTGAGAGGCCATCTTAAAAAGACCAAGCCCCTCCTAATTGGCCTAAACCATTTAGAAATTAAAGGTAATAAAGAATCTGAAAAATATATATATAAATGTGATTTAAAAGTAACAAAAAGGTAAACTGTTAAAATAATACAAACAATGCTCAACCAAGAATTATCAGATCAACAATCTCCCCCTCACACATGAGAATAATGAACTGTGCCTTCTATTGGCGGGAATGTGGTCTTCAAAATGGCATTTACTGTGACTGGGTTTTGTCTGTTTGGGATGGGAAAATGTTCCAGTACGCAAGTATGGCTATTTATGATATGTAATATGGTAATATAAAAACAATAAACATTTAACATGATTACCAGTCTTGTTTTACTTCTTAACATAACACAACACAAATCAACATAGAAAAATGTATAAACCATTAAACATTCAACAGATGAAGAAATGGCATGATGAGGACGTGAACAACACAACACATGATCAGTAATACAAACATATCTGTGTTAACTGATGTTCAATATGCGCAAAACAGATAAGTGTGTATGATGTTACAAAAGGAAGTGTATGCATGCGTTTTCACAGTCCAATGTCAAAATAAGAGTCCTTTTTATAATCCAAGTCTCTAGTCACAGGGCCTCACTGTGACAACATTATTGAATTTAATATTTAAATTTTCACTACCTTCACCACGTAGTTAAGACGTGTGTGTGGAAATTGCTGCATTGTGACTGCGGAACTTTTGTGGACGTTTTAAATTGTGCAAAACAATCTCGCACTCTGTTGAGGCCCTGTTATTAAACATACGAACAGTATTTCTTTAATTTAACATGAATAGTTAGTGTGTTACTACCTTGGAATCGATAACGATGTTTATTTTGATATTTGACTATAATGGTGCTTTGGTCTGGTCCAGATCCCGTTCCAGGGTATAGGGTTGCACCAGCCGTCCGTAAGTTCTTACTTAAACTGGAAAATAAAGTCCAAACTAGAAGCTTAGTAACTACTAGCTAGTTTATAACTAACTCTGTACTTTATTCGGTTGCACCATTTGTTTTTAAGGCAGAACGTAGCTAGTAGCTCGTAAGCTCTCCGTAAAGTAATGCGTTGTCGCATAGAATGACGTCTATTTTTCTTAACCCAATCACAAGCCTTCTAATAGGTAAACAGGAAATAGTCTGAACAGCGCATAATTTCAAACTCATTCTTGACTGGCCTAAACTGAAAGTTAAAAAAGACGTTAAAGCAAACGTTATCGAACTCAAAACATTACACTTTTAATTGAAAATATCTATCCCACACATGGAGGAGAAAAGAAACAGGAAGAAAAATGTCAGTCATGAAGAAATTCTTATTTTAATTGATGGATACAAAGAAAACAAAACAGTCCTTGAAGGCAAATTAAACTCATCTGTCACAAACCGAAAAAAGGTGAGATTTGGCAGGACATAACAAACAAAATAAATGCAAAAGGCTGTGAGCAGAGGGAGATAAAGGAAATTAGGAAGAAGTGGAGCGACCTTAAGACACAAGCAATCGAGGATTTTCCTCGCACAAAACATGTGCCCACTGGAGGTGGTCTGAGACCTGAGCCTAGCCCATATTCAACCGTCATCCTGGAAATAATTGGCGACAACTCACCCACCGTCTGCGGAATCACTGGAGTTGAAAGTGGAAGTGAAGCCACAGACGACATTGCTCAAAGTATTAATAGTTTCTTATTATTTTATTCTTATAATGTTTCCTAAAAATACATATTGTGCCAGTCATATGAGCAAATATGTAACCACAGAACGGGAAAAAAAACTAATCTGTATTTTCTGACTCGCAGTTGTGAGAGAAAAAAGTCAGAGTAACATTATTATTATTATACACTTCATACTTTAATGCAAAGTGAATTAGGACACAATTTTGTAAAGTTACAATAGCAAGTTCTTGTTTATTCATCGGCAGGTGTTGCATCAAGTCAGCCAACTCGCAACAGAAACTTGCGCTGATAACATTGTAGCGCCAGCATCAGCGGGAGATCTGCCTGTCCTTCGTACAGACCGTCCAGAGAGCACACAAGACAAAGAACCGCTAGTCGAAAATACAAAGAAAAGGAAACGTCCAAATGAGCAGGATGAAGACATAAACTACAGCCGCTGTAAGCTTATAAAACTTAAATGTGCGAAAGTTGAAGAGGAGATCTTGAAAATAAAAAGTGAACGGAAAAAGATAGAACTCGAAAATGTTAAACTAAACCTTGAAATCATTAAATTACAAGAGGAGTTAAAGCCTCTTGGCTACTCTTTCAACATCGTTGAAATGTAGTCATATTGATAGTTTAATTGCCAATTGTTTAAGGCTAATGGTTAAAGTGTGTAATTGCTAAGACCTATGGCTACTGTTCATTATTAGTATATTTAATAACTTGTTTGCACCACAACATTTATGTTTTAGTATTTATTATTCTTGTACTTTAATACAACTTGTATTGTTATTGAATATGTGTGTGCAGACACCATGAAATAAATTTGACGAAGAAATATTTTACAAAAAATATATTTTCGGATATGTCATTGAATTCACAACTGAGAGATATTAGATTACAAATTGTGTTGATGAAGAATGAGGTGAGATGAGTCATATCTACAATGAATGGAGGTTAAAGTTTAATTAATTAAAAATAGTCTATGAAAATAATACAGCTTAAAAAAAAGATTAGTTATCGTAAATTTGTGTATGGACTTAATATTGACGATATATAAAAAGGACAATTATGTGTTATAGTGTAGTTTAAGTGAAATGATTCTGTGTGATGAAACGCCTGACAGTTACACCCTCTTGCACTTCTGGGTCTTGAAATTGTCTGCAGTGCTCTTCCTGTGGGACCTCCTCAATCTCTTCACCTCCCAGATCATCAACTGCCATTTTCCACAGCATGGCCAAATTATGCAATACAATGCATGCTCCTATCACCTTTGCTGCTCTCTCTGGCTCCATTGCAATTCCTAACGAGCACATTTGGAGTGTATTCAAAACTTGTACTTTATCTGAAATATTAGCCAGTCTAAACTGATAAAATAATCAAACAAATTAAAATCTGCTGTCACATACCCCTATAAAGACATGACCACCTCCTTTTTAATACACCTATACTTCTTTCCTCTGTTACCCGTGTTTTGGTATGTGCAGAATTGAATTTTTCCTCTGCCTGTGTGGAAGGGTTTAAGTATGGTGTCATCAGTCACTTTTTAAGTGGGTAGGCAGAATCACCCAGCAGAATGCCACGATACACCCCAGAATTAAATTTTTCAAAGATGTTTGATCTTCTTAGGATGAAACTGTCGTGCTTTGAAACTGGCCAACTCGCAACACAGTTTAAAAAACATAAACTCGGGTCACAGATGACTTGGGTGTTTAGTGAATGGAAGCCCTTCCGATTCTCATCTACTGTGGGTGCTTTTATCCTGATTTATGTCCCATCAATGCAGCCAAGTACATCAGGGAAACTGGCAATGGCATGGAATTTTTGCCTGTTCGTATTTTGTGCGTTTATGCTTGGCATACACACGTAGTTATTCATGTGGCGACACAAGGCAAGTGACACCCTGCGGATCACTCTACAAACTGTAAATTTATGAATCTGTATGCAATCGCCTACAACATTTTGCATCGATCCAGTTGAAAAAAACGTAAGGCGACACACACTTGAAGGCTTGGGGAGAGAGCGCCGTTTCTGTCTGTCTCGTGCTGAATATCAGACGCTATCAAGTATTCCCTCTCTTTTAAAGCGCAAACGAGCATATATGTCGACATCATCATAAATATCCAACGGATGATGTCTGTCTCGTAAAACTCGTTGACGAACTTGCGGCTCTTCATGATCAATTACGAGCTCATCGATGTGATCTAATCTGGCTGACATCTTATTCCGACCGTTATTCATGGACAGAGGCTTCCGTAAATATTTAGTTAGAACGTATAGTTACGTTTAAACTAAGTTTGATGGTGCAACGCAAAAATATTTAGTAGTGCGTAAGTTGTAACTTAGTGCCCATTTACGTCGAAACTAGGCTACGTTGTAATTTACGCACAGCTGGTGCAACCGGCCCCAGATTACGTTCCTCATGAAGTAGCGGCGCGCGCGCGACCAAGTGTAGGTAGCTGCACAGCTCCCTCTGTTGGAGGAC
This sequence comes from Anabarilius grahami, assembly GCA_003731715.1. NCBI lineage: Eukaryota > Metazoa > Chordata > Actinopteri > Cypriniformes > Xenocyprididae > Anabarilius > Anabarilius grahami. The sequence goes on along the minus strand of RJVU01063416.1, from coordinate 588,089 downwards.
ATGATCACTACACAATTTCTCCAGGAGGCTGCTGTACTGTATGCTCGTCGGTCTTTTTGCAATGTATATGCAGGTTTTTTTTAACGAGCTATAAAACGGGGACATTTCCGGGGACAGCTCCAGGCGGGGACATAACACCAAAAAACGGGGACGTCTAGTCACCCTAGTCAAGTATGTCTTGAAAATCTCTGCAGCTTGAGAAAATAAGCCCGTCTGTCAAATTAAGAAAGACTGCTGGAGTTTTCAACACTGACATAAAGAAAGGTCAAATAAAATACAGAACTTCTGTATCTGAATAAATAAAAGTGCTGTCATAAAATTGTGAGTCTGTTTCGTTTTAATGATCAGAAACTGTTCTAGGCTACATGACAAATGAAAATCACAAACATAACACTTGCAAAATAAATAATTTTATAAGTTATCAATATAGAATTTTATCTCAAATAAATTAGGAAAATAAAGTAGTTGACTCCAAAAAAAAAAGCTCTAATATAACTTTAGAAATGTTATTTGNCCTTGCTCAAGGGTCTCACCTCAGTCGTGGTATTGAGGGTGGGGAGAGCGCTGGACATTCACTCCCCTCACCGACAATCCCTGCCGGACCTGAGGTTCGAACCCATGACCTTTGGGTTACAAGTCCGACTCTCTATCCATTAGGCCACGACTGCCCCCAAAAAAGTGAAAACGATCAACTTTATTGAGGAAGCAGCGCTAGCCTGATCATTCAGATTGGTGATCATAGTTTTAGGCAGGCTGAGACGACAGGTGGGGGGCTAAAGCCCACCTAAAAACGGCCTAGAACTGCCCCTGATACACGTCAACTTTTTCACCTGTTTTGAGTTTGCAGGTATGACAGAGGTTTTTTTGTTTTTGTTTTGTTTTTTGTTTGTTTGTTCGTTTGTTTTGTTTTTTACTTTAAATTATTTACAGAATACTGTCAGATTGTAGTTGTTGTAATCATTAAAAACTGTTCAGAATAGTAATCTGTGATACGAAGAAATCTTTCAAGAGAGGAAATGTGGAGTTCTGTAGTTTAACCACAAGGTGGCAGTATCATGCTTGAGTATTGAGGTGCTTAGTATTATCTAGAAAAGAAGTGTGTTCAATGCGAGTTTATGCAGTATGTGCTGAATAAAGAGCCTCAAGGAATGACTGGTCCTGTTGCTTAATGCTATGAAACTACACATCTTCCTGAAAGGCACTAGTAATCCTAAATATTTGCCATCTTTTTGTAGTTATACAGTTTCTGTGTCTAATATCTTCACCTTATTTTGAATGCATGCACCATATTGACATGTAGATGACAGACACACGCTCAATCTGTGACTTAATTAGAAATAATTTCTTTTGATGAAATACTGTGCTACAAGTTTGTTCAATTATTTCCTTGTTTTTCCCTTGACAGCTGTAGAGCAATCATAGGCTAAAGGTTTTGATGACAGGGTAAGATGCTGGATTTTGTTGTACTGGACTGACTGTAATTCGGTTTTGTCATTTTAATTTAACTATTGCCAAAAATCAAAATCACAAATTGAAAATATTTTGAATTTTATGTTAATTAATTGTAACAATTAGACATTTGAGATAAGTTTACCGCAGGGGGCATCTTTTCCCAGATAAACATATCATATCTAATATGTTTTTAATTTAATCTCAATTGTCAATTGATGTAAAGCCTTAGATCCTCTGCAGTTGCAAATGTGAGTTTGTGTTAGGAAAAAAAGAAAAAAAAACTTAACTTATTTAGGGTACCTGAAAAAAATACTTGAAACCCTCAGTGTTTTAATATGGATTTTTAAAAAATAAAAAATGTAAACATTTTCTGCAGAAAATGTGGATGATGGTAACCTGTGCAGAACTCACCACCATGGAGCTAGGATGTTGTGGATGGTTACCAGGGCGTTTTTTTATGCAGTTGCTAAGATGTTCTGTGACTTTGACTTGTTGCTTATGTAACCCAAGTCAAAAGTTACTCCCTGAAGTCTCCTATCATAAAGGATTAAGTCCATAGTTATGAATGCAGAGGATTTTTTTCACCTGTTTTATCATCCAGCAGGCAAAACTCATAATAACAACATTAAATGAACAAATATGAAAAGTAATATCATGTATCTCCTCAAGAAGCCCCATGAACTGTTATTTATGTCTATAGCAAAACAATGTTTGTATATCCAGCTGCTAAGCAAAGAATGTGGCAAAAACATTCAGGACAAGTGCCAAAGTTTAATACTTTGGGTAATTGATTTGAACAAACTAATAACCCTAAACTTTGATCTCATTATATTATTGTATTGTATACTACCATTCAAAAGTTTGGGATTAATGTTTTTAAAAGAAGTTTTGTCTGCTCACCAAGGCTGCATTTATTTAATTAAAAATACAGTAAAAACAGAAATATTGTGAAACATTTTTACAATTTAAAATAACTGTTTTCTATTTGAATATATTTTTCAAAGTAATTTATTCCTGTGTTGGCAAAGCTGAATTTTCAGCATCATTACTCCAGTCTTCAGTGTCACATGATCCTTCGGAAATCATTCTAATATGCTGATCTGCTGTTCAAGAAACATTTATTATCATCATTGTTGAAAGTAGATACATTCTCTTTTCACTCTGTATTTAGTCCAGATTTTCTGAAGAAACACAATTACTTTATATAATGAACAGATTGAATTTAGGCTTATATTCAGATGTAAACATTCATAAACTCGCACATCAGTTGTGGTCAACGGAAGCTTGAGCATGTTTGTTTGATGCATGTGAGAACCAGTGAGGTTCATTCTCGTGTGTTATGCAGCATGTTTGAGCTTCTGCAAGAGGTTTGTTCTCGCGCGTCATTCAGGTTCAGTTGAGCTCCTGTTTATGTTTGCTGATCAGTGTTTATATGTGAGTAAAAGCCTAAATTAATATAAAATTAATCATAAAAAGCTATTGAGTCTCTTCAGAAAATTTGGACTAAACCACTCAATTCATGGATTAGTTTTACAATTTTTATGAACTTTTTGAAGTGTCAAAGTTTCAATTGCATAGCTGTCTATGGAGGGACAGAAAGCTCTCAGATTTAATCAAAAAGATCTTCATTTGCATTCTGAAGATGAACGAAAGTCTTACGTGTTTGGGTGAATAATTAATGACAGAATTTTCATCTTTTGGTGAACTAACCCTTTAAAATTGCTATTATGGGGTCTCTGGGCAAACTAACTTGAAAAACTATTATTAATGAGACCAAATGCATTTGTCCAATATGGAACTTAAGTTCTTTCTCTGATTTAGACTTGATATAGTGTGTGTTTTCCTTCATATCTTCTAAAGCTCTATATATACAGCTGGTTGGCCTAAAGATCTTTCCAGGCTGTACATTGATCAAAATATGTAACAATTGACGAGGAAGTATTTTTTAACTTTTCCCAATTCAGATGTTTAAAGACAGTGGAAGAGTCTGGAAAAGAAATAAAATCTGCACTAATAGCTTGTTTCATTGAGCTTCTATTTAAAGTTTGATTCATTGAACTTCTACCTTTCCCTCTTTCTCCCCTAATCTTATTAGGAAACCACCCCTCAATCATTACAATTAGTGGAGCTGCACACTTTTGCTGATTATCAGAGTGCACAAAGCTGTGTGTGAGATTATTACTAAATATAAAAGAATAGGACTACCTACACCACAGCTATAACGATAGGATATAGAGAAACGATATCGGGATCACTTTCAGAACGATTTTTTTCCTGCTGTTGAATGATAAAACACTGACCACCAATCAGAATCCATTATAATGAAAGGGCTTGCGCATTTAAAATGGCAGATGACATTGCGAAGAAGTTAATCGCTGAGGTCCAGAAAAAGCCACTGTTTGACAAGTCAAACCTCTTTTCAACAATACTTAAAAAAAAGGAATATGGAAAACAATCGGTCATACCCCCGGAATAATTGGTGAGAAGTACTAATGAGGAGATTAGACAACAAGAACAGGAAAAACATGCACACTTTGAAACCGCATTATCATTCATTGGTGTGGACGCAAACGTCATGTTTTTTTAATAAATAAAGTTAGAGCGGTGTAAGAGTGAGTGTTGTACCTTTTTCCAGATCATATACTTCATGTTTTAGGTCTTTTTTGGGCCCTAAATCTGTTGCTTGGTCGGAAAGTGCAGAAACTTCAATAGACCTGGGAGATGCTTTATGATCTATTGGGGCCGCAATCTGTGCGCGTGTTCAATTCCTAGGTCTTGGTCAGCAGGGAGATTGAGGAGTTCTTTTAACAAACTATCTACAAATCTGTCATTATCTTTTCTCCTTTGACACCTTCTTTGACTCCATAAATGCGGATGTTTGACCTGCATGACCAGCTCTCCAAGTCCTCGCATTTCTTTCACCGACACATCTGTTCTCTCTAATTTACCGCCGACATCTTGTCTCATGGCCCTCATCTCCGCTAGTAGTTGACGCGCCATGTCGGCACTCACTGTTGCATCCATTTCTGACAAGCCAGTGTTAGTTTCCTTTTTTGTTATGTTTACCTTGCTTCATCCTTTTTATTAACTCAGTCTTTGATATTTTATCCATTTTTGACGATTCAACATTTTTTATAGGGAGTCTGCCATCAAAGTAGTCAAGAGCTTCTTTAAAACGCTGCCATTTCAGAGGTGGCAAAACTGGAAGTCCATGTGATTTTGTTTTAACGGGGGATGTGATTGATAACTGGAATCATCAGAAGGGGTTGGTTGCAACATTTTCAATAAACTGTTACAACTATCCCAACTCCTAACAGCCATAACTTTGCAAACTGTTTTAGCATGTGGGTTCGAAGTTAGCTTGAATGCAAAGCATCAAATTAAACTAGAGAAATAGCTACTTTAGATTATGCATGTCAAATAACTGTATCTACAATACAATGATTGCTAGGCAAAATATTATCTTGATAAAAAAACTTTACTTTCCTTCCTGAAAATCAGTTTTTTGTTTGTTTGTTTTGGTCATAAAATCTAGTGTTTCTCACAGTCACATGCCACTTCTTTTGTGAGCACAAAAAGGTGATGGGAGTGTATGATATTGATGACATCACAATAGGTCTTTTCTTACTTGTCAAACAGACAGTTACAACTGACCCCGTGTTACAACCCAGCTATTACAGCTTCAACTCTTGTGGGAAGGCTTTCCACAAGGTTTAGGAGTGTTTATGGGAATTTTTGACCATTCTTCTAGAAGTGCATTTGTGAGGTCAGGCACTGATGTTGGATGAGAAGGCCTGGCTTGCAGTCTCCGCACTAATTCATCCCAAAGGTGTTCTATTGGGTTGAGGCCAGGACTCTGTGCAGGCCAGTCAAGTTCCTACACACCAAACTCGCTCATCCATGTCTTTATGGACCTTGGATACCCATTCCATGAAGCTCTCTACGCACTGTTCTTGAGCTAATCTGAAGGCCACATGAAGTTTTCTAGGTCTGTGGCTATTGACTCTGCAGAAAGTCGGTGACGTCTGCGCACTGTGCGCCTCAGCATGTGCTGACCCCGCTCTGTGATTTTACGTGGCCTACCACTTCGTGGCTGAGTTGCTGTTGTTCCCAACATAGGATCTTGAGTCCACGACTTCACATTGTGACATATTCCATGACTTATTACATTCCCACAAATTAATATGAGGTTCCCACAAATTAATATCTTGTGGCCACAACATATCACGTTCCCACGAGTTAAAGGGTTTGTTCACCCAAAAATGGAAATTATGTCATTAATGATTCACCCTCATGTCGTTCCAAACCCGTAAGACCTCCGTTCATCTTCGGAACACAGTTTAAGATATTTTAGATTAGTCCGAGAGCTTTCTGTCCCTCCATTGAAAATGTATGTACGGTATACTGTCCATGTCCAGAAAGGTAATAAAAACATCATCAAAGTAGTCCATGTGACATCAATGGGTTAGTTAGAATTTTTTGAAGCATCGAAAATACATTTTGGTCCAAAAATAACAAAAACTACGACTTTATTCAGCATTGTCTTCTCTTCCGGGTCTGTTGTTCACGACTCCGCAGTGACGCTACTGACGTGTTATCTGGTGCACCCGAGCTTCGTTTACAGTCATGGTGCACCGTTTTACAAATGGTGCACAAGTGTGCATGTGTCCTTACGTCAGCAGCGTCACTGCGGAGTCGTGAACGCGGATTGACAACAGACCCGGAAGAGAAGACAATGCTGAATAAAGTCGTAGTTTTTGATATTTTTGGACCAAAATGTATTTTCGATGCTTCAAAAAATTCTAACTAACCCACTGATGTCACATGGACTACTTTGATGATGTTTTTATTACCTTTCTGGACATGGACAGTGCACCGTACATACATCTACAATGGAGGGACAGAAAGCTCTCGGACTAAATCTGAAATATCTTAAACTGTGTTCCGAAGATGAACGGAGGTCTTACGGGTTTGGAACGACATGAGGGTGAGTCGTTAATGACATAATTTCCATTTTTGGGTGAACTAACCCTTTAATATGTTGTGGCCGGCCACGACTTAACTATCTTCTTAGTGTTTCTGTAATAATTTCCTTCCTGTTTCACCAGATTCTAAAAATAAGACATCATGTTGTGGATGGTGCTTCGGTCTTTCTATCCCTCACTCACCTCAGCGCAGCTAATAGTTTAACAGTTTAGTGGCTTAGTGCCTGGAGAACAAGAGATCACTTCAGAGACCACCAAATCTCTTCTTGTAGGAATCCATCAATTATTCATTCCTGCTCTTGTAGCCAGTTGCAGGCCAATTTCTGAAAGAAGGGTCATGGGCTGGAGGTACCTTGATCAATCATTTAACATACAGTGAGGGCACAGGAACAGATGAAAGGTACTAGCTGCTGGAGTTATAGGACATTGGCCATGTTTCATAGCTTGTTTGCACTGCAGAAAAGACAGTTCCTTTATGCAATTGTTTGCAGAACATGAATGTTCCCTCCAGGCATCATGGGAGCTTTTACATTTTATTACCTGAGCAGCACAGAAGCCCTGGGGCTAAGACACCAACCATTTGCAAGCAGGTATGTAGAATGTAAAGCCTTGTAAAATTCACTCTGCCATGCCTGGCCAAGTGCAATTACAAATGGCATATGTAAACTGATATATTCAAGCTTAAATAACATTTCTTTTAGCTGCATGCATGGTGCTCAAGGCATTGCTGGAATAGGCCCTATTCATCACCCCCGACCTGAACATTCACACATGGCAGATTCAGCGACTCACAGGCTCATACGCTGACTGTTATCACTTGGATTTGCATATAATCAATTAAATAATAGAAACTAATAGAAAAATAGACAATATAAGTAAAGAAATGTCTATATTTAGCACGAATATTCAATACTGTAATAGGGAAGAATGCAATTGTAATCAAATTCCAAAGTGTTTCTGGTGAGTTACAGTGGCTCGTTGTCAAATTCTTTGTAAAGATTCCGCATTTTTGTAAGCAATTTTTGTTGATCAATCAAGAATCATTTAAGCAAGAATCACAGGGCGTCTATGAATTATTTTCCCCCCACCTCTATACTCTGTGTGACTAGTACTTTCATTTTGTACAACCTTTTGTCAGTGGTTCTATTGTAATTACATGCATACACTGAACAAGGAATATATTTAGGGCCACAGGTGAAGTAAATGCTGAACAAGCATTACTGAAATGTTAGCAGATTAATCCCAACGAGAGAACAGAACATCATGCAAGTCTTTGAAGTTGACTCTGATGAGTGTGTGTGGGTCCATATGTTATGGGGAGATTGTTTGGTCCCTATGAGGAAAACAGCTTATAAATGATTAATTAAACCAAATAAATCTAAAAATGCAGGTTTTCTGTGATGGGTAGGTTTGTGGTAGGGTTAGGGTATGGAATATACAGTTTGCACAGTATAAAAGTCATTATGTCTATGGAATGTCCCCATAAAACTTGAAAACCCAATGTACATGTGTTTGTGTGTACAAACTGAGAAATTTGAGACAAATCTCATAATGTAAGCACCCTAAACATATATTTCTCTCTCCCCAACACATGACACCATATTACTCTTTATTCCTCTGTACCACTCTCCCTCAAGCCTGACTGCCTTGTGGTTGAAATTAATTAGAGCTCTGTGTACTATTGAGTTAGTCGCAGTTTGGGCCAAAAACTGATTAAATATCAAGCAGGTTGCTGAGGGCCAGAGTATAAGTATGTGCAGGTTGTTACAGGTTAATCCTCATTGATTTTCCTAAGTCTGCATACAAGCCCTACTGAAAAGGGGTAGAAGAGGAGGAGAGAGTAAAAGAAAGAGAAAATCGGTCTACACAACAGTTTTATAAGCCTGTATGTGTGCAGTACAGTATACTCTACTGGGTCATATTTCTATCCTTTCAGGCCTGAAATGAATATTTTGGCATTAAATCAACGGAAATAAATACATCACTATATGACATATAGACCCTAGGATTTTGGCAGAGAACTAGAATTTGAAGCTAGAGTGAACAAATAAAGCATATAGTGTTAGTTCTGGCAGGTCACATTAATCAAGCTCGCATCAGCTGACTCTGAGCTGATCCACATCTACCTATAGGAATATGACGCCTATCGCAGCATCCCTATATATAAAGTCCATTCAGTATTATCAGCAGCTTTATTGCATTGCTCAGGAGGTAATTACCCTCCTCCATCCCCTCCTCTCATCCAGTCAGGACTTGGCCTCTGATATACCTCTTCGAATCATTTTGTTACATTTGTTACATACAGTGGGTACGGAAAGTATTCAGACCCCCTTAAATTTTTCACTCTTTGTTATATTGCAGCCATTTGCTTAAATCATTTAAGTTCCTTTTTTTCCTCATTAATGTACACACAGCACCTCATATTGACAGAAAAACACAGAATTGTTGACATTTTTGCAGATTTATTAAAAAAGAAAAACTGAATAATCACATGGTCCTAAGTATTCAGACCCTTTGCTGTGACACTCATATATTTAACTCAGGTGCTGTCCATTTCTTCTGATCATCCTTGTGATGGTTCTACACCTTCATTTGAGTCCAGCTGTGTTTGATTATACTGATTGGACTTGATTAGGAAAGCCACACACCTGTCTATATAAGACCTTACAGCTCACAGTGCATGTCAAAGCAAATGAGAATCATGAGGTCAAAGGAACTGCCTGAAGAGCTCAGAGACAGAATTGTGGCAAGGCACAGATCTGGCCAAGGTTACAAAAAACATTCTGCTGCACTTAAGGTTCCTAAGAGCACAGTGGCCTCCATAATCCTTAAATGGAAGACGTTTGGGACGACCAGAACCCTGTTTAGAGCTGGCCGTCCGGCCAAACTGAGCTATAGGGGGAGAAGAGCCTTGGTGAGAGAGGTAAAGAAGAACCCAAAGATCACTGTGGCTGAGCTCCAGAGATGCAGTCGGGAGATGGGAGAAAGTTGTAGAAAGTCAACCATCACCAGTCGGGGCTTTATGGCAGAGTGGCCCGACGTAAGCCTCTCCTCAGTGCAAGACACATGAAAGCCCGCATGGAGTTTGCTAAAAAACACCTGAAGGACTCCAAGTTGGTGTCTTGTCCTTCATGTGTCTTGCACTGAGGAGAGGCTTCCGCCAGGCCACTCTGCCGTAAAGCCCTGACTGGTGGAGGGCTGCAGTGATGGTTGACTTTCTACAACATTTATATCTAGTTAAAAAATCTAGATGCAGATTCACAACACATGTAAAACACCAATGTTAATTTTACGCTTAAGCTCAGAGAGAGATCCAGAAAAGCTTTGAGGGTTAGCAATCTGAAATGTTTGAAATATGGTGCAGTACCTGCACTTCTGTAATTTACCCCAGTGGTTCCCAACACTGGTCCTAGTACCCTAACACCGCATTTTTGATGTCTCTATCTGACACACCCATCATCTTGGGAGTCTTTACTAATGAGCTTATGAGATGAATCAGGTGTTTGATTTGGGAGACATCAAAAATGTGCAGTGCTGAGACAGTATAGAGTAGTCTCTCGGTACGGTCTAAAATCTTTATTTAACTCATGTCAGTCAGTGATTCTGTGCTTGTTGTGTTGATATTGCGAAGTCCGAGGAAATTCTCATGGATGAGCTGTCTGTCTGGATTTCATCCCCTACTCCAGGGGTGTCCAAGCTCGATCCTGGAGGGCCACTGTCCTGCAGAGTTTAGCTCGAACTTGCCTTAACACACCTGCCTGAAAGTTTTTAGTATGCCTAATTAGACCTTGATTAGCTGGTTCAGGTGTGTTTAATTGGGGTTGGCCGTCCAGTGGCCCTATTCCATACTAGAAATATGCACAGTACCAACCTGTCCATTATGACTTGGACTCTGGGTAATGTAGTTTCACTAAAAATGTAGGTGTAAGAGGTGGTGGATTTATTACACACTGTGGACTAAATCAGATTCTTTATTCACTCTTCTTTTGCAATGAATCAGACTGACATTTTTTATGAAAGGTCCCATGGCATGAAAATTTCACTTTATGAGGTTTTTTAACATTAATATGTGTTCCCCTAGCCTGCCTATAGTCCCCCAGTGGCTAGAAAAGGCGATAGGTGTAAACCGAGCCCTGGGTATTTTGCTTCGCATTTGAGAAAATGAAAGCTCAGACGGCCCAATCTGGAATCTTCCCTATATGTCGCCGTACGGGGAAAGGTTACCTCCCCTTTCTCTGCTTTGCCCGCCTATGAGAAAATGAGCTACTACAGTGCGAGGCGAGCGCAATATTTTTTTTTCCTCAAGAGACATCATGGCTTGCAAACGAGCGAAGCATGGCAGTTGCTCAGTGTCTGGATGTACAAATGAACACCAAAGTATTTTTTTTAGTTCCTTCATCCGAAGGTATGCACGATACAACTTCCCAAAGTTTTGTATGTGTGCGCCACACATTTCACCGACGACTTTTTCCTCAACGTGGGCCAATACAGCCCAATTACTGTCGCTAATGTAAAGGTAGATAGCATCAAGTATGTGTGTGAATCAGAGGTCTACAAAGAGGACCCGAGACCCGAGGACCCGGGACCCGACCCGGGACCCGTACGGGTTCGGGTCTATATTTTAAATGATCAGACGGGTCCGGGTCGGGTCCCAATCTATTACTTTGGTTCCCGGGTCTGTTTAACATTGTGTGTATACCCGAGCCGATCTGATTCGGAGATCACCCGGCTGTGTTGAAAGTCAGTCAGCGCTGTGCGTGTGTTTTGAAACTTGCAAAGTATGAGTTGGGAAATAAGGTGAAAAAACACGAGCGACCCCAGCCATTAGAAGCAGAGCGGGCGGAGTTCATGCAAGCGAACGGTGATCATCGAGTTTTCCTATTCCTATTGTGTGCAACAGTAATGCAAACAAACTTTAAATCTCAGAAACTGCTAGCAGCCTTGCACACTCACATTTATATAACATATTTCATCAACAAAATCTGAGATAAACTATTACACGAATGTTTTCTATGACGCTTAAAAGCTTATGTTTCAGGTTGCTCCAGCTAACGCGCATGTGCAGTCTCATGCGAGCGCACTTTATTTCTCCTATTTTTATAATAATATTATGAATGAACCGTCTTATTATATCTAAAGTTTTGGTCAGACTCGGCTCAGAGAGCACAGAAATGATTGCAAATAAGTAATGCTAACGTCAGCGGCCATGTCACTGAACAAGCAATCGTTATTATAGTTCAAAAGGGCAAACAGTCAAAGTTATTTTATTATATGAGTTGACTCGAGATACAACAAAATGCAAAACTTCAAAGTCGCATTTTGTCATCGTGACAGCAGACTTTTAAAGCTGGAATAATGAGTGGATTAAGCATTTTAATCGGCAAGAGAGGAATAACGGATGGAGTTGCTTCACAGTCAGGTACAATGGAGAAAGCTAACTTAGCCTACTAACATTAGACAAAACCTTTTATTTTCGCAACTTGTTTATTAATAGCAATTTGCTGTGGAATAGACCTATGTGCCGATCGGGTCCAGTCGGGTCTCGGTCGGGTTCGGTGCAGCTTTCAAATAATAGACGGGTCCGGGTACTACATTTATGGCATTTCTCGGTTCTGCACGGGTTCGGGTCCAACTTTCAAAATTATAGTCGGGCCCGGGTCGGTTCCGTGTAGCACATTACGGGTCTCTTTGGGTTCGGGTATGACTTTTTGGACCCGTGAAGACCTCTAGTGTGAATACACCAGACATGGGGACTTGTGACTTGGTGACTTGGACTCGAATCGACTCAAGTCGCTATTTTTATGACTTGAGACTTGACTCGGACTTGGAAGTTAAAGACTCGGGACTTGACTTGACTTGAGACACGATGACTTGAATGACTTGAGTGTTAATCACATCATGTTTTCAGTTTGAATATAAAATATATAAATTATTTTAAAAAATAAAGTTGATTACTCAGCTGGAGCGCAGGCTGAGAATAGCGTTGTCATGACCAGGGGCGGCGCCAGACGATTTTGCCGGGGCTTCAGCCCCGAATGTTTTGAGTCAAGCCCCGAATGTAATGACTGTCACTGAGCATATGAAACTGGACAATAGCCTATGTAAACCCCCGAAATCATAAGTTGCTTTATTTCATTGCGCTTTGGCTTTGCATATACATCCATACACCGGCAGCGCTTTCTCTCTCTTCTCTCCAACAGCGCGTTCACGCACACCGCAGCTGAACACAGACACGCCTCCTGCCACTCACTCAGCGCAGCGGCAGGCCTCGAGACTCTCGTTCGGTCAGGTTGAAGGGTTTTTATTATGATATGAACAGCTGATATTACAACTTTAGCACATTTGTCAGCTAAACATTCATTCAGTGTTTCCCGATGACCCTGTGCCGCCGCCACCGTTTCATCATAAACCGAAAATTTAAAACATAGGCCTACAAAGCTTAAATGGTCTCTAAGTTGTATTTTACCAACGAACTAAAATCGAAACCGTGATATGCCAAATAATGTACATTTTCTGAACAACACTACAACAAAAGCTCCTTTCATGTCAGTAAAGCTGTTAACAGAAAATTCTTCCTTTATTAATTTAGAGACAATGCATGCATAATTAAAAATAAAATATTAGTTGCAAATAGTTAAAATTATTTTACTAATAAGCCTAGTGAGTGTGTGTGAGAGAGTGTGTGTGTGAGAGAGAGAGTGTGAGAGAGAGTGTGTGTGTGAGAGAGAGAGGAGAAATGTAACAAAGTTTAATGTTGTATGTAAACTGTGTTTGAGAGAGAGAGAGGGTGTTCAGAGAGGAGTCTGTTGGATGTTAAGCTGTTGTTTTATGGACTCAATGTTGAAAATGTAAAACATTTCAAACACTGTTGGCAGAAGTGAAAAATAAATAATTTTATGAAGTTACAATTTTGTTTGATTCCATGATGTATTTTACTGAACATGAGTATTTACAATGCAAATCCAAATTATTTTAATTTACTGACAGTTTTATATCTTGTCTTTTCACTTTATTAAGATCAAATTCTGCAGGTAAAATTACAATAATAAGGTGACTTGACTTGGACTTGACTTGACCTACTACAGGACTTGACTTGACTTGCCCAAGAAAAAAATACTTGGGACTTACTTGAGACTTGAAGGTTAAGACTTGAGACTTGCACATGTGTGACTTGGTCCCATCTCTGGAATACACACACTGTAACACGAGTGTTGTACTTGTACATTTCTTTGTTGTTTGGATAACCGTTCTGCTGTTGGTGTTATGGCGCACGCGAGATCCACATTTCCAGATTGCAGAGCTTGATGTAATTGTAATAAAGAAAGATTGTAAAAACTTTACTTAAGATATATGAAATATAAAATATGTAATTAAATAAATGATGTTGGCATGGTAGCACATTTTTCTCAAGGGCACCTATCAAAAAAGGTAGATTTAATAATGGCAGAGGTCTGACTAGTAGCACTGGTTAGTGTCTATAATTTATATATACCATAGCAAATCAGAGCAACATGAAAAGCCAACAACGTAGGCTAGCACTAGCTACATGATAATAACTGTAACAGCATACATAAACAAACCAACTAAAGTACCGTATCCAGACACAATATTTTATGTGCTTCTCCATCTGGATCAGATTCTGGGTCAAACTGAAAAGCTTGAACAACTTCGTGTCTACGAGCCATTGCGATGCATTCACTGTCAACATTAGCGCATGGTACCGTAGCCACAAGCTGGTTGTAGCCACAAGCTGGTTAAGGCCACACACCCACCCTCCACCTTGCCCCGCCTCTCTCCTCCTCGCCCCGCCTATCTCCTCCTCATTAGCATTTAAAGCTACAGACACAGAAATGGCACGTCCTGAGGAAAGCTCATTGTGGGACTGGCTCGTACTGGCTGAAATTCTGCACCAAGGCTGAATTTCGGGAAAGAGACTTCAGATACAGTACTAGGGACCACTTAGGCCTATATAAAAGCATCCAAAAAGCAGCATGTCATGGGACCTTTAAGATTCAGATATTTTGCTTTCATCGCCACTGCACTTTTGTTAGACCAGCTGAGGCAGGGTAAAAAAGCTCACTCTGAATCTTTTAAAAAGCAAGAAACATTAAGCACATCCTGTGCTTTATTTTCTCATTCATGCACATTTCTTTATCACTCTAACATGTCAATTACTTAAACCAGTCCTGTGCTGTTTACGGTCAGTAAATGGTCAGTACCATATAACTGAAGGTAGCATAAATATCAGACATGTAATTTATGGCCCAGGGTAATATCAATCCTGTGTTCATCATGCTTGTAAAGGTACCTACACTGTTAAATAGTTTGGAACGATTGTAATGTTTTGGAATATAAAGCACAATGTCTGTTAATTAAAAAAAATCCAATTAAATATTATTAAACAGACTTCTAATTGAGAGGGAATACTGGCATGCTCTATTTAATAGCACAGTTCATACACAAATATGAGTGTTATACTGTATACATGATATACAGTACAACTGTTTTTCTATCATTGAGTGCTGTGTAAAGTTGTACACTATTTAAAAAAAAAAAGGATTAAGGTACAAAAAGTGTGGATCATGGGATGATGGTAAAGGGGCCCCCACACTGTCTTTGCATAGGGCCCAAGATTCAGTGCTATGCCCCAGTGTAACACTAATTCAGACCCCTTAATTTTTTTCCCTGATATTATTTTGCAGCTTTATGCTATTTTTTAATTTTTTTATGTTTTATATCAATCTACACCTCATAGCCCCTAATGACCAAGCAAACACTAGATTTGTATTTGCTTTGCAAATATGTTAAAGTGAAAAAACTGAAATATCACATTGACAAAAGTATTCACATCTTTTGCTATTAAAATTTGACACTTAAAATTCAGCTCTCATTTCTCTGGGTTATCTTTGAGTTTCTATTCTTTGATTGGAGTCCACTTGTGAAAAATTCAATTGATTAGAAATATAGGCTCTTTTTAAATATCATTAAAGTTGCCAAGTGAAAATGTTAATTGTTCAACAAACTTTAAACTTTTTAATTGTAATTTAAATCACAATTTTGACATTATTTCAGACCCACTTTCCAGATCAGTAGGCCACATCTTGGGAACATTATTTTCATATTTTAGGTGGGAGCTTTAAATGCACAACTCAAACCAGCATTAAAAAAACTCAAGTTTCATTATCAGACACTCTGTTGCGTTATTTACTGCAAGGTCCATAATAAATTAATCTACATATCCTCAGAGAAAAGTATTCCAGATGTAAATTGTCTAGGAACACTAGGAATACCAGAAGCTATTTCCTGTCTGCTGTAGGTCTGTACTCCAAAGGATCCATCTTGATATTAGGGATGTTCTTTTGGTTGTTCCTTTAAACGGCGTCTCATTTCTTCTGCGTGAGCCTTGCTCCGCTCCCTGTTTGCCTGATACTGTGTGGACAAATAGAGAGACAAATGATTTAGCACAAGACAGCTGGAAAGTCAAAGTATCCATTTTTCAAACTTTAATTAGAGACCAATTCCACAAATCTTTTGATTTTAATGCCTCAGGTAAAATAATTTCCACACTGAAAACAACTATCTGAGTTGGCAATAAACATGTTTATTCATTTGGTGCTTTGGCCCTGTTTACATCTGGTATTAATGCCTATCATGGATAATCTGATCTGAATGAATAAGCATAATTATTGCATTTTTCACACCTGTTATCAACGCTTTCCCTGCCAGCATTTTTTTAAAGGGTTAGTTCACCTAAAAATGAAAATTCTGTCATTAATTACCCACCCTCATGATGGGCGAGTTTTAAATACATCGTTAGTAGCTTTCTGGGCATTGAAAGAGTTAAATTGTCTTGCTGGCAATGCAGGCCTCACTGAGCCATTGGATTTTATGAAAAATATCTTAATTTGTGTTCTGAAGATGAACGAAGGTCTTATGGGTGTGGAACGACATGAGGGTGAATAATTAATGACAGAATTTTCACTTTTGGGTGAACTAACCCTTTAAGTTGCCAGTCAGCGCCAGCATTTTCATAGCCCCCAGAATATTTTGTGAATATGTAAACAAGTCCATATATCAAAGCAAAACAAAAAGAAAAAAGAACAGAGCTTCTTCTTTTAGACAAATATCACAAATATCAAAATCACGTTTGCTTATTTGTGCGTAAACAACTTCTACTCGCTCCTTATTTTTTATGCAGATCATCTTTGCTTGTTTTTGAATCTAGAGGTGCTATACTGTTTCAGAAGATCTGTAACAGTGTCCCCTATCGAATGACAGAAAAACTTGTAAATGGCTGGAAAGCGTTGTGTCATAGTGATGGAAAATCTTGTCAATGGCAGGGAAAGAATATGACACTTTGTTATTGGATACAATGTACTCATTGGAAATTTTGGGGCCTTCACAACACATCACAATAATTACTAATACAATGTAATACCTGGTGTAAATTAGGTCTTTTATCAAAAGTTATTTTTTAGTGTATAGAAGGTTTTCAGTTTGTGTTCTCAAACCAGTGATCTATGCTCTAACAATAAAGCTACAGGAACTCATAATGAGCACCACATAATGCTGTCCTCACCTCTTTCTTGAGACAATCACGCATTGCACGGTCCATATCATTACATGTGCCAAAGAACCTGAGGACGTTATGCTGAAGACAGAGCCAGATTTTAATTACATACATGCCTGTTTTCAAATCAAAAGTAAGAAAAATGTTTTGCAAGAAAAATCTTTTACAAATTAGTGCACAGGCTTTATAAAAGATTATCTGAAGACAGAAAACAGTGATATAACAAGAATAAATGGTACAATCCACATATGCATACAGACATTTAAAACTTTTAAAGTGTATTTGCACCTAATACAGGTTTAAAACAATAGTTTACTCAAAAAAAAAACTTTACAATGAAGTTCATTAGTTAAACATTAGTTAATGTATTAACTAACATTAACTAACCATGAGCAATACATTTGTTACTGTATTTACTAATCTTGTTCATTGTTTGTTCATGTTAGTTCACATTACATTAACTAATATTAACAAGATTTTAATAATGTATTAGTAAATGTTGAAATTAACATTAACAAAGATTAATAAATGCTGTATAAGTGCAGTTCATTATTAGTTCATGTTAACTAATGAACTTTATTGTAAAGTGTTACCAAAAAACAATCATTTACATACCTCATGTCTTACCTGTATGACTTTCTTCCAAAAAAAAACACAAAAGGAGTTATTACGGTGTTGAAATTCTTCAGATGTCCTCTTTTTTCAGTCCACAGAAGAAAATCATACAGGTTTGGAATGACATGAGGTTAAAGGTATGAGGTAACTGATGATAGTTTTCATTTTTTGGTTTGCTGCATTCACAACATCATTCACCTGAAAGTTAATCACTGAATCATTTGTGGATTGTACATTGAGAAAAAACAACAACTCATTTGACATTTAAAAAAAAAAATGTTTTCATGAATAGGTTTCCAAACCTCTTTGTGGCACTGTTTGAGAAGTGTTATAAGTTGATTGCACTCATTAGTATGCAGATGGGGTGACAGATCCGAATGCATCCTGAGTTAAGGCTGTATGTCTTAAACTGTGACACCCTGTGGGTAACTATCATTAAAGCAAGGCCACCGTGAAGAACAGGAAAAAATAAAACAAAAAAAAGAGTAAATGCCTAAAACTTTTCACAGTTGTCATAGTTTTTCATAGTTCATCATAATCCTATGGATTTATGCTGCCCCTTCATGTAATCCCAGATTCTATGATGGTGTGTGGGACTAATGGTCTTTAAGGGTTAGTTCACCCAAAAATGAAATTTCTGTCATTAAAGGTGCCATAGAATTGAAAATTGAATTTACCTTGGCATAGTTGAATAACAAGAGCTCAGTACATGGAAATGACATACAGTGAGTCTCTAACACCATTGTTTCCTCCTTCTTATGTAAATCTCATTGTTTAAAAGACCTCCGAAGAACAGGCGAATCTCAACATGTCGGGATCATTAATATGTACGCCCCCAATATTTGCATTTACCAGGCCATGTTCAAGGCATTCGACAAGGGCAGGCAGTATTAACGTCTGCACAGCTGAATCAACAGACTAGGTAAGCAAGCAAGGACAATAGCGAAAAATGGCAGATGGAGCAATAATAACTGACATGATCCATGATAACATGATATTTTTAATGATATTTGTAAATTGTCTTTCTAAATGTTTCATTAGCATGTTGCTGATGTACTGTTAAATGTGGTTAAAGTTACCATCGTTTCTTACTGTATTCACGGAGACAAGACCCGTTGCTATTGTCATTTTTAAACACTTGCAGTCTGTATAATTCATAAACAACTTCATTCTTTATAAATCTCTCCAACAGTGTGTAACATTAGCTTTGGCCATGGAGCACCATCAAACTCATTCAGAATCAAATGTAAACATCCAAATAAATACTATACTTACATGATCCGAGGCTGCATGACGAACACTTTGTAAAGATCCATTTTGAGGGTTATATTAGCTGTGTGAACTTTGTTTATGCAATGTATTATAGAGTCGCGAGCTCGGGGGCGGGGAGCGCGAGGATTTAAAGGGGAAGCAACCTGAATCGGCGCATATTTAATGATGCCCCAAAATAGGCAGTTACAAAAATTAATAAAAAAAAAATCTATGGGGTATTTTGAGCTGAAACTTCACAGACACATTCAGGGGACACCTTAGACTTATATTAGGGGCAGTCGTGGCCTACTGGATAGAGAGTCGGACTTGTAACCCAAAGGTCATGGGTTCGAATCTTAGGTCCGGCAGGGATTGTCAGTGAGGGGAGTGAATGTCCAGCGCTCTCCCCACCCTCAATACCACGACTGAGGTGAGACCCTTGAGCAAGGCACCGTACCCCCAACTGCTCCCCGGGCGCCGCAGCAATGGCTGCCCACTGCTCCTGGTGTGTGTGTTCACTGCTGTGTGTGTGCACTTGGATGGGTTAAATGCAGAGCACAAATTCCGAGTATGGGTCACCATACTTGGCCACATGTCACATGTCACTATTACATCTTGTGAAAAAGCATTCTAGGGCACCTTTAAGTACTCACCCTTATGTCGTCCCAAACCCTTAAGACCTTTGTTCATCTTCAGAACACAAATTAAGATATTTTTGATGAAATCCGAGGGTATCTGAACTACACATAGGCAGCAACGTCATTGTACATTTTGAAGTCCAGAAAGGTATTAAAGACATTGTTAAAATAGTCCATGTGTCTACACTTGTTTAACCTTAAAGTTATGAAGCAATGAGAATACTTTCTGTGCGCAAAAACAAAACAAAAATAACTTTATTTAACAATTTGAGCTGTTGTCATATGCAGTTGACGTAGAGAACACAGGGCAGGCTTCCATCCAAATGCCAGCTCAGTTTTGGCCGATGCTGTACACATGAGCAGCACAATGCATGAGTGTGATGCTGGCGCAGGAGCCGGCCAATAATGAGTCGGAGTTCGGACGTAGAACACGGAAGCCTGTACTGCGTTCACTACGTCAACTGTGTATTACAACAGTTCAAATTGTTAAATAAAGTTGTTATTTTTTTAGTTTTTGCGCACAAAAAGTATTCTTGTTGCTTCGTAACATTAAGGTTGAACCACTGTAGTCACATGGACTATTTTAACAACGTCTTTACTACCTTTCTGCACCTCAAAAGGTGCAATGACGTTGCTGCCTGTGTGGTTCAGATACCCTCGGATTTCATCAAAAATATCTTAATTTGTGTTCAGAAACATGAACAAAAGTCTTACAGGTTTGGGACGACATGACGGTGAGTGCTTAATGACAGAAATTTCATTTTTAAGACTTTTTTATTGTACTATACAAACAAAAATGAAAGAATAGTTCCCCCCAAAATGAATTCAAAAGATTTAGATTAAACAGCTTAATTCATATGGATTACTTTCACAGGGCCTTTTTACACCTGGTCACTTCATGCGTTTTCTCTGATTGGATAGCTATCTGATCGTGAAAAGACCAGGTGTAAATGCATTCGAGATGGATTTAAATCCAAACACTCAAACCACTTCAAAAGGTGGTCTGAGACGCATTCCAGTCAAAACTGAAATGCTAAAAAATAAACGTGTGTGAGCATTTTAAGTTGCGTCCCAAACGAAACACTATACACTATGCACTTATACACTATGCACTTATGCACTATGCACTTATGCACTATGTACTCATCCATGTAGTACGTGAATTGTATAAGGTTATTTTGTCATTTAACAACGGAGTCTGATAACCTCTCCCTCTCCATAACGTAATTAAAGTTGACAGTTGAGTGCATGAAGTGTCCAACATTCCACACTTCGTTTTTTCCATTATTTTAGTGTATTTATGTATCATCCGGGTATTTAAAGTGTACTTTTTCAGATAGCTATCTGATCAGTAAAAACGCATTAAGTGACCAGGTGTAAACAGGCCCACAATGTCTTTTTGTACATTTTGATGGATGAAAGTTTTGATTACATTGGCTTTCAAAGGAGGGACAAAAATGTCCAAAAATATCCCCATTAGTGTTCCGTAGATGAATGGAAATTGCAAGTATACGACAGAATATTCATTTTTGGGTGAGCTATCCCATTAATCCAAATTCACTCAAACTTATTTGAAAACAGAAAATGTGCATTGTGAATTATCCATTAACAAGGCTCAAAACTGACAAACTTCTGTAAAAAAAGTCAAATGGGCTCAGTTATCTGTGAATGCTGATACACTAAAAATGGTCAAATATAGGTTGTATATTATAAAATAAAATCAGTCTATCACTACAGAAAAGCAATTAGGCAATTTGACATGGCATTAAGGATACTACTGCCTCCCCATCCCATCCCATCACTCATTCTAAAATCCTCTGAAATCTGGGACACTTACCTGCAACAGAAAAAAAAAAAAAAATGTATTAGTATTAATCCACTTAACACACTCTTTTTGTTTATTTTATACACTCTTTTAAATTATTATATAAATAAAAAATAAAAGTGGCATCCACAGGAACACTGGTTACTACAATTTTACACTATTCTTGATGACAAAAGAGAGTGTCACAGAAAGTCACTTTCCACCATATGTCATCAACAAGCGTGACATCGTAAGTACAGCAGTCATCTCAGAATCACATTAATAATAATAATACGTTTATTTTATAGAGAGAATTCCTGCAAACTCAAGGATGCTTTACAATTATTAATCCATAAACATGACAGAAATAAAGATAGGCATACATACACATTGAGTGTAGAGAACACAAAAACAAACAACCAGATCAGGAAACAGGAAAATTAGAAAAACATAAAGTGAAAAGATATGTTTTCAGGTGGGATATACATTAAATTATCAAATAAAGCTTTAGTAAATATTCATTTTGGCGACCAGAAAAATATTTTAATGCAGGAAAAACACTGCAAGAGGCTGTAAAGGGTCATTTTGACCACCAGATGGCCACAAATGCCCTTTGTATTGATTTGTAACTATTCTGCTAAGATCCTTTACAAAATATCTAAATTTCATAAAGTTACATTTTTAAACACATCTTTCTCCTCATCTGTATATTAGAACAACTAAAAAAAAGGCTATATACGATTTGTTGCTATATACAGCCTTACGCTAAAATGTTTTTAAAAATACTTTTAAAATCACAAATCTGGATGGAGCATGGTGTGTAGATATGAAAATATATAAATTAAAAGCACTTTAGCACAAGGCCGCAATATATATATATATATATTTATACTACTGTTCAAAAGTTTGGGATCGGTATGATTTTTAATGTTTTTAAAAGAAAAAGTTTCGTCTGCTAACCAAAATTGCATTTATTTAATTAAAAATACAGTAAAAACAGGAATATTTTGAAATATTATTACAATTTAAAATAACTGTTTTTTATTTGAATATATTTTACAAAGTAATCTATTCCTGTGATGGTAAAGTTGAATTTTCAGCATCATTACTCCAGTCTCCAATGTCACACGATTCTTCAGAAATCATTCTAATATGCTGATTTGCTGCTCAAGAAACATTTCTGATTATTATCAATGTTGAAAACAGTTGTGTACTTTTTTCTTCAGGATTCCTTGATTAATAAAAAGTTCAAAAGAAAAGCATTTATCTGAAATACAAAGCTTTTGTAACATTATACACTACCGTTCAAAAGTTTGGGACGGTAATAATTTTTATTTTTTTGAAAAGAAATTAAAGAAATGAATACTTTAATTCAACAGGGATGCATTAAATCATTCAAAAGTGACAGTAAAGACATTTATAATGTTACAAAAGATTATATTTCAAATAAATGCTGTTCTTTTGAACTTTCTATTCATCAAAGAATCCTGAAAAAAAATATTGTACTCAAATATTTTGTACAATTGTACACAATAAATGTTTCTTGAGCAGCAAATCATCACATTAGAATGATTTCTGAAGGATCATGTGACACTGAAGACTGGAGTAATGATGCTGAAAATTCAGCTTTGCCAACACGAGAATAAATTATATTTTCAAATATATTCAAATAGAAAAGTTATTTTAAATTGTAATAATATTTCACAATATTCCTGTTTTTACTGTATTTCTAATTAAGTAAATGCAGTCTTGGTTATCAAGCGAAACTTCTTTTAAAAACATTAAAAATCGTACCGATCCCAAACTTTTGAACGGTAGTGTATATAAGTATCTGAACTGAATCTTCTGAATCCTCTGAAGGTCTCGTTTTCATAAAGTACTTGTAACTACATAACGTAGCCTACGTGGTGCTGTAGTGGGAGAACTGACTGGAAAAAAGTGTGGACATCTTTTTAAATACGTTATAACTAATGACGTAAGGGAAGCGTAAACTAAATAAAGTTCTGTCATTATCTTTTTAAATTATTGTGTTTAGTGTTGTTACACTTTATAATTTTATAGCCGGTGCTTTATGTTTTTATCTGTATTATCCCTCGAGAGCTGTTACTTCGTCAAACTGTTACGCCATCACTACTACATGAGTAGAAGCAGTCAATTACACATTGTAGTTATTAAATAATATAAACTCACCAATAGCCTTACAGGCGGTTCATCTGACAACAGGAGCTGAATTGACAGCTCTGCGAATCAATATCTTCGATCCAGTTGTTTGTAGCTTGTTGAAGGGCAGCACAGTTCACGTGTTTACAGTGACATTGATTGACACTCAAATAACAACGAATCAGAAATGTATTTTGCTCAGCTCCTCATCTATATGTGATGGTCTCACAGAGATGTCAGATATTTACTTGGTAATGCAATAAAACCCCTTAAAACCCTCACTGTTCAACTACTCACTACATTTCGTATGTGATGCCTTCTATAACGCATTACGTTCCTCACTCCGGAAAAGGTATTTTGATTGACATCCGTGGAAACCAATCAAACACTGAGTTCTCATCCTTGCCGACCAATCAAATTAATAGTAAGTAAAAGACTTTTATTTCCTTGCGGACGGACAAAATCTCACGACCTCAGTTGTCATGTTGTATAATGAAATTAATTCACACCATAGATGCAAACGTCTGTTTGCCTTCAGAAATACCAGAAATACGGTTCATATATTTTGTTTTTGAAAAATACAATTATTGTACAATATAAATATACAATATAATAATTCTTATACATTTTTTTTTAAATATTTATTTCGATTTTTAACCTACCAACAAAAACCGGGAGTTAATGCAACATAACGACGAAGCAAAGAATGTACATTAGATGTGTAAGTGATGCTTTATCTGTATATTCACAGTGCAAATAATTTTAGTAATACCGCAGAGAATGATGGGAAATGTAGTTTCGTAGCTTCATCGTTGTTCAGTCTGTACCGAACACTTAATGCTAAACTAAACTGTGTCGTCAAAACATCCGCAATTACTCGTAAATACGATAATTTAGACACTACATTAACACACTCCCGTAGTTTAGTTGCATTTGACAGACTTTTATGTTATAGTTACCGCCTGCTGTTGACAGGAACTTCCGGTTCAGATATCTGTTTGATTTCTGGCGGTTCGTTTTGAAAATCTAAAAACGAAAAAGATGTGATAAGTTGTATTAACTTTTAACGAAAAACCTTTTTGTCCACACGATGGACGCACAAGCTAGATCTGTTCTAAATCGGATATTTCGGAGAATACCGAACAGAAATATAGAAAACCTTCTGAAGAGATGGAATTGTTTATCAGCAGATCAGCTGCGCGCTCTGGATTACACGAGACCCAAATGGATGATAGTAGAACATGTCATAAGCTTCTGTGAGGTGAGATACAACCATTAAATTGTGATTTATTATT
Source organism: Anabarilius grahami (assembly GCA_003731715.1). NCBI lineage: Eukaryota > Metazoa > Chordata > Actinopteri > Cypriniformes > Xenocyprididae > Anabarilius > Anabarilius grahami. The sequence continues at coordinate 563,319 of RJVU01063416.1, read as the reverse complement.
TAATATATATATTTCGAATGCATGAAACGGGATACTTACCTTCTATATCTTCAGCTTCCGTGTTGTTGATACTGTTTTACATACTTTAAATTGACGATTCCAGATTATAATTTCAAAATAGCGCTTTGACCTAACCCAAACACAGAAAACAGATTTTATGAAAGCTGCAACTTATGTTTTATCATAAAGGTCAGAAAGGTGGTTGTTATCCAGGATAGTAAGGGTTTAGTAAGTGATAAATTGTCATCCAGCAGACTTTTGAATTTGCATAGCGGTATTTTGAAACCTGTTATGAATTAAATAAAAAATGAAAGCAAAAAAAGTCAGTCAGAAACAACACGTTGGAGTATGTTTTTAATTAAACGTTGCTTGGGACCCCTATCAAAACGTACAGGTAACTTAGTCAGATCTACATAAGTGTGACGATTGTGTAAATCTTCTCCAAATATGAACAGTATTTTCTCAGTATCACCAAGTTCAGTGAATGCTGGAATCAGTGTTTCAGTCCTGAGAAGAAATGTTTACCTTACATTGTGATATTTAGGACAGATGAACAGAAAGTGTTCTCGTCCTCTTGTCTTACAGATCCTCTGTGTCTGTTTGTTTACGTCTTCCTCTCTTTATTTCTAAATAATGGTCGCTCAATATTTAGCGGGTACAAATTCAGCTCTGCAGGCATCATTGATGGGCTTCTGTGGACCCCTAAAATGTTTTTGGCAATTTCTTATTGTAGTTAGTTTTTCTACTGAAGTCGTATCCCAATTTTTAGAAATTAGTACTGATCCCCAAATTTCACATCCATATAAAAGAATTGGTTTTATTGAATTATATAATTTTATCCAAGTTTTAATCCACCTTGTTCCTGAAGAGCCTACTGTGTTTTGAATTATGGGTGGAATTTCCTGTTTGGGTAACTTCCATTTAAAAAACCTGAAACGAAGCATTTCAAATCATACCCAGACAGCAACATAGTGTGGCCCAGATCCGGCCCACATCTGGTACATGTGGATTACACGCGGACCAGATATGGGCCGGATCTGGGCCGTCACTATGTTGCTGTCAGGGTAAGGTTGCCCTACAAATAAAGCTTATCCGTCAGTTTGACTGAATGAGCTGTCAATTTTTCTTTCATGTTTTATTTTCAGACATCATGAGAATAACGTAACGCTTGGTATTTTAACGTGACATGTTATAACCATAGACTGTAAAAAAAATATGGACGTAGTGTCTGTGACGTCACCCGTAGATTTCTGAAGAGCATTTTTGAAGCGAAAATAAGGCCGCTGCCATCTTAGCAGCACGTCACCGTACGTCACTACCGGATAACTGAAAATAGAGACAGAGCGCATTTAGGCCACGCCCACAACGGGGGGGGGGGGNTGGGCGACAATCCAACCATCTCCATTGACTTTGTATTGCCTGAGGCTGCCTCCTTGTCATTTCTGACTTATAACAAAAAACAGAACAATGTATAAAAGCTGGTATGTGACAAGGTGTACAGCAAAAAAGCTAAAAAACCCAGAACTATGTTTTTATAAGCTACCAAACCGTAAAAGCCAGCCTTTAAGAAAACAAAAGTAGATACAGGCAACAAGATGTGAAGCATCAGCAGGAAGAATAGGTACATTTTGGGATCCTGACACTCAGTATGCCTACGTGTGCTGTAAACATTTAGTCACTGATAAGTCAAATATCTAGATGTCAGTTTTATATATTATATTTCATGTCGCTGATTACGTTCCCCTCCAGTGGGCGTAGTTCTCATAGTAATATGACATGTCGTGCTCTGTCTCAATCGCCTGCATCCACTTTTTAGTCCTTAAACACTAGTTTTTTGGGTCGACAGCTTATAAAAACTTCTGGGTTTTTGGTTCTGGGTTTTTTAGCTTGTTTGTTGTACACCTTGTCACATAGCAGCTTTTAGACATTGTTCTGTTTTTTGTTATAAGTCTGAAATAACAAGGAGGCAGCCTCACGCAATACAAAGTCAATGGAGACGGTTGGATTGTTTTTCCCCCGGTGGGCGTTTTTTTCAGATTTTGACGCGTGTCGCTCTGTCTCCTGGTTGCTCCAGCACCAGTAATTGTAATTTGTGTCAGGTGTGCAAATGACAACACGCAAAATCAAAATGGGACTCCATACCTTTATAATGAAATGGCGATCGTGAGATGAATCCAATCCATGGCACTTGGGTAAAATGTCCATGAGTGTCCATTAAAAAACAGTACTTTTTGTCCACAAAAGCATTAAATACAAGAAATATTGATATATTGTCCATTGTTTGCATCACATTTCTTCTGAATGATCTGCTCCATCATCATTCCTCAAGAAATTATGCAACCTGAGCAGCGTTTATGTTGTAAAACTGTATATGATCATATACATTAGACTCTCACAAACAAATGAGCCCGCGTCCAAAGTATCATTTTTCAAAATGCAGCAGTTTTAGTTATAATATCCAAACAGTGCTATCAGAGTTTTATATCCTCCCCCAATTGTCATTGTAGTAAATCTCGCAAACAAAACTTTTCACAAACAAATGAGCAGATCTCACCCCCTATTGAGTACCATAGTATATTTTTCCCTACTATGTTAGTCAATGGGGGGGCAAGATCTGCTTGGATACAAACATTCTTCCAAATATCTTCCTTTGTGTACAGCAGAACTAAGAAATTTATACAGGTTTGGAACAACTTGAGGGTGAGTAAACGATGACAGAATTTTCATTTTTGGGTGAACTATTCCTTTAAGGCCCTATATAGTTCAGTCCCATAGATATTGGGACCCCAAATTGTTGAATTTTACCCATTTTTAATTGTCAAGAACCCAATATAGGTAACTTTTTAAACAGCTGAACAGTTATTGTGTTTAAAGAATGACCCTGGGGTCAAATCTATCACCTTTTTTAAATATAGGGCTGATCAGTCCTTTAGACCAGATCTAAGGGAAGTTACCAGACCATAAAACAATGTTGAATAATTTGGCTAGAGCTTTAATCGTGCTGGTTCTGCTGAATTTAAGCATTTCATTACTATTGTTATCTTGTCCACATGCTTTCTTTAATTTAAGATTAATTAATTTTAAGATTTAATTTCATTTTTAATATGTTCTGTTATTTCAGACATTTTTATAAATATATCCAATGGATTTTGATCATTTTTAATGGGCAGGATAATTTTTAATAGTATTGTCCCAAGTTTTCTAATTATAGGCTGGTTAAGGCCAGCCGTTTCAATTTTTTGATAAAGTTTTTCAAAGTAAGATTTCCAAATCGTGCCATCCTGGAGTAGTGTTGCTCGATATACCGGTACTAGAAAGGTATCGCGATACCCTGCTTTTAAAAACGGTCCGGTTCTTCATTTTATTAGTAACGGTACTTTGAGTGCCAGCTGTATTTCCTAAAGTGCGACAGCAGGGGGCAGTGTGCGTGCAGCGCGGCATATTGGGTGCGTCTTTATTCCTCTCAACTGCGCAACGGCTTTTATGGTGACGAAACGAGAGGTATGGCTGCAAATACAGGTGCTCTTGCAGACCGTCCACAAATTGCTGAGAAAGCAGATGCACGAAGCGAAATATGGCATTATTTTGCTTACATTGCCGACAGTCAGGGCAAGCCCACGGACACCACAAAGCCCGTCTGCAAAAGATGTTACCAAATAACGCAAGCGAAGGGAGTCAAAAGCATCTTGCCGACAAACATCCCGATTTGTACAAAGAATTTAAAGAGCGACAGGTTAGTGTGATACCAGCATTATGTTTATGCTCTCAAACATTAAATGAGTGGTTTTATTATTTATTTTACTTGTGCAAGCAGACCTGAGGTGTATTATTGAGTCTAAGTTTAATAAGTGATATCTGGTTGCAAAAATGAATTTAAAAATACATAAATATGTATACATAAATATAAAACCAATTTATGCTCTAATAACATTGCTCTAAGTATTTACAGTAATCTAATTTTTACAATAATCTTAGTGTCAAAAACACCTACATGTGTAAAAACAGCAAAAAAGCATAACAGCAAATAATTTACAATTTTATTGAGCATGAAAATAATAAACATTAAAAATTATATTAAATCTAACTCTAACTTCACGGCAATGAAGCTCAAATCCAGAATAATCAGCCTGCAGACTGGTGAAGAAAGAAGTTCTGTCATATGTGTTATTTATTTACTTTTCCTGCTGTTTTAGGTTTTTGCTGTAGTATCGTTTAAGTATCGGTATCGTGATATTTAAGTTAGGTATCGTATCGAAGTCAAAATTTTGGTATCGTGACAACACTATTCTGGAGTGATATCTCTAATTTAGGGTTTTCAAGTTATTTAGGTTCCATATAGGCAAATAGGCAGTCGTGGTCTAAAGGTTGGAGAGTCAGACTGGCCTTCACGTCACCCATTCATCAATTTCATCAATTTTGGTTTTAAAATATGTTTCTCTTTTGTAATTGTTCGGACAGTCTGAATAAGTAAGCTGTAATGTCTGACTGGATGGATCTCTTTCTGAGACCTCTACATTCATTATCAAACCAAACATCCTTTCTTGTTTGTTTTCTTATTTATTGTTTTATTTGTTCTCTCTCTCTCTCTCTTTTGTAGGAGAGCAGACTTAGCCTGAAGCACATCACTAATTTGGAAATGATCTGTGAGTGAAATGGCCTAATTTTGTTTGTTTGTTTGTTTTAACATGTATTAGAACTTAAATGTGAATAATCCCAGGCCCCATACCTGAACTTGACTTTTCCCCGCATTAGATCATATAGAAAACCCTGATCAAGGCATCTGGCATGCATGTCAGCTTACTGAGGCACAAGGTAAGGAGGTTTTATGTATGCATTTCATTACTAAAATGATTTGATTTTAAAGGAATGCACAATGAGCACAGTTTGGTACATGTTAAGTGTATGGTAGTTTCGACTGCTTTAGATTCATAAATCATTGTCTGAAATAGTTCCTTTTCCTTTTCTCCACAGATGATGCCGTTTGTGTAGAGTTGACACAGTTTAAAGAGCAGTTTAAAGCACACTTGCATGGGGTCATTCGGCATGTAATTACACAACTTCATTTGGCATTCAAGCTTTCAAATCCAACTCAACTTTTTCAGTTTATCAACTCAAAATAGCATAACACTCAGTAGTCTTGTTAATTAAAATCTTTTGATTTTGCTTTTCAAGATTTCCATTAAGATGAAGAAACATGAGGACGAAGCTATATGGATTCGGATTGCCTGGGGAGACAACTTCAACAAACCCAATCACCTTAAGCCAACTTATGTTGTGCACCACCTGCACACTTCCTATGTGTTTATATCCAACCTCATGGCCAAACACAAGATCTTTCTATTTCAGGTACTTTTGATCAATCTCCATTTTTCTTCCTTAGTCATCTTATTTGGTGTGAGATACTGTTTTAGGATAACTTATTTTAATTTATAGTGAATAACCAACTTGCAACTTGACAGATTTGATCATTATAATTTTCACACACAAAAAAGTAAAATTTCAATGTTGTTTATTCACATTCCTAGGCATTAGTAATAGCCACAAAACATGGCTCTATAAAGGATGGCCACCTGAGCACCAAGAGTCTCACTGCAATGAGGGACTTGCTTCTGAGACGTTATCATCAGGTAACCAATCAGGACTGCAGCTTGTGGGCCAAATCCAGGATATCAATTATTTTTATATGGCTTTCTAATCAATTGATTAAAATGCATCAGACATCACCGTGATTTAATCTAAGCACTCATCAAACTCATGTGATTTCCTGAAATTCAGGACCACAGCCCATATTCATATCAGCATAAGATTAAGCTGTTGCTGGCCATAGTTCAGCTACACTACTTTCCCAAACATGAACTAACACCTTTTATGATCTTATCAAAATCAGCCTATGTGTACACTGACACAGTGTCTTATACAAATAATAAAAGAGAATTCAATGATTTAAAAAAACGTGATATTGCCATGACAGAGTGGTTAGGATGATTAAGAAAGAATATGCCACCGCTACGTTTACATTACGCCTCCACTGTCCTATTGCTTTGTATTTAAATAAAAAAAACATTTAATTCAGTTGGAGAACGGTCACCGCCGCTCCATATTTACAGAGTATGTGCGATCGCGAAAGTGAAAGTAAACGCGATTTCAATACCCCACATTTTGAAAGCGGCTCCCTGATGAATGCAAATATCTCTCAATATGAAAGCTATGCCATCTCTTAGCTCTGTATCAAAGAAAAATTTGGTCTTATTTGCACTTTGAATATTGAGAGAGTGCGATTATGGTTGCACTTATTGTAAAGTGTTACTCTCTTAATCTTATTAAGCACAAACAATAAAGTTTAATTTGTTAACATTAGTTAATGCACTGTGAACTATCATGAACTAACAATGAATGACTATTTTTTATTAACTAACATAAAGATTATTAAATACTGTAGCAAATATATTGCTCATTGTTGATGTTGGTTAATACATGAATGTTAATAAATGAGACCTTATTGTAAAGTGTTACCATTTTCATTTATACTGTTTTTATTTCTATGATCAGTTAGTGGAAAGGAGTTCAGTTAGGAGGTCAAAAGTTGTAGAAGCTCATAAATCATTTACAGTAAGGTCTGAAGAGACTGAAATCATACAGAAGAGAAGTCAGTCAGTTGAGTTAGTGGCAAAACCTTTTACAGTACTTGAGTATTGTTGTCTTTTACTGCATATGATAATTCATACTCAGAACTGAAATGACATTCATTACAAGATGATTAGTTAAAACATTTCAAATACACCTGCAGAATATTTTTCCTAGTCATGTATTTCGCCATTGAGAATTTCTTAAAAATAGTGTCAATCTCATCTCGTCTCGTTCTCGTGAACTCAATCTCGTGTGTCGTCTCGTCTTGTGAGCTACCTGTCTCGTCACACCCCTACAAAACATTAAAGGGTTAGTTCACCCAAAAATGAAAATGTTATTTATTACTCACCCTCATGTCGTTCCACACCCGTAAGACCTTCATTAATCTTCAGAACGCAAATTAAGATATTTTTGTTGAAATCTGATGGCTCAGTGTGGCCTGCATAGCCAGCAATGACATTTCCTCTCTCAAGATCCTTTAATGTATGGATCAAGAGACCCTCCCACTCAATATCACTGTCTGGCGGATACAACCACTATGTCACTGTTGGATATAATCTTGTAAACTGTACAGTTTCAAAACAAGTCATCTAGCTAAATAAAAACTTCTGTCCAAGCTTCTGCTAAATAAAAACTTCTGCCCATTTTGAATCCGTTTTTAATTTTTCAAAGTAAGATTGATACATTCTTGCAGATATTTCTTACATAAATATTAAACTTATTTGATAAATACTGTTGTTGTTTTTTTCCTTGATAGGTTTTTCCAAATGCTCACTCAAGGATCCTACAAGAAAGAAACAGTCTTCCATCACGTATGTACATGTTTTTATATTTATGTATTTTATCAGAACAAGTTAAAAAAATGATATACACATTATTCATGTGTATGTAGGATATACATCCTTGCTTTATCTGACCAGAAATGAGCATCTTCCAAAACTACTGAGTAGATCTACTGGTCAGTAGAGCTTTTATGAGACAAGGCCACAAAGAGATAAGATCTCTAAAAATGTTAGGGAAAACATGCAACAATTCACAATGAGAGCTTTAGGATTCGCCTTAACAGGATATTGAACCAAGGCATACACCAAAAGCACACTAGTTTATAACCATAATGGAATAATTTAGTCAAAGATCTAAATCTTCTTCCAAATCTGCAATTTTATAATTTTTTGATGATCGATATTAAACTTCATTGAGCTTCAGAAGTTAAGAACGGATGAAAATACATTAGTGAGATGTACAACAGCGGGACTATACAATCACTGTATGTGTTCTGTCTCTGTTTGGCACCTACGACTTCAGTAGTGTTCTTAATATTGAGTAGCAAACATTTTCATTTGAGTTCATCACAGTTCTATGCTATGAATAGGCATGATATATCCTTCAACTTATAATTATAATCTTTTTACAGACCCCTGTATTGGAAAGGAACACAGAGAACATGAAGAGAGAAGACATCAGATGGCCTGTGAGGTGTTTGGACACGGCCCTACACCAAAGCTAGAAACAGCTGTGTATAGAGTGAGTGTGTAAATCTCTGATCTCACATAACCACCTTTAGATTAATATCAGTTGAGTGTATCATATAATTACATATATAACAAGCTTTTTGACATTTATAAATGGGCTTTATTACATGGATACTGTTTTCTCTCAGCTTGAGACAAGGTACAGAGGAAATAGCAACTATACCCTCAGTGAAAAAGAGGAGTTCTTCAGAGGGGTGGTCAAGTTCTCAAGCAGCAGTCTGTTAGAGTCCTTACGCCACTGTGTCGCTTCAGGTGAGAGGCATCAAAATCCTTTTCCCTTGACTGAAGTCAAAATCAAGTCTCTTCTCTTGTATAGTACAGAGGACAGGCAGAATGCATTTGATAGTGGCTTTAAACTGTTACTTGAAAACTTCACCACAAAGTGCATTCCTTTTTCCATCACCAAGGTGTAGTTACAAGCACTGTCTGACATTACCCATGCTTCTCGTCATACCCAAACTTTAGAACCTAGTTCCTTATTTTCTCCTTCACTGCAGTCAATAAAGTGTTTTTTTATATTTCTTTTGGCAGGCATGGCTGAAGGTCCTGTCACTCCGCTATTGTCTGCCATTACTCAAAGAGGAAGGAATTATTTTGTTATCACAGACAAAGGCCCTGGTGTTTCCAGCCAAGCATCAGCACAGAGAGCCTGATGACAACTGACGTTGCAGAGGAAAACTAGGATGTGCATACATGAGAATATATTGTGCCATCTGCATCTCACAAAGATGATAACATTAGAGTAGCCATGTCTATAGTCTTGATGTCATTAGTATTGTCCCCGAGTCTGTAATGATCAACAGAGGGAGAATGTTTTTTTACAATTACAATTAACCTTGGTAATACAGCATGTATTATTTTTAGTGTCATTTTTAGCATGGTTTTAAATAAAGATTTTGATTAAAAAAAAAATATATATATATACATTGTAATAACAGTTCTTTTTAATATTATACCTATCTGAGTTTAGTAATTATGAAGGCATTAAGTGTGCAATTGCAAAAAAAATAAAAGGTTATAAAATTGGTACAAAATCAGACTCTAAGGGATTAGTTCACTTTCAAATGAAAATTACCCCACGATTTACTCACCCTCAAGCCGTCCTAGGTGTATATGACTTTCTTCTTTCTGATGAACACAGAAATCTGAAGTTAATCCTGACCTGTCCAAGATTTATAATGGCAGTGAAGGAGGGCAACGAGTTTGAAGCTCAAGAAAGTGCATCCATCCATCATAAACATGTACTCCACACAGCTCTGGGGGTTAATAAAGGCCTTCTGAAGCGAAGCGATGCGTTTGTGTAAAAAAAAAAAAAATATTTAAAATCCATATTTAACACATTATGTAAAATATCTAGCTTCCACCAGACTGGCTTCCGTATTCAACTTAGGAAGAAAGTGTAAGGTCTCTCAGTTCAAAACACTTACGTCCTACACCTTCCGTATTCAACTGTTGAAGTTCTGTAAGTCTGGCGGAAGCTCAATATTTTACTTTGTAACTTGTTAAATGGATATTTTTCTTGAACAAACGCTTCGCTTCAGAAAGCCTTTATTAACCCCTCGGAGCCGTGTAGAGTGTTTATGATGGATGGATGCACTATGAGCTTCAAACTCATTGTGTCCCATTCACTGCCATTATAAAGCTTGAACGCATCAGGATATTTATTAATATAATTCCAATTGTGTTCATCAGAAAGAAGAAAGTCATATACACCTAGGATGGCTTGAGGGTGAGTGAATCTTTAATTTTCATTTTAAAGTGAATTAATCTTTTAAACGACTTTCATGCACATGCAATCAGGCAATCAATATTGTATGACAGGATTCAATAATATTGAAAATGAAAATTTCATTCACACTTGATATTTTGGGTTACACTTTAAGGTGTTCTTTTTACAGTGTAGTTATATATTTATGTACTGATTTATATTAATTAACAGTTCGGAAAAGGGTTGGTTTAGGGTTAGTTGCCTAATTATGCATAATTGTTATTACTACAGTACAAGTACATGTAACAAGGACACTGTAAAATGAAGTTACCCTATTTTGTATCATAAATCTTTACAAAAAAAAAACCATACCATCGTTACAGTCATTGTTGCTAAAATAACTCTCCAGGACTAAAGTTGCCCATCCCTGGCCCAACCCAACCCCTACCCATTACAGAAACATGTGAAAAACACTAGATTTAAATAAAAACATGTTTTTGCTGATTTGTCTTTTTTACTTGTAAGTATATAAACTGTATATATATTTGATTAAATTGGTTGTTGCTATGGTAGATTGGCATTATCTTATGGAAAAACAGTACGAAACTAATGAGGTTAAGAACCTAATTATGCATATCAAAGAAATAAATGAAAGATTATTTGTTATTAAATGGCATCAGCAATAAAACATCTAATGCAAAGGTTTTCAACCCCGAGACCCACTGTCTTGCAGAGTTTAGCTCCAGGCCTAAATAAACACATCTGAATGCTTAAAAAAAACCACAGGCTGTTGGAAATAAACTTTGCAGGACAGTGGGTCCCCAGGAGAAGGGCTGTAGATCATTGATCTAATGTAAATTAGGAAATCATATACAGATGATACAACAATGCCAAGGTACCAGACAGTGATCTGACCACTCCTTAGTGATTTATGTGTATTACCACCTCTGTGTTGTCTATTTGAATGAGAATATGATGGTTCTGCACATCTGTGTAAAAGCACCCAGTGCCAAAATACACTGCCTTACTCTTAAGTGATGCATCTGTGAAGATGACAGAAGGATTGTCCTATCCTTGGTGCTAGAGCAGTGAGACAGTGGCATGCATATTACATTAAAGTGAGTGGTTCAAGGAACAAAGGACAGCAGCCATAGTTGGAATGGGAGACACACTGCCAGTCTGAACTGTCATAGTAGTTGGAGAATCAATAGTATGTGCTGTGATCTGAAAGTATGTAAATGTTCACAAACCAGTACCCTGAATGGGTGTGGGAAAGAATTACTTCTGAGAGATAATTCTGAGTTGGTGGTCTGACAATGCCTGGTTCAGCAATTTCAGATCTAGAATAATCTTGCACCCCTCTAAGGGAAGGCACAGCTATAAAACCAATTTGGCTCTTTATTGGCTTTTTATTCAGATCAACCTTATTGCAACCTATGTGAAGAGATGGTGGATTTCTGTACATAACATAAGCATGTCCAGCAGGAGAGCGAAAGCCATGCGGACCAAATGCTGTTAATGCAAGATAGCCACCTTGCAAACAGAGACATATAGCCGCCTGTAAAACCCATGCCCTGACATGATTAGTGGCACAACTATCTGTCTATTTAACATAGAATGGAGGGTCATGGAATTTGTGGGTCGACATCTTTCTAAAGTACCATAGCAAATGCTTTGACATAACCCTATACTTCCTTGGCGGAACATGGCAGAAGAATGGCTTGTATCTTACTCAGCATTGTGTTGGGTGGCAGCTACTTGCAGAGAAGCCTGTCTTCTGCAAAGGTAGTTCAACGGCAAAGCAGGGCTTGTTCAGGACGAGGGATCATAGTCCTGAAGGATAAAGATTCTGAGATAATGGCATTCTGCATCTGCTTACATTCAGAAATGGTGGGCTTGAACACTGTTGGCCAATTCACCTGAATTGGCATGAATCAAAAGAGCTTCAGGACTGATTGAGATTGAGGACTGAGAAAAGATTTTCCCTAATTTAAGCTACTGATGCAGTGCTGAGTGAACCAGTCAAAAGGAAACAGAGAAATGGATTTCTAGTGTTCATAGATTCATAACCATGTTCATCCACAAGTGTGATTCAAAAAATCTGTTTTCTAACTTGTGTATCAATTATCCATAAAGGTAAATTCTCTTTTGTTCCATTAGGTTTCTACACCGATCAGGCATAATATTATGACCACCTTCCTAATATTGTATTGGTCCCCTTTTGCTGCCAAAACAGCCCCGACCCATTGAGGCATGGACTCCACTAGCCCCATGAAGGTGTGCTGTGGTATCTGGCACCAAGATGTTAGAAGCAGGTCCTTTAAGTTGCGAGGTGGGTCCTGCATGGATCAGACTGGTTTGTTCAGCACATCCCACAGATGCTCGATTGGATTAAGATCTGCAGAATTTGGAGGCCAAGTCACCACCTCAAACTCGTCGTTGTGCTCCCCAAACCATTCCTGGACCATTTTTGCTTTGTGGCAGGGTGCATTATCCTGCTGAAAGAGGCCAAAGCCACCGGGGAATACTGTTTTCATGAAAGGGTGTACATGGTCTGCAACAATGTATCACACAGCCTCCACCGGCTTGCCTTCTTCCCATAGTGCATAATGCAGCCCCATATGCAACAAACTGCGATGCATTGTGTATTCTGACACCTTTCTATCAGAACCAGAATTAACTTCTTGAGCTATTTGAGCTACAGTAGCTCGTCTGTTGAATCGGACCACACGGGCCAGCTGTCGCTCCCCACGTGCATCATTGAGCCTTGGCCGCGACCATGACACGACCATGACACTGTTCACCACTGTTCCTTCCTTCAACCACTTTTGATAGATACTGACCACTGCAGAACACCCACAAGAGCTGCAGTTTTGGAGATGCTCTGACCAGGTCATCTAGCCATCACAATTTGGCCCTTGTCAAACTCAAATCCTTACGCTTGCCCATTTTTCCTGCCTCTAACACTTTGAGGACAAAATGTTCACTTGCTGCCAAATATATCCCACCCACTAGCAGGTGCCGTGATGAAGAGATAATCAGTGTTATTAACCTTTCAGTAGTCATAATGTTATGCCTCATAGTGTTCATTGGAGCCTGTATTTTTTATATAGTCTTTCTGAATTATTTGTTTTTGATTGTTCATAAGAGAAAATACTTGTTAACTTAGAATGCAATTATTGAGAAGTGATACAATTTTGAATCATTTGACATTTTAGTGATATTGCACTTCTATACAGTAGTTTGGGCTTTAATGTTATTTGTGCATCATTGTCATTGTGATTTATCTGTGGAATGTTCAATAACAGCAGAACAGACGGTTAGCTTTCACGCAGCAGACTTCTACTAATTTAATCTTCATTATGATTCGTCAGCAGATTGTAATCAGTGCAAGGATTTCCCAAGCTGCCAAAATAATAAATAGGTAAATAAATCTACAATATAATAATAGTGTACAGTACACATTTTTATTCAACAAGACATATTATTTATACTTTCATTTATGTATTATAGTGTATTGTTATGGTTATAGATAATGTGATTATAGATAAGAAATATATTACACTTTATTTTTAAGGTGTCCGTATAACAGTGTAATTATACATTTAAGTTCTGAGTAATAATAATTAACTACATGTACTTATTGTAGGGTTAGGATAAGGTTTTGGTTTAGAGTTAGTTGCATGTGTAATTATAAATAATTTATAGTTATTACTACAGTAACTATACGTAACGTGTAATAAGGACACTAAAATAAAGTGTTTCCAAAATATACCTTTTAAGGAGCGTCACATGAGCAGCAGTGCAGCAATTTTAATGCCTTGCAGTGCTGCAGTTCTATTTGCTTTTGACTCAAAAGCAATAAGCAAATACTGTATTTGTATTGCCGTGTTCCATTAGTAATGTAATGATGTGTCAGTAGACAGTGGATCCATATGCAGCTTTATTAAGAATGCAATAGTAAACAGACAGGGGCAAGGCAGTGCCGTAAACAGGGACAGGCAAGGGTCGAGGCTGGCGGCAATGGAACAGAGTCCGAGAACAGGCAGTAGTCAAGGCAGGCGGCAGAGGTTCAGCAGAGATAATCAGTCCAGGTAATAACAGAGAATTATTCCACAAAAAGAAACGCTCAGAAATGATCACTTACAGCAAATCAAGACTTCGCGATGGTGTGTGTGTGCGTCTTAAATAGTGTGAGTGTGATATGGTGCAGGTGTGGAAGTAATCAGTCCCAGGAATGCGGGCCTATGGGAAATGGAGTCCAGATAGATGTGAGTCAGTATTCGGGTGACGGCTCCCTCCGGTGGTCCGGAGGATGCACCGGGGGAGCTGTATTCATGACAGAGCCCCCACCCTGCGAGCGGCTCCTGACGCGAGGCGGCGGACGCCGAGGTCTTCCACGAGGTCATGGGGCCGGTTTCTCCGGGTGCGTCCGATGGAATTCTTCCATGAGGTTGGGGTCCAGAATGTCGTTTGCATTGACCCAGGATCGCTCCTCCGGACCGTACCCCTCCCAGTCAACCAGATACTGGAGCCTCGGACCCCGGCGTCTAGAAATCGAGCAACTCTCGAACGTGGTAGGCCTCCTCGCCCTCGATTATCAGCAGTGGGGGACGTGGACCCTCAGCTCCCTCCGGCTCCCCTCTCGGACCCCCGGAGGGTTTCAGTAACGAAACATGAAAGGTGGGAGAAATACGATAATTAGCAGGCAGGTCTAAACGAAAAGATACTGGTGTAATTTGTTTTAGAATTTGGAAAGGCCCGACATACCTGGGACTGAGTTTTCTGCAGGGCAGTCTCGAGTGGACAGCCAAACCCACTGCCCTACGGTGTACTGGGGATGTGGTCGTCGGCGTCGGTTGGCCTGTGCTTCCTGTCTCCTGACTGCGCGCTGAAGATGGTGAGCTAAATCCCAGGTCTCCTCGCTCCATTGCATCCATGCACTGACCACAGGTAATTCTGAGGGTTCACCGGACCAGGGGAACAACGGTGGTTGGTAGCCCAAGACGCACTGGAATGGGGTAATGCCAGTAGACGGCTTTCTTAGTGAATTTTGTGCATATTCTGCCCACATGAGATAGCGGCTCCACTCTACTTGTTGATGCTGGCAATAGGTTCGGAGGAAACGAGTGAGTTCTTGATTTAAGCGTTCCGTTTGTCCATTAGATTCAGGGTGATAGCCAGACGTGAGACTGATATTTACATTCAGGTTCTTGAAGGCGGCAGTCCAGACCCTTGAAGTGAACTGAGGACCCCTGTCGGACACAATATCTTCAGGTAAGCCGTAGAGTCGGAACACATAGTTGCACAGGAGTTCCGCAGTCTCGAAGGCAGTGGGCAGTTTGGGGAGTGGGATCAGGCGGCAAGCTTTGGAGAAACGGTCTACTACGGTGAGGATAGTGGTGTTGCCCTGTGAGGTCGGTAGATCAGTGACAAAGTCTATGGCGATGTGAGACCAAGGGCGTTGAGGAATGGGTAGCGGTTGCAGTAAACTGGCAGGTGATTGGTGAGATGGTTTGGAGGTCTGACAGGCTGTACAGCGGTGAATGAATTGCGTGACGTCTTGTGGCAAAGACTCCCACCAGAAGCGATTCTGTAGTAAGTCGAGGGTGGCGGTGATACCGGGGTGACCAGAGCTGGGTGAGTCATGTACGTGATGGAGGACCCTTTCTCTCAGATGTGCAGGAACGTATGTGCGATTGGGTGGACAGCTGGAAGGTGGAGTGGTTTGAGTATTGGCTTGTGACAGTTCAGTCATGATATCCCATTGAACAGGTGCGAGAAGGAGTGACTCAGGAATGATGTGTTCTTCGGTCTTGGGCTGTTCAGTGTGTTCAGCTTGGCGTGATAAAGCGTCCGCTTTGGTGTTCTTTGAACCAGGCCTGTATGTGACATTAAACTGGAACCGGATGAAGAACATAGCCCAGCGGGCTTGGCGTGGGTTCAGTCGTTTGGCTGTGCGGAGATATTCAAGATTCTTATGATCAGTGAATACAGTGAATGGATGTTGTGCCCCCTCCAACCAATGACGCCATTCCTCAAGAGCGGCCTTCATGGCCAGTAGCTCCTGGTCCCCTACATCATAATTCCTTTCAGCAGCTGACAACTTACGAGAGTAGAAGGCGCAGGGTTACATCTTCTCAGGACTGCCTTGGCGTTGGGACAGGATAGCGCCTATGCCTGTATTGGAAGCATCCACCTCCACAATGAACGGCCGTTCAGGATCAGGATGGCGGAGAATGGGTGCTGTCGTGAATCGATTTTTGAGTTCTTGGAATGCTAGATCCGCTTCTTTGGACCAGTGGAGACGAGAGGAAGAACGTTTGGTCATGGAGGTCAGGGGTGCGGCTACACCGCTGAAGTTTCAAATAAACCGCCTGTAGAAATTGGCAAAGCCCAGGAATCGCTGTAGCTCCTTCAGAGTGTGATGTTTAGGCCATTCCAGTACCGCCTTTACTTTACCGTCATCCATGGCGACCCCGTCTCTACTGATGATGTATCCTAGGAAGGCGGTGGAGGTTTGGTGGAATTCACATTTTTCGGCTTTGGCGTATAACTGATGCTCGATAAGTCTCTGTAGCACAGCTCTCACATGTTGAATGTGTTCGACAAGGGAGTTGGAATAGATCAGAATGTCGTCGATATACACTATGACCCAGCGATTTAGCATGTCTCTGAACACGTCGTTTATGTATGATTGGAACACAGCTGGACTGTTGGATAGCCCGAACGGCATAACGAGGGTTTCATAGTGACCTGAAGTTGTGGAGAAGGCTGTCTTCCATTCATCCCCTTCTCGAATGCGAATGAGGTTGTAGGCGCACCGGAGATCTAGCTTGGTGAAGTACTTTGCCTGTCTTAACTGTTCGAGGGCTGCTGGCACCAGAGGCAGGGGGTAACGGAATTTCACAGTTATGTAATTTAGTCCTCGGTAATCAATACAAGGTCTCAAACCTCCGTCCTTCTTCTTGACAAAGAAAAACCCGGCGGATGCAGGTGAGGTGGATGGCCGGATGAACCCTTTGGCTAACTCCTCCTCTATGTAGGCTTTCATGGCAGTAGTTTCGGGCTGAGAGAGAGGGAAGATTCGACCCTTGGGAGGCGCCGTTCCAGGTAATAACTCAATTGCACAGTCACTAGAGCGATGTGGGGGAAGTTCGGTGGATTTCTGTTTGCTGAAGGCCACTGCAAGATCGGTGTATTCGGTGGGGATGTTCATTTTCTCAGGGGTCTCAGCCTGCAGTTCTACCGATCGAAGTGGCAGTGGTTTTACCGGTTTTAGACAGTGGCTGAGGCAGTGGTTGTCCCATTGGAGTATTTCCCCCTCTCTCCATGATATGTGTGGGTTGTGTGAGCGAAGCCAGGGCAGACCCAGGATGATGGGATTATGTGGTGAGTGAATGACATAGAAACTGATTAATTCTTGATGAAGGATGCCGACTTGAAGTGGAAGTTCAGACGAGATATGTGCTACTTTTCCTCTTCCGATTGGCTTTCCATCTAGCGCCTCCACTGTCAATGAAGAATGGCAGTTGATTAGTTGAATGTTGTGTTCGGTGATGAAAGTGTCAGACATAAAATTTCCAGCCGCCCCAGAGTCCCAAAAGCGCGTGTGTGGAGATGATTTGGTCATTAATGGAGAGTTGAACGGGGATTCTGAAGCAGTTAGATGAGTAATTATGTGCTTGGAGGGAACTTACCGCTTTTGGAACTTGTAGGCTCTGGCCGAATCGGGCAGTTAATCTTGATGTGGCCCGATTGACCGCAGTAGAAACAGAGGTGCAGTTGCCGTCTCCTTTCCCTCTCTTCAGGCTTGAGAGGAGTGAAACCGAGTTGCATGGGTTCAGGGTTCGAGTTGGTGGAGGCGATCGCCCGAGTGGGCCGTCGAGTTAAATCAACTCTAAATCAACTTTAAATTGTCAACATGAATGGCCAATTCGATGAATGAGTTTAGCGAACTGCCCTCGTCTCGACATGCCAGCTCAGCTTGTAACTACATAGACAACCCTCGACGGAACAACAATTTTAGCGTGCCCTCTACCCAGTTAGTTTGTGCTGCCAGGGTGCGAAATTGCAAGGAGTATTCTGCCGCCGTGGTTTTACCTTGGGTCAAGGAGAGCAGTTGGTCACCCGGGCTCAGGCCGCCCGCTGAGTGTTCAAACACTTCTCTGAATCGCTGTAGGAAGTCAGTGAATGAGGGGAACACCGAGCCATCGTCCCACCAGACGGCTGTGGCCCAATCCAGCGCCTTGCCAGTCAGTAGAGAACAGACGAAGGAGATACGACTGGAGTCCGTGGAGTACAAGGAAGGTTGTTGATTCACATATAGCGAACATTGCAACAGAAAGCCCTTACATTTGGTTGGTGTACCATCAAACTTCTCCGGGAGAGCTAGATGTGGATTCATGGGCAGCGGACTGGCGAGCATGGGTGTGGCAGGAGCAGCAGGAGGCGACGTGGAGGCCTCAGCGGGATTGAGGCGTAGGCCCTGCAGCGTTTTCTCCAGCTCCTCCGTGAGTGAGGTGAGGCGCGTGAGCTGATGGTGGTGCATGGCTAGTTGGCTGGCTTGGGCTGATAACTCCGTGGAGAGCTGGGCCAGAGCTGCTGGATCGCTGAGTGGCGAAGTCTTCTGTAATGATGGGTCAGTAGACAGTGGATCCATTTGCAGCTTTATTAAGAATGCAATAGTAAACAGACAGGGGCAAGGCAGTACCATAAACAGGGACAGGCAAGGGTCGAGGCTGGCGGCAATGGAACAGAGTCCGAGAACAGGCAGTAGTCAAGGCAGGCGGCGGAGGTTCAGCAGAGATAATCAGTCCAGGTAATAACAGAGAATCAATCCACAAAGAAACGCTCAGAAATTATCACTTACAGCAAATCAAGACTTCGCGATGGTGTGTGTGTGTGTGTGCGTCTTAAATAGTGTGAGTGTGATATGGTGCAGGTGCGGAAGTAATCAGTCCCAGGAATGCGGGCCTATGGGAAATGGAGTCCAGATAGATGTGAGTCAGTATTCGGGTGACGGCTCCCTCCGGTGGTCCGGAGGATGCACCGGGGGAGCTGTATTCGTGACAAGTAAAAATGGTGTTTGCAACATTGTAACATAAAATTGTATGACGCAAAGGGCTGTAGCAACGTTGCATGACATTTAGCAACAATGAGACAACGTTCTGACCATTTTTTTTTTATGTAGATTATAAATGTTACCCATTCTTCATGTTACATTTTGTAGTTATTTTTTTTAAACAGTCAGTCATTAGATAATTGTGTAATACTTTTTTGAAATATTGTTTATCAATAATAATATTCTTTATAACCCTTTCAGTAAATTATTCTATTATAATCAACACCTGTTGGTGTAAACTTTGAAGAGTAAACCTGACAGTTACACATTATTTCAATGGTCCACTTTTGACATTCTACTAACTATGAGTAACTTTACATTTACATTTACATCTATGCATTTGGCAGACGCTTTTATCCAAAGCGACTTACATTGCATTATACTATACATTTGTATCTGAGTATGTGCAATCCCTGGGATCGAACCCATGACCTTGGCATTGCTAGTGCCATGCTCTAACCACTGAGCTACAGGAAAACTTTACAACTACATATCAACTAACTCTTATTAAGGTATTAGTAAGTAGACAGTAGTAGACTGTTTGGCTGAGAAGTAGGTGGAAGCAGGTGAAACCACACAGCAAAATCCCTAAATCAACTCTGCTCAGAGAACATATGGTCCCTCTCTACATAGAGTTAAAATAACACTGAAGCTAAAGGTTAATGTTAAAGTTAATTAGATAATGCTGTTTGTGAAGTTGTTTAATCAGATCTTGAGAGATTTAATGTCTTTTATCTTCAGTTGATTTCATCTAAGGCTGTGGCTGGAAGTTCTTTGTAGTTATTGTGTTTCTTTTCAGTGATTATGCTTGTTAACAGCATGTGTTCATCACTGATGCTCAATCATAACTTAATCACTTAATTATCTCATTAAATTTCACTCTACTTCAGTGTTACTTTAACACTATGTAGAGAGGGACCATATGTAATCTGAGCAGAGTTGATTTAACTCTGGGGATTTTGCTGTGCAGTACGCAGGCATGAATCCAAAAAAGGTAGACCGTCGGGGACCAGAGAGTTGCAATGCAAGCACAGGGAAACTTGGCCGAGAACAAGTCAGAGCAGATCTGAGCTTGGTGTGATAGGACTAAACAGGAATTGACTAGAGCAGGGGTGTTCAAACTTGTTCCTGGAGGCCCACTGTCCTGCAGAGTTTAGTTCCAACCCCAATTAAACGCACCTGAACCAGCTAATCAAGGTCTAACTAGGCATACTAGAAACTTCTAGGTTGGTGTTTTGGAGCTGGTTGGCACTAAACTCTGCAGGACAGTGGCTCTCAAGGACCTAGTTTGGACACCCCTGGACTAGAGTGACTAGCTTTAATGAGCAGATGAGAAAATAATTTCACAATATATAACAGAGGCTGCATCCGAAAACCTAGGAAGCTGACTTGCTGCCTCGCTGCCCTATCAGGCAATGACTTGTAAGGCAGCGTTTGTGTATGAAGGCACCTCATGAAACTGATTTCGGACAGACTTCTGAGGCAGCGTAACAGTTTAATGATCTACCGCAAAACAGCGTGAACTTTGGTGAAAACTAAACAAATATTTAATTACTACAGTAGTAATTTTTCGCTAGAAATGACATCAAAAGTGGAAAATGTTGGTCAAAAACGTACATTTACACACAAACTGACCAGCAAATGCAACTTTCGGACTCCATTTTTATTTTTCTAGCTGAAATGTCACAGAATGTAAAGCACAGGATTGTGGGATATCAAAGGCAGCGAAGGATACATATGCTGCCTTCAAAAATCGATCAGATGAAGGTATCTTAGGAAACAGGAAGTGAAGCTAACTTTGGATTCGGACGTGCCTTGATGCCTTCCTACCTTCAAATGTGTTATCCAAAGGCAGCATTTTCCAGTTTTTGGACGCACACAGAGACTAAATAGAAGACAAATCAAGGTAAAGAAGAAACAGGTACGCAGCAAACAAGCGGCAATCAGCTGAGCTCAACAGGAAAAAAGAGAGACAGA
Source organism: Anabarilius grahami (assembly GCA_003731715.1). Classification (NCBI taxonomy): domain Eukaryota; kingdom Metazoa; phylum Chordata; class Actinopteri; order Cypriniformes; family Xenocyprididae; genus Anabarilius; species Anabarilius grahami. The sequence goes on along the minus strand of RJVU01063416.1, from coordinate 542,351 downwards.
TCAAACCTGGGTCATGAGAGATACATCACATTAGTAGGCCTATAATCCTATAGTAGATAATAGTGTTCATAACTTTGCAATTGCAGTTTATGTTTAAGCTTGAGACATTTAAAGTACTTTTAAGCATCTATCAAATCTCAAGTAAATTACTGCACATATTATTATAGGGAGAAAAGTGGAAGGTGACAGAAGTCACCATTCCATCTAATTTAAAACCACTTTCTAGCAATTAATAAGTAGCACTGTCTTCACAAACAAAAAAAATAAGATTAAGGGTCTTTGAGATCCCAATGTCAAATACAATCACTGGTTAAAGATGAATGGAACACACCACAGACCACATTGACAATGATGAATTTTTGAAGAGTGGAAGTCCATAAACATTGAAAGAAATCTCCAGAGAATATTCTAAAAGTCACCTCACTTTCTCAGTTTCTTCAGGACATAATAGATGAATGTAATATATTCCTGATTTATTCAGAATGACTGCTCGTGTAGTCTTTAAAAGTGTGTGTGCTGTAGTGGGCAACATCTGATGTACTTGTGAAGTTGTGAACGCAAGACTTTTAAGAAGTTGTCTAAATCACAGTGTCAGATTTGGTGTTTGTTGGCCCATGCAATGACATCTTCTCTCAAAGAACTTGTTTCACCATCCTCTTCAGAGAGTGACAAATATGTGTCATGATAGGAGAGAAGTGCTTTCATATATGTTGTGTGTAGCTATCCTCTTGATTTAAGACAGGGGTAGGCAAGTTCGGTCCAAGAGAGCCGCTGTCCTGCAGAATTTAGCTCCAACCCTGAAAAATCAACCTCACCTTCCTATAGCCTTAGTGATCCTGAAGAGCTTGATTAGCTTGCTCAGGTGTTTGATTAAGTTTTGAGCTTTAAAAGGGTTAAAAGATTTAAAGGGTTAGTTCACCCAAAAATGAAAATTCTGTCATTTATTACTTACCCTCATGCCGTTCCACACCCGTAAGACCTTCGTTAATCTTCGGAACACAAATTAAGATATTTTAGTTGAAATCCGATGGCTCAGTGAGGCCTTCATGACATTTCCTCTCAAGATCAATAAAGGTACTAAAAACACATCTAAATCATTTCATGTGAATACAGTGGTTCAATATTAATATTATAAAGCGACGAGAATATTTTTGGTGCACCAAAAACAAAATAACGACTTACATAGTGATGGCTGATTTCAAAACACTGCTTCAGGAAGCTTCGGAGCGTTATGAATCAGCGTGTCGAATCAGCTGTTTAAGTCGTTATTTTGTTTTTTTTGGCGCACCAAAAATATTCTCGTTGCTTTATAATATTAATATTGAACCACTGTACTGATTTAAATATGTTTTTAGTACCTTTATGGATCTTGAGAGAGGAAATGTCATTGCTGGCTATGGAGGCCTCACGGAGTCATCGGATTTCAACAAAAATATCTTAATTTGCGTTCCGAAGATTAACGAAGGTATTACGGGTGTGGAACGGCTTGAGGGTAAGTAATAAATGACAGAATTTTCATTTTTGGGTGAACTAACCCTTTAAGGATATATTTCATTCATGTGATGGCAAAGCTGAATTTTCTGCATCATTAGCCTACTCCAGAAATCATTCTAATTTGCTGATTTGCTGTTCAAGAAACATTTCTGATTATTATCAATTATTATAGATTATTATTGCCCCAGCCATTGCTACTTCTTACAAGAGCACCCATATTGAATCAGGGAAGTTAATAAAAAATATAGGCTGCATGGAAATATATTTTTATATAATAATAATAATTTTAAAATTAATTTGAACATAATTATAATGTTGTGAGATCTATAATAGACAGAGTCAATTTCACTCATTGGGAGATTTTTTCTTGAGGAAATTATCTCAAAATTTTATTGAAGCCTTACATATAGTTGGTGACAGCTACAGGCAGCTTGATGCAGTGCAGAAGATGCAGATGACTTACAAAAAATAGGTTATATTCACGGTTACTTCCTGGTTTTCGTTAAGCCAGCTCGGGCATTTCCGGTGAACTGTTAGCTGTTCATTCTGTAGTCGCTGTACATCGACACAAAACCATCAATGGTTGACTTTTTAATGTTGTATTCATATTTTAATGCAGTTATCACATCAATCAATCAATCAAACAAACTTTATTTCTATAGCACCTTCTAACAGCCAAAGCTGACCAAAGTGCTGTATAACAATAAAAACAAAATAAATAATAACAAGATAATAAGAACAAAATAAATAAAGTAATAAGAAAAATAACAATAAATAGGTCAACAGAGCACATTACAACATTAAAATAAAGAGAAGTGTCACAGGGTCACTAAGTGTTAAAAGCCATTCTAAATAAGTGGGTTTTAAGTTTGGCTTTGAACAAAGGCAGGTCAGTAATGGAACGTAAGTCAATGGGCAGAGCGTTCCAGAGTTTTGGACCGGCCACTGCAAAAGAACGGTCGCCCCACTGTTTGCACCGTGACCGGGGGACCTCCAGCAGATGTTGCCCAGCAGATCGTAGAGCTCTGCTGGGTCGGTGAGGACTCAAAATCTCACACAAATAGGAAGGTGCAAGGCCATTGACTGCATTAAAAACAAATGTCAAAATTTTTAAATGAATTCTGAACTGGACAGGGAGCCAGTGCAGAGAGTATAAGACAGGTGTGATGTGCTCGTGTTTCCGGCTGTTAGTGAGCAGGCGGGCCGCAGCATTTTGCACTAGCTGCAAACGGTGAAGACTAGCTTGGTTAACTCCCACATAGAGCGCATTACAGTATTCTATGCGGGAACTAACAAAAGCATGGATAGCTTTCTCCAGGTCACAACGGCTCAAGAAGGGTTTAACCTTTGCTAGAAGGCGGAGTTGAAAGAAGCTTGCCCTGACCACAGAATCAATTTGCTTATCAAATTTTAGACTGCCGTCTAATTTCACCCCCAAATTTTTCACAACATGGTTAAAATGGGGGGTCAACGCAACAGGACCAGGAGCTGAAACACTGGGTAGGTTGGATGTGCCAAAAACAATACATTCTGTTTTGTCCTCATTCAAACAGAGAAAGTTCTGAGACAACCACACTTTGATGTCGCCCAAACATTTGTTTATGGACTCAAGACTCTCAGAAGAATTGGGGGCAACCGGCAGATAGATTTGTAAATCATCTGCATACAGGTGGAAGGACACATTGTGATTTGAAATAATTGAACCTAAAGGTAGCATGTGCAGAGAGAATAGAACAGGGCCCAAGATGGATCACTGTGGCACACCAGAGGTCATAGGGGCTGAAGAGGAGGAGATGTCATCAATCATAACAGAGAATGTCCTATCTGTTAAATATTACCTAAACCACTGCAGCACAGTTCCCTGAAGGCCAACCTGTTGTGCCAGGCGTCTCAGAAGGACTGAATGGTCCACGGTGTCAAACGCTGCAGTAAGGTCCAACATTACCAGCAACACAGGCTTTTTCGCATCAAGGGACAAAAGAATATCATTCTGTACTTTCAGCAGAGCGGATTCGGTGCTGTGTCGTGTTCTAAAACCAGACTGGAATTTTTCAAAGATTTGATTGTTTTCTAGAAAAGAGTGTAACTGAATGAAGACTATTTTTTCCAAAACCTTGGACAGGAAAGGCAAATGGGACACAGGTCTAAAATTTGACAGGACAGCGGGATCAAGATTGGGTTTTTTTAGAAGACAGGTTTCTTATTTCTTATTAAAATTGTACTTAATTTGCCAATAAACCAGTTTTATTGATTGCAATAAAGACGAAGCTATGGGACCGTTTAAGAAATGCCATAATTAGACACGCACACGCATTTTTTCCCCCAGCACTTCAAATGTTTTATTTTGATGACCACAAACATTATTTGTTCATCCTTCTGAGATTGTCCCCATTGTAAAACCGAACGTTTAAATTCAACATTTGATACAAACACTTATTTAAAAATAAAAAAGACAATTACCACTTTAGCCAGCAGGTGGCGGCAAAGTAGCATTTATTTGCGCATAATATCAGCCATTTCCTCTAATCGGTTTTCACTTCGTTTTTGACAAAATATTAAACATAAAATAACTAGGTTTAAAAATACATTTTGTCAAGGTGAAGTGAAATACTCAAAAAAATCTTAAGAAAAACAAAAACTTTTCTTGTGATGAATGAAACAGAAAGCAAGCACCACACTTTCCCTTTATAATCAATGGCAATGGTAATTTATTTATATAGCACAATTAAATACAACCTACATTGTCCAATGTGCTTTACAATAGCTAAAAACACAAAAAAGTAAAAAAGACAAAAAATGATTAAGCAATAAAAAACACATACACAGATAATTGTAAAAACATACCATAAAATAGACTAGAATAATTGCTTCAGCGTTCAAATATAACAATAAAATACAATGTAAGGTTGCTTCAACATGTATTATATGCCTTATCAAACAAATATGTTTTCAACTTAGATTTAAAAACAGATAAAGATGAAGCCAGTCTAATCGAAATGGGCAAATCATTCCAGAGTCTAGGACCAACTACAGAAAAGGCACGGTCCCCCCTACATTTTAACCTAGATTTAGGGATAGTCTCTGATTAGATGACCGGAGTGATCTTGTTGGATGGTGTTCAGTCAAAAGGGTGGAAAGGTAAGGTGGAGCCATTCCATTTAGAGATTTATAAACAAGAAGTAACATTTTAAAATCCACTCTGTAGTGTACTGGTAACCAGTGTAGGGAACGTAAAATAGGAGTGATATGATATGATCGCTGCCGCATTTTGGACTACCTGTAATCGGGACAGAGCTGAATGACTAATCCCAATGTAAAGAGAGTTGCAGTAATCCAGCCCTGAGGAAATAATGGATTACTTTTTTGACATTTTTAAAAGAAAGAAATGACTTTACTTTTGATAAAAGTCTGAGCTGGAAAAAGCAGGATTTCACAACTGAACTGCCGACTCGCTTTCACCCCAAAATGGCGGAAACGCAGGGCTGCTGCTGGGCGCCGGTGCTGCAATGGAACGTTCTATTAAGGGAATATATGCACAGTTAGTTCCTGGTTGTCGTTAAGCCAGCTCGGGCATTTCCGGTGAACTGTTTGCAGTTCTTTCTGTACTCACTGTACATCGACATAAAACCATCAATGGTTGACTTTTTAATGTTGTATTCATATTTTAATGCAGTTATCACATTTACCTAATTTGCCAATAAACCAGTTTTATTAATTGCAATAAAGACGAAGCTATTCGGACTGTTTAAAAACGCAGTGTCTGTAATTAGAAACACACACGCATTTTTCCCCCAGCACTTCAAATGTTATTTTTAATGTGACGACCACAAACATTATTTGTTCATCCTTCTGAGATTGTCCCCATTGTAAAACCGAACGTTTAAAAATTTAGGAAATTCAACATTTGATAGAAAACACTTATTTAAAAATAAAAATAATTACCACTTCAACCAGCAGGTGGCGGCAAAATAGCATTTATTTGCGCATATATCAGCCATTTCCTCTAATCGTTTTTTACTTAGTTTCTGACTAAATATTAAACATTATAAAATAACGAGGTTTTAAAAAAACATTTTGTCAATGTGAAGTATGAGGTACTCACAAAATCTTAAGCAAAACAATAACTTTTCTTGTGAATGAATGACACAGAGCACCGCGCTTTCCCTTTAATCACAGCAGCTGTCAGTCAGTGCAGCGCAATATCATGATTTCAGCACACTTGTAAAAACACACATTTTATTCAATGAATCTAACTAAAGAGCACAATAAATATTTTATTTTTGAAGCTTTTTTTCACATAAAAGTGTGAAAACTGATGGTCGAATTGAATTTAGCCGAGGAGGAACACTGAGGTACATCTTTATTTATTTATTTTTATGCTGTCTTACGTTTGAATAACTAAATGAATGCTATGCCTGACTATTTAAGCTACTATATTCTGATTATAAACTAAGCACTACTGATGCTCAACACACACCAGCAAATGACTATCACCGGAAGTTTTCGAGCTGGCTTATATTAATGCGGAAGTTCTAAAGAACACTCCGTGCATATAGTCCAGTGTCGCTTCTTGTTAGTGTATATTATTTGGTAATATCAGACATCTTAATCCAGATATATAATCAAATCTGCACATTCGTTTGACGAACCAAATCAGACAGAGATTAATTATCACGATTAGATCATCTCAGATGTATTAAGCGAGGTACGGACCCTCAGAGGTGACAAGTCAGACAGGTGTGCAGTCAGAGCAGCTGCGATCATGATTGTTTTTTAACCCGACAAACGCCACGTCACAGTTCTTGACTGAGTGCGAAAAGAACCCGGAAGTGCGGAGCGTTTGTTTGTAAACAGTTACTTAAATCCTAGAGAAAATAAAAATAAAATTAATGTACACCCAGCGCTACATTAGCATTGAGTTGCATGTGCTTGGTTTCTATGCGTCTTCCGGAAGTGAAAGTGCGGACTGTCTGTGGTGAGTTGGTTGCTATGCGACGTGTCCCGGAAGTGAATGTGTGTGTTGTAGTGTGTTGAATCATGGCTGCATCAACAGTCAAAAATGATAGTCGTCACAAAAGGCAAAACTGCAGCGAAAAGCTGCCTTTACAAGACAGAGAGATTATTAAACCCTCCATAACAGAGCTCACCAAAGAAGTGCGGACCAACATCCTCTGTACGGTGGAAGGATGTGGGAAGATTCTTCCTAACACACCAGCACTCAACATGCATCTAGTCAAGTCCCACAGAGTCAAGGTACAACAACACATTAACACCATGATAAATGTGCTATTTAATGTTTTTGCTTTAGGTATGCTTCAGTTGTACAGGTTGAGTCTTATTTCACTAAGAGTTTTCTCTTCTGTTCTTCTGTCTATTTATTGTAGCCATGTTTTTCGTGTGTGAACTAAAAATTTATAGTATTTGAATTAGGCCTACTGAACTGTTATTGTGACAGGTATTAGAAGAAGTACATGTTTTTTGTTAGGAGGATTAATATAACTTTAGTATTTTCTTACAAAAAATTTAATATGTATACATTTTACTGAAATGTGCTGTTAGGTTTGTGCATTGATTCCTGCAGAGTTTAGTCTAGCCCTAATCAAATACACCTGAACAAGCTAATCAAAGTCTTCAGGATTACTAGAACATACAGGCAGTCAGGTGAATTTGATCAGGGTTGGAGCTAAATTCTGTAGGAAAATGAATATGAAAGTGTGCTCTGAAGATTTAGAGACATGTAGATATCTATTATGTCATGTCTTTAGGATCTCTTTCTGATTTTTTCCAAATTCAGTGAGAGTCAAATGTTTTATCCTACTTTAAACACATAGCTATATAACATGCACAAGTTTTGTGTTGACAATTAACTTTGAACTCTACTTTTAAATTACAGTAACAAACCCCAGATAAAAAAATATTTCAGAAGTTATTGTGCTTGACTGCATGTGCCATAATATTAAGACAAACCACTCTGTTAACACTATCCTGGGGATGTTAAACACCTATCAGCCAGCAATGCATTGAATGAGAGCTGCTTGACGGCTGACAGCTGTTAACCCTTGTGCATCCTTATGGACATTTTTGTCCATTTCAGTTTTGTTTTTTGTTATAAGTGTGCCTTTGTTAATGCCAATGAATGAATTTTGGCTCAGGTGTTTATTTTTATTGGAATTTTAATATTTTACCCTCATTTCCCTCAAAAAATCAATTTTACCCTCCGTACAAAAAATACTCACACTCAGGACCTTAAGGACACATTGAAACCCATTAAAACTGCAATTTTTTTAACCCAGGGCCATTTGACTATAAAATGATACAATATTTGCAAATAGGCATTCATTCTATCGGCAAGGCTTCAAATTTTACATTTTTACCATTTTTTACTAGGATGTGCCATATTTTCAAATTTGGCATATAAAAGAAATACTTGCTTTATTTGTGTTTTCTGCTTATGCATATTATAGTCTATTATAGAGTCAATTGGAAAAATAATGCAGCTATAATTGTGTGGGTATGTTGGTAAGGATGTCAGAGTGTAGTTTGCATGTGTTTACTGAAAATGTAATGTGTGTAATTAGTTTGAAAGAAATTATATTGTACTGGCAATCAAAAATCCCACTCCATGTATGAGTCACACCCTTGGCAGGGTCATAGGGCCATGTGAAAACTATGAAAAAGGTCAAAGATGGTTAATGAGCTTTGAGGTTTTTCTTTTTCACCCAAACACGCATCTTAACCCTTGATTGCACTTTTTCACTTGTTATTGTTTTTGTACGGAGATAAAAGGTGCGCCTGAATTTGAAGTGGAAGTTCAGAAGCCCCTAAACACATTGTTTTAGTTTTCACCACAAGAAAATGCTGATTGTTTAGTCTGGTAGATTTTATACAAAGTTTGAGTTCACACAGGTGTTCTCACAGCCAAACCTATAAATATGTGGTGCTTGAGGGTTTGATCATTTCATTGTTTGCAAGATGATGAGACGTTACTCAGCAGAGGAAGCTCTGAAGCTAGTGTTGCCCACTGACAGTGAGCATACAGGTGCATTAGAATTTGAGGATGTAAAGAAACCGATTTGTAAAGCGTTAAAATTCTGAAAATGAATGTTTGGTAATTATGAATAGAAGAGATGCTGATAAAAAAAAAAAAAATTCTGTGAAAGTGGAAAAAAATATTAATATATAATATTTCTATGACAGTTTTTTTGGCATGGACATTTTTGTCCATTATGGACCTAAGTGTTAGTTTTTTTAAAAAATCTGACACTACATAAAAAATATAAATGCCTCAAAATTAATGTTGTTGTTCTTCATTGACACCCAAGAATCTAATAAGCAAAGAAATAAAATTCTGCTTAGCATTTAGTTTATGAAAATAAACTACTATTTTAAATTTTTTCATAAAAAAACACCTATGGCTTTATGAAAACAAACCAGCATTTAAAGGGTTACAGTTCTTAAAATTAATGAATGTTTGGTATCTATGGATAGAACAGATCCTGGTTAAAAAATTCACATCAGTGAAAGTGGAAAAAAATATTAATAAATCATATTTTTATGACAGTTTTTGGACATGGACATTTTTGTCCATTTTGCACCTATGTGTAACTTTTTTTTTTTTTGATGCACAAGGGTTAAGAGTGACGTAACCCCAGGTTACAGCACAGGATGAGCCAGGGCCGTTTGCAAGGCATGGAGTCTGATTCCTGAATAAGAAATTTCCGGCCATGAATAAACACAAGCTACAAAGAAATTTGCTATCTATTTGTTTTGCTGCAAGGGAAAGCAGTGCACATTTTTTTCTTGTTGCAAGTGCAGCGTGACTCGTAAATCCATAAAATCCGATCTAACCGTTTAACCTGAAAAGCATTAAAGGAATACAGTAGTGGCCAAAAGTGTTGTCAGGCCTAGAAAAATTAACATCTTCACTCTTTATTAAAAATTTGTTAAAGAGTTTGTAAGCATATTGCGTAGTTGCGTTTTATTTGATTAAAAAAACAATCGTCAGTTGTTTTATTAATCAAACCTTTAAGGTCATTAAAAATATTACTGCCACTACTGTAGTTCGTCCATAATTATTTCATTATTTATTTAACCTCATGCTGTTTTCATATGATTTTCTGTCATGACTCGTGGGGAAAGAGACAAGATCACTTTTTAAGTTATTTACTGTCAAATCAAATCCTTAAAGGGATAGTACACCTAAAAATGAAAATTCTGTCATTAATTACTCACCCTCATGTTGTTCCAAACCTGTAAGACTTTCATTCTTCAAATGAAGATATTTTTAATGAAATCTGAGAGATTTCTGTCCCTCCATTAACAGTCCATGCAACTACCATTTTGACGTTTCAAAAAGATTGTAAAACTAATCCATATGAATTGAGCGTTTAGTCCAAATTTTCCAAAGACACTTGATCGCTTTATATGATGAACAGATTGAATTTAGGCTTTTATTCACATAGAAACATTGATCAGTGAACATAAACAGAAACTCAACCGTACTTGCTTTGACGCACAACAACAACAACAACAATAATAATAATATACTTTATTTTCTATAGCGCTTTTTCAAAGCGCTTTAAAAAAATAAGATAAAATAAAAGAGAAATACAATAATATTTGTATTTTTTGCCGCTTTGACAGCAATCTAAGCAGCGCGAGTCTGCCGATCAGCGCGTCAGGAAGCAGCAGTCAGAGCAGCGATGATCATGTGATCACCGTGTCGGTGGACGAGGTTAGGAGGGCTCTAAAGCGAGTGAACGTCAGGAAAGCAGCCGGACCTGATGGGATTTCCGGCCGTATCCTGCGGTCCTGCGCTGATCAGCTTGCTGGTTTGTTTACATCTATTTTTAATGAGTCTCTTGCTACATCGGTGATTCCCACCTCCTTCAAAAAATCTGTCATCATTCCTGTGCNTTTTCATATGATTTTCTGTCATGACTCGTGGGGAAAGAGACAAGATCACTTTTTAAGTTATTTACTGTCAAATCAAATCCTTAAAGGGATAGTACACCTAAAAATGAAAATTCTGTCATTAATTACTCACCCTCATGTTGTTCCAAACCTGTAAGACTTTCATTCTTCAAATGAAGATATTTTTAATGAAATCTGAGAGATTTCTGTCCCTCCATTAACAGTCCATGCAACTACCATTTTGACGTTTCAAAAAGATTGTAAAACTAATCCATATGAATTGAGCGTTTAGTCCAAATTTTCCAAAGAGACTTGATCGCTTTATATGATGAACAGATTGAATTTAGGCTTTTATTCACATAGAAACATTGATCAGTGAACATAAACAGAAACTCAACCATACTTGCTTTGACACACAACAACAACAACAATAATAATAATATACTTTATTTTCTATAGCGCTTTCTCAAAGCGCTTTACAAAAATAAGATAAAATAAAAGAGAAATACAATAATATAAATGCATTCATAAAAATGAAATGCATTCAGATGTACAATACAAAAACAAACCTCATTGGTTTTTGCACGTCTTGAGCTTCCCTTTACCACAACTAATTTGTGAGTTGATGAATGTTTATATGTGAATAAAAGCTTAAATTAAATCTTTTCATATAAAGTGATCGTGTCTCTTTAGAAAAGGGGGGAGGAGAATTATATGCCTATTTCTGTTTGTTTGTTTATTTGTTTGTTTTCTTTTCCTTTTTTCTCCATGTTTTGGATTTCATTGAGTTTGGTGACTCACATTATTTTCCTCAGGGGTGAATGCGATTGCTTTTTTGGAAGTGTGTATCTCATATTCCCATAGCGTCAGCTACTGATGCAGCATTAAGTACCGATGAGGGAACCAAGGTTACATATGTAACAAAGACATTTTCTTGCCACTGACACAAGAAGCAATATCCTTGTTGTGTCTTTGTCATCTTTTAAAGTCGTTTCTCATTATTGTTCTTTTGATTTCAGGAGGGTCTGGTCAACCCTACAGTTAGAAAGGATGTTAAGGATTCACAAAAGCTCTACTGTTGCCCAATAGAAGGCTGCCCAAGAGGACCCAACAGGCCCTTTTCTCAGTTTTCGCTTGTTAAACAGGTACTTGCCATTGTTATGTCTGGAGCATGTTTCCTTATTTTTTTCTCATTGTACCTTAAAGGGTTAGTTCACCCAAAAATGAAAATAATGTCATTTATTACTCACCCTCATGTTGTTCTACACCCGTAAGGCCTTCGTTCATCTTCGGAACACAAATTAAGTAATTTTTGATGAAATCTGATGGCTCAGTGAGGCCTCTATAGACAGCAATGCCATTGAACTTCTCAAGATCCAGAAAGGTACTCAAAACGGGTGTAGAATGACATGAGGGTGAGTAACAAACGACATTATTTTCATTTTTGGGTGAACTATCCCTTTAAGTTAGGGCTGGGAGATATGTCAAAAATATGATCACAATGTTTTTTTTTTTGTTTTTTTTTTTTGATTGATATTGATGTTTAACACAATACATAATTTGTGTTACATAAATAATATGTATTATTGTGTTATAATAATACATTATTCTGCCAGCTTGACGAGTATACCATGACTGAAGCCTGGAGAAACTAGAGGGTTAACTTATTAAATTTTAGAATAGTTTGTTAACAAAAATAGAATAACATATACACATACACTTTTAACTGTGTGAATATTCTTTTTCTGCCTTAAAACAATAGGAGTTAGGTTGCCTTTTAACTTATTGAAATGGTGGAACCAAAACTCTCAAATATTTGAAGAGGTACAACCTATACAAAAAATGTCACTGTTAGATAAAATAAAGTTAAAAAATATTAACCATGCACTGGTTTTATATCAATGAAATGATTTAGAGGTAGAAATTTGAATAAAAAGTTATAAACGTTGTAAAAGGGTCATTATGCTACATTGATTAACATGGGACTGCATTTATGTACTCTCGCTATTGTCGCTGGGATTGAAGTTAAAAGAAGTTCAACTTAAAATGCATTTCAAGAGCTTGCATGTTTAGTTTTTTCTTTTTCTTTTTTCACACTGACCTTTGTCTTGCGTTTTTATCCACAAAAACTAGGGATGCACTGAAATTTCGGCTCCTGAAAGTTTTTGGCCAAAACAGCTATTTTTGGTTTCGGGCTGAAATGATTTTGGAGGGGCGAAATCAGTGACAGAAATAGACATTTAATTTGCGCATTCTTCGATGGCACGTTTTGACTGTATTCAGTGTTTATTTCATTAAAATAAGTTTGATTAATTTATAGATTATTAATTTATTATTTAGTTTTAGTTTCTGGCTAAGTCCATCCTGAATTTTTGGTTTCGGCCTTCAATTTTCATTTCAGTGCATCTCTAACAAAAATCCTTTCTGTGTGAACCAGCCCTTAATCTGCGCTTCGTTGCTTAAAAAAACAAACAAACAAGGAAACTATTTCCAAATAGGGGGGAGCGGGGTAAGTTGTCACATGGGTAAGTTGTCACACTCTTCATAACTCCAAAACTAGAGGCTCTATCTCAAAAATCAAATAGCCACTTTGTGTGACTTCTTCTTCTATAGTCAACTTCCTGTTCACATGTGGTCAAGATCGCTCTAATCTGAGGTTAGCACAATTTTCTTATTTTCTGGCTTAAAAAGTAAAAAATTTGCACTTTAAATTTTATGCAATACAACTTTGTTTGGTATGAATGTTAAAAATTATTAGTTTGCAAAACATAGAGGAGACAATAACGTGTCTTTTGATACTTTAGCTGACAGGCTATGTTGAGCGAACCTTGAGATTTTGCCAACATTAGCACACATGTCAGTTTGGGGCAAGTTGTCTCAATGACTTTGGGGCAAGTCGTCACATGTGACAACTTGCCCCAGTACAAATAAACACATAGAACATGCTCAAAAAAGAGGTTCAGCATGTTAAGTCAGTTATGTTCAAAGATTAAACATGTTAAGTTAAGCAAGTTATCTGCAGTATTCCATTTAGTTATCATGGATCTATATGCAAGCCAGAGAAAGTTTGAGTTTAAAGTTCAAAGTAAAGTGGTCTTGCCACTTAATTTGTTTTGATTGAAATGTATATTGTTTAGATTTAAATAATTGTTTTTCCAAATTCTCTAGGCATGATTGTTTATATTTCCAGTTCTGGTTTGAATTTAAAAATTAAAATCAATAATAACAATTTGTGTTCTTATTTTGAGTTAATCTAGTGTGACAATTTACCCGCCGATGGGGCAAATTGTCACAAATGCACGTTCTCTATTCAACAGTCTACAACAATGAATACAACATATGTGCCCAAGACTTCCTTCTTTCATTTGGTATGACATTTATACCATTGTGATGTATGGTGCTCAGTAAATGTTAGACAGTGTGAAAAGTGTGACAACTTACCCCGTTCTCCCCTAATTGATGTTATGTTACCTTTTTTCTCTAAACATTTCCCCACCTTTGAGGGTAATGCAAGTTTGGTTTCATTTTTGCTCTTGTTTTGCCCTCGCTGGCCCCCTGCAGACAGACTGTTTTTGCATTTATTTCTGCTATGTGATAGATTGGTATGTAATCCATATCAAGTAAAATTGTCCAGAGCTCATCATCGTTAATGACATACATTTTTTTGTGATCTCAATATGATATTGTTTATCGCCCAGCCTTACCTTCAGTAAACTGACACCGTTTTATTTAAAAAAAAAAAATTTTTATTCTTAACTTGATATATATTTTATGTCCTGCTAGGAAAACAACTGCTAACTAACATGTTTCTTAATCTTACTGATGGCATAGCACTTTATGAAGATGCATGCAGAAAAGAAGCACAAGTGTTTGAAGTGCAGTAATGGCTACAGCACTGAGTGGGACCTGCGGAGACATGCTGAGGATTGTGGGAGGACATACAGCTGTACTTGTGGTTGTCCTTATGCCAGTAGAGCAGCACTGCTGTCTCATATCTACAGAACTGGCCACGAGGTTCCCAAGGAGCACAGGTACTCAGAAAAAGGATATCCACCTTGCTTAAAACATGATACTAATCTTCTTTCTAGTGGATATCATGTCTGACCTTACCTAGGATGTTATGTGGGTCAGGACAGCCATTGATTGTTTTATTAATACATTATGTCCTAGTTTAAAGGTGTTAATCATAGTATGTTTTATTAAAATGCTCAGAGTGTCAGTATTTGTCTTATAGGTACCCGCCAGTGAAAAAGAGGAAGATGGAAAGATTGTCAAGCAGTGCAACAAATGTTATGCCTGATGAACAAATAAATGAAATTCCAGACTCTAAGAAAAAGCTCAATGAAGGAGCAATCTCTACCATACTAGTCTCTGAAGCCCCAGACAGAGCACAAAACAACTCTGACCACCCTAGAAACATCCAGAAGCTCCTTCTCCCAAAGCCCAAAGTGGCCCTAGTCAACGTTCCTGTTATGCAGTTCACCCACCTGCCTGTTCTCCTCCCCTCTGCAGAAAGTAGTGCCTTGAGGTTGTTGCTCTTGTCTGTGGATGCACAAGGGTCCGTAAACACTGTGCATATTTTGTCACCGTCGGTCGGCACGGTCGTGCCTGATCTGAACAATAAGACTTTCAAAGAGACCTTTCCTGTACCTACATCGGGCCCAGAAACTATTAGCACAGGAGTACAGGTCAATCTTGAGAGTCAAGTCTCTTTAGGTTATCCAATGATTGATCTTGGATCCAAAAACAAAAGCACTTCAACAAACATTCAAACTGACATATCATACCTCAACAAAGGGATGGATGCTGGACCAGCGACTGTTTCCCCGTGCTGTGACTCCTCAGTGTCCTCTTGCTCTCAGACAGACATCAGTGTAAGCGCTCAGATTCAGCTGCCTGTTAGTGTGCAAACCCAGACGCTACCCTCACGAATCAAAGCCACTTTATCCATTGGGGCACAGACTGATGTTTTCAGTTTCTTGTCCTTTAACGTGACCCGAGAAACACAAACAGCGCATTCTGCAGCCCCGGTGCATGAAAGCCAGATGGACCAAGAAATGTGCACAAATTTTTTTGATACTGATACACTCAGTGTCTCCACTCAGACCGCAACGACCGATGCGCCTTTCAGAACCAGTGGTTTAGAAGATCCTCTGACCAGCGCTGGAGCTGGGCTTTTTGAGGACAAGACTGCTGCATCCATGTGTTTTGGGGCCCAGACTGACATTTTGCAACAAAACACAGTTGCGGACAACCAGACTCAGACCATGATACTCTTCCGTGACCTTGAGAATATACTTTCTGACACCATAACTGGAGCAGCTTCGAGCTGTGCTTCAGGTTTAGTCGCTGCGCATGAACCGCATCACACTGGTATTGACTTTGACTTTGAGGAGT
This sequence comes from Anabarilius grahami, assembly GCA_003731715.1. Taxonomy (NCBI): domain Eukaryota; kingdom Metazoa; phylum Chordata; class Actinopteri; order Cypriniformes; family Xenocyprididae; genus Anabarilius; species Anabarilius grahami. The sequence goes on along the minus strand of RJVU01063416.1, from coordinate 526,547 downwards.
TCCTTAATGCAACACACATTCAGACTCAGACAGAAGAAAGTGGCTTGAACAGTCTGAACACAGAGACAACTTTGGAACTCCTGGACATTGAGACACAGACTGACTTCCTGCTCTTTGACAACCTTGGTAATGGGCACAACAGTGAGGTTGGAACAAGGGGGCAACCAAATGATCTGGAGCTTGAGATGTTTGACACCCAGACCCAGACAGACCTCAACTTCCTGCTAGACACGAGTGGGCACATGCCCCTTGGCAGTATTCTCAGACAGTCTAGTTTCAGCATGAGCACGGAGTCCTCGGACACAGAAACACAGACTGACATCAGGCCTGCTCCGCTTTCTCTGCCTTGCTCCCATGATGGGCAGGTGAGGCTCAGCAGTGCTGAAACTCAGACCATCTCCAGTTCCTTTCACAGCCTTGGCCACCTCTTCCACACTAGCAATGAGACCCAGACAGCAGTGGATGACTTTCTTTCAGCAGACTTGGCCTGGAACATGGAGTCTCACTTTAGCTCGGTGGAAACCCAAACGTGTGAGGAGCTCATCTCACTATTTCGACACAATGAGAAAGCCAAAAGCTGAAGGCTCAATCAAAGGTGATTTGATTGATTAATGAAGGAGTCATTCTTACTTTCTTTCCTCAGCAAGGGTGGCAGAACTTAAAAACAGTCCCTCACAATCATCTAGAGCTCAGTCTGTCATAATATTTGTATGCATATTTGTAGAATCTTATTTTTGACATAATTCCACAATAAGGTATTGCATATCTGCCCAAATCTTAAGGATGTATGAATATACCTTTGCAGCACTTTATTACCTCATTATTAATGTTCAGAATATATCGGTGGTCCTAAAAGTATTTTGTTTGTTGCAGTAGATCAGGTCAAAGCCATCCGTGGGGATGTGAACTAAGTTGGTACTGATGTTAATTTTTGTGTGTGTAAAACAAGTCAAGAAATCAGACAGAAATGGTAAACATTCCTTCCACACATAAAATGTCTTGTCTCGTAGGTATACTTTCTAGTCTGATATAAATGACCTGAGTGTTATTGTCTTTATCACTTTTTTTAAACCTTGGGCTGTTTGTTTGCTTTGTGGTACATATGTTACATTTATTTGTGCAATGCTCTAGACCCATCTACTAGTCACTGTGAGTAAATTTTGGTCTTGATTCATGACAGAATTCATGCCAATATTTCTTGCTGACTGTTATGGCATATTCATTTTAATCTTTACATTCTAAATCAGATGAATTTGCATCTTATGCATGTTTCAGATGTCACATTTCCTTAAAAAGAGGAGCTGGCATTGCTCTTGTTTACTGTGATTTGCATTCTGTACTGTGAGTAGATTTAAATAAGCAAATCGCAAAAGTTTACAGTAAAACAAAACCTTTGATATTTCTTTAAAAGCATGTATCAATTTTGATGGAATATGTTCGTCCCTCTTCATGATTTCAAATACCAATTTAAACTTGCCGTATAAACCTTTTTGTTGATGCCTTAATTTAAGTGTTCATATGCTTTTGATAGAGATACTGAAATCACAGTGCTGCTTAATGGAGAAGCAAAATTGCTGAATTTTGTTCATTGTGTTACAGATTTGTTTGTGTATATTTATTTGATTTTGTTCTTTTGAATGTTTCATCTCTGTGTGGTGTAAAACCACCAGTTCATTCGCTATTTCTTGGCCTTACTACATTGAAAGCCAACCATAGCTTTATTTTCATTGTGTGTGTTTTTTTATATATACAGTACAGTCCAAAATTTTGGAACCACTAAGATTTTTAATGTTTTTAACAAGTTTCGTCTGCTCACCAAGGCTACATTTATTTAATTAAAAATACAGTAAAAACAGTAATATTGTGAAATATTATTACAATTTAAAATAACTGTTTTCTATTTAAATATATTTGACAAAGTAATTTATTCCTGTGATGCAAAGCTGAATTTTCAGCATCATTACTCCAGTCTTCAGTGTCACATGATCCTTCAGAAATCATTCTAATATGCTGATCTGCTGCTCAAGAAACATTTAATGTGTACAATTGTACAAAATATTTGTGTACAATATTTTTTTTCAGGATTATTTGATGAATAGAAAGTTCAAAAGAACAGTGTTTATCTGAAATCTAATCTTTTGTAACATTATAAATGTCTTTACTGCCACTTTTGATTGATTTAATGCATCCTTGCTGAATAAAAGTATTCATTTCTTTAATTTCTTTTCAAAAAAATAAAAATAAAAATTCTTACTGACCCCAAACTTTTGAACGGTAGTGTATAATGCTACAGAAGCTTTGTATTTCAGATAAATGCTGTTCTTTTGAACTTTCTATTCATCAAGGAATCCTGAAAAAAAAAGTACACAACTGTTTTCAACATTGAAAATAATCATAAATGTTTATTGAGCAGCAAATCAGCATATTAGAATGATTTCTGAAGGATCATGTGACACTGAAGACTGGAGTAACGATGCTGAAAATTCAGCTTTGCATCACAGGAATAAATTACTTTGTCAAATATATTTAAATAGTACACAGTTATTTTAAATTGTAATAATATTTCACAATATTACTGTTTTTTACTGTATTTTTAATTAAATAAATGTAGCCTTGGTGAGCAGACGAAACTTCTTTTAAAAACATTAAAAATCTTAGTGGTTCCAAACTTTTGGACTGTACTATATATATATATATAACACACACATACACACTTAATGTACTTAATGTATATAGTGGAAATTCCACAAATAGAATGTGACGCAGTGTCTGTTCCCTTTATGATGTTACATTGGCTGCTTATCAACATTGTAACTGCAAAAGAGCTTTAGTATTTCCATGTCAAGCATTAGAGACTCTCATATTCAGCCACTACATTCATTAAAATGTTATTTAGATCTTGGAATAAATACTGCAAATGAATGTGTTCATTTTGTTTAGGCAATGATGATGTCATAGTAAAAAATTGCTTTAGAAAACTTGAAAGAGTCAGTTAAGCTTGTGTTTCTCTGTAAAGAGTGCATGCATTTCTTTTGTGCCAAGAACAACTTTTGTGTTAAATTTAGTTGTTTTTAGTTGTTGGGGGGGTCATTATCAAGATATGTGTCTAATTTAACTTAGTACAAGATGTTATTTATAATTATGTATATTAATAATGATATAGTTATGATTATTTTTGCTCTTTGGAGGCTGGTCATGTGTATTTTATGGCTATGTTCTGTTGTTTAGACTATGCTGATGCACATGAAACTGCAAAATAAACTGCAGAGAAGAATGTTTTGACCATTAATCGAATCAAGCATAATACTGTTGTATATATTACACTGATACCATAATGTGATTTATTATTTTCTTCTATTCACTAATCACTATTATTGATGAGAGCAAATATTATTAGTGTCAACAAATGATTCTGTTGTAAATTAAGTAATTTTTGGCACATTCAGCTGGTCACAGATTTATAGGATATTTCCCAGTTGTGGTAAATGTCATGGAATCTTATATCCTAATATTTGAATCTACATTCATAGTTAAAATTAACTAAGAACGAACAATACTTCAACAGAATTTATTAATCTTAGTTAATATTAATTTCGACATTTACTACTACATTATTAAAATCTGCATAGAAAAATGGCATGGTTCCGAGTAAAAAGATCCTGCAGTCTCAAAAAAAAAAAAAAAAAAATTCCAAGCAGACTTGAAAATCTCTTTATGTTGCATAATCATCGTGTAGCACACAAATTCTTCAAGTACACTGAAGTGTTAGCCTTGTGTTCCGAGTCTTATGCTGCTTTAAAAAAAAATTTTAAAAAATCACAACACCTATTTATCTGTACTCCATAAAGATGGTGCAACAACTTTCAGAGAGTTAAAAAAATAAATAATAATTAGTAATATTCACGTAGGCATGTGAACTCTAGTTCCAGGCATGTGAACTTTAGTTCCAATCAGCATTAGTTGATGAGCTTCAGCTCTTTTCAGATCTCTTGTTTTGTGGGCAGAATACAATCTATAACTAGTGTTGTTCCTGGTGGAAGGCCTTGTCAGTTCTTCCTGCTTGAGGTTTCTGCCCACTGTTGTATATGCCATAGTGCTGGAAGGTAACTCATGCTTATTTTGAAAGGTGATGTTAAAGGTAGGTGGCAGTTGAGTGCTGTCCTGGGATAGCCAATGTTTTGTGCTAGGCGATCCCTTAAATCTGTAGCTGTTCTTTTCTGGGATAAAGTTTGTGAGGACCTCAACAACATTTCCTGTGCCACCGTTGACATTCTCTCTTTCAGCAGCGGTGACAGCATCAGTGGCACCAGGCATCATGGCCTTGGAGACTTCTGTTTGGTGCCAGTCTGTTGGTTGCACTCTTTTAAAAAGACTGTAGCTTCTCAGGTTTCTGGACTCTCTGACAGGTGGCAACACACTAACTCTTCTGATGCTATGAGCAACATTCTTTTCCTTCAGAATTTGACACGGTTCTGTATGGTAATGGCAGACTGATGGTAATTTGTTTTGTGTACATTGTTCATCTCCAGACAGCAATTTGTTAATTAATGGCCCTGGCATATTTTGCAGAGATAGGCTAAAAGAGTATAATTCATCTGATGAAGTAGAGGAAAAGGTATTTTGAGTTTCTTTTGCAAGATCCAGAAGGGTTGCGGCAGTCTTTCCGAAAGTTTTCAGAGCATTTCCAGCAGGGCAATAAATGGGTAGATCAGAAAATTTAAGGTCTGCACACAGGAGGCAGTGAGAGTCTATGATGTCTTCTTTGTTTTTCCCCTTCCTTTGCTGTTGAAGGAAAACAGCAAATGGAGGAAATCTCCCCCAACCTTCAACCTGTTAAAAAAAATACAATTTGTGAGTTTGTAACTCTGAAATTATTAAGAAATGCAATATTTAATCTGTGGTTACACAACAGAAGCTGCATCTGAAATGCATACCATGAAAGTTTACACAGATATTTTGCACAAAATGCATTTTCAGTGATTGTTCAATGCTGCACAGAGAGAGCATAGTTGCATTAACACACAGACAGTATAACTTGAGAAATTTTTGTGTGCTATTTACTTTTAAATTATGGTAACAATATTATATTTTAGTAGTTTTTAAGGCTTGATTTCTTTAATGGAATCTACCTGAATAAATCATGTAAAATCTCCTAAACTATTTAGTCTACGACACAATTAATTTAATACTTTTAGTGAAATGTCAGGGCTCAACGCTAAGGATTTTTCTACTGGCCCGGTCGAGCCAGTGGTCACTTGCCCAGCCAAAATGTTTTACTTGCCCCACAACAAAAAATTAATAAATAATAATAATCCTAGTTATTGTTTTTGTAACCTTAATAAATGGGGTTATGACACCAAAAGCTACTAGATTAACTCACTTAAATTTTAAATATTGTTAGACAAATAAACAGTAAGTAATAAAATAGTAAATAATCAAATTGAGTGATAGCAAAAATAAAATCAACAGAACAAACATATAAATGAAACACACGGTGTTTTTCATGTAGGTTTAAACAGGAGATTTTCAGGTAGCCTACAGAAATTGTAATCTAGTGTATATCTAACTATATAACTATTAAACTTTATTAAAGTTAACCAGTCAAGAGCAGTTACAGATGCATAAATAATATTTTGAAATGATGAAAATATAAAATGGTAAATACTGTTATTTGAAATTATTTTTTAAATGAAAAGACACTTTAAACGTGAAATTAAACCCGCCAGTAGGTGGCAGCGAATCACTGTTAATGAGCGAGTCATTGAGATTCAACCGATTCATTCAAACGGCTGATTCATTCAGGGAGTGTTTCTCAGAGACGCAAAACAATGCTGTGTGGACTTTGGAACTAATAGAGCGAAAAAGGTGATTTTGTGTCTAAAGTGTAAGTCACTTGATATTAAGTTCTTGTTATAATATATAAATATGAAAGATTTACAGGGTAATTTTTGCCCCTTATCTTGAATTCCGGGGCATTCTAAAGGCATTTAAAGGTGGTACAGAGGATGTTTTGTTTCATACATTTTTTGCAATATTACTTGAAACTGTCTTTACTAACTGATAAAAGACTATTTATAGGTGCACTGAAAAGAATTTTATTAATATACATCATCTGTGCACGAGGTAGGGCCTTAAAAACATCAGCCAATCGTTTATGCGATCATCGCGTAAACGATTGGCCCTCTGGCTTGTCAATCACTGCCATTACGTTCCTTGTGAGAGACGTGCGCGGATTGGCCCTCTGGTTTGAACAATGCAGCATGCTTCATAATGTTAAAACATGCCGATATCCACAACCTAACCATAAGCTTTACTCTTCTGCACAATGGTAACAATCAAAACTTTCAAATATCAAACATAACCGAACATTAACATAACTGAACATAAACATTAACAGATGTTTCCCTTCACTCAAAAAAACAAACATAAAATACACAATTTCAATATTTACGCTCCATTTCCAGCCATATGCAAAGTATGCTGGGAACTAACAATGGTTTCTCTAAATAAAACCGCATAATTGAACTAATTCTCATAAAATACATAGTAGCCTTCTTTCTTTCATTTTAATCAGTTCCTCACTTCAAGCCTCAAAACTGCTAAAGTTTCCTTTGAAAAAAAAAGGTAGGTATGTATCTCTTGATTTTATTATTGAAATGTTCTCAATATTTTCTATACAACACTGAACTACAATTTTATTAAATATACACACTATTTTTAATTATCACCTAATTTTTTTAATAAAAATTACAAGACAAATTATTCACTTTTTACAGTAAATGAATGAAAATATTTGTAATAATAAAAAATATGAAATTATAAAATATATTCTATCAAGAGAAAACAACAAAGTTAGATGCCACACTGATACTGTATTTCATTAATGAATCCAAAGGCATACTTTATTATAAGCCATTTGTTTCTAAAGGGTGCATGTTAGAGCCTTTATAAATGTAATCTTTTATGCAACATTGTAGCAAACCAGCTTAAATTGTTGTGTAAAGATGCCTTATATTACTTAGACTACTGGCAACCTATTGTTTCCCAAAGCTTGCAGATGTGTCATCTGTGCTGCACCATCCTTGCCCAAACTTTGGGAAGATGTCAAATTGTCAATAATAAAATAAATATTTATATAGCCTATCAAACATGACTAAAATACAGGAGTGCTAATATTTACAACAACAACACACTTGGAGTGAGATTAATAACAAATTGAATTTATAAAAACAAAAGTTGAATTAATTCCTAAAATGGTGTATGGTTTACAATTAACGACAAAATAGATAGCAGATACAAAAAGGGACAGCGAGTGTTGTACCTAAATGATACAGCAATGCCAAAAGACAGTTATCAGGGGAAAGCACTGTGTATAAGTGTGTAATTCTGTTTCTGTCGTGTTAATTTGACTCACAGCGTCTTCCCAGCCAGTGCGGCACTGAAACAAATGCATGTTGTGCTCCCTGCAATAATCCTCTTCACTGAGATCCAACAACTCATTGACATACTGTCTGCACGAAGACTCTGTGCTCCTTTTTGTGCTGCCAATAGTCGGATGTCCTTTCTCAGCATCAGTTTCGTCTGATGCACAGGCTTCAGTGATATTCATTCCGGACAGCTTCAATCACAGCCTAAGACACAACAACAACAGTTTCTGTAAAGATAATTTGAGCCTTGAATTACCTCTCCTAATGAATTGCCATACACATAGAAATAGAAAGACTGAAACACAACAAATACATGCATGCGTACGAGCGTCAAACTAATAAAACATGCAGTCTGAAGTAGTCTAAATATAATTTGCCAACTTACGTTGTTTTGACAACATTTTACTAGTAATAGTGGCCAATAAACAAGTCTACAATGGTATTTCATTTGTGTGAAGTAAACTGTGTGAACGGATGTTTGGAGTTCTGTTGTCATGACAACTGTTGGAGAGGATGACGTAGTGGAAAAAAGACGAGGTGCATGTCGGCGTTGTTGCACTTGTAAGATGTATGCGTCTGTATGAACCTTACTTTGTTTAAAAAAAAAGCCAAATGAATTATTGCTTATACATTGTTTTGTAGTTTTGGTCATTTATTTTGTAATATGAGCTTTCCATTTGAGGCATTTCTGATGATAATATGACACAGAATGTTTATTTTATAGTTGTTTGTTTGTTTTGCTCGCTTCATTTCCTTAATTTTGTGAAATTATTATGTCTATTCCATAACCATTCATTCGTTATCATTTAAAAATCTAACCGGTAAAGGGCCTATGCCGTTCTAAAATGCCATTCACATGAATTCCTCTGCGCCTATAGCGAACTGTTGCATGGGCTTTACACAATTGAATACCGGAGGCCAGACAAGCACATAATGAATAGGTTTCCCATGCGTTTTTAAAACCAAAGTCTATATTTGACAACGAAGTGCTATTGCGGTGTTTTATCTTCTGTGAGACGTGATCGAGCGCACGGACTGAGTGTGGCTAAGGGGGTGTGTCTAACTGGCAGAGAATTCAACTATGGTGACGGATGGGCTCATGAATATTAATTAGAAACGTACCCTTCACCCTGTAGGTCCAATTGGCTGAAATGTAGACGTTGGTAATGAGTGATAGTCAGCTGGCGAATTAACTAAGCTTACTTTGGCTTATGAATATTAATTACGCTTCTTGACGGCTCGATTGTCGAAGGTTAACAAGAAACGGAGGTTTGACCTAATTAATATTCATAACCTAATGCTTTGCCATAGTAGGATTCAGCCGGCAGCAGCATCTCGGGAAAGATTGGTTCAGATATCCGCAGTACCACGAACGTTCGCAGCTTCCAGTAGCAGATAATGCGGACGGACACATAACATTAGACCTCGACTGAAATATTTTCAAAGGATTTTGCAGACTCTTCTATGGAAGCTGAGGCTGTGGTAATGCTGCCTCCCAAGAACTGCATCCCTAGAAACTACAGTTGTATTGCTGGGCTGTTCGGAAGCTTGTCAGCATCAGAGCAAAAGCTGGAGGACGGAGAAGAAGACATGGAGGAAGAGGAGAACAGGAATGGAGACTGTGAACTATTAGAAATCAGCGTAGTGAATGAAAAGCCGAGAGGAAGAGAGTCCTTCCTGAAGCCCCCGCAAAGCCCGACCCTGCGCCGAAGGTGCAAGTCTCTCCCCACACCGGCTGAAAGAGCCAAATTAGAGATAGCACGAGTCCAGAGCCCAAGCAGTCAAAAAAAGGTACGATTCGCTGACTCTCTGGGACTAGACCTGATTTCTATTAAACACTTTGACGACTCGGATATGCCTGAGGTACCAGAGCGCATTATTGACAAATTCAAAAAAGCCAGAGCTCTCCACTTGAATAACTTCGACAAGTCCAACACATCAAGCCAGTCCGTGTTTATGGAGCTGCTCTTCACAAATCCAGGATCCCTTCCAGACTTCCTGGACAGAGTTATTGCATTGAAGGTTTTACTGGAGTCTGTTCAGGCTGATGAGTTCAGCCTCTCGGGGATCGTGCGCGTTCTTAACTTGGCTTTCGAGAAAAATGTCTATTTGAGGTACTCCTTAAATAACTGGACGACATTTGTGGATATTCTGGCGTCTTACGTCCCCCATTCTAATGACGGGCAGACGGACAAGTTCAGCTTCAAAATCATCACCCCGACCTTTCTGGAGTTTGGGGGAACCCTGCAGTTTGCCATCAGGTACTGCGTCGGAGGAGGTGAATTTTGGGACAACAACAATGGGAGTAATTACAGAATAAGACGCCACAGATTTAAAATTTCTCCTCCGAGGGAATGGGAAAATGGTTGGATCCATTTTATTTAGTGCGCGATTCAGCCGTTCCGCTATGACGAAGCTTGGCTCAGGAATATTAATCATGTGGCATGCCTCCCAAGGCGAATTGGCTAAGTAATAATCATGAGCCAAACCTTCGCCATAGTGGGATTAGTAATCTCTCCAGCAGTGGAACTGACCTTCCATGAAAAGCGTATGTAGCATATTACCACTTATTCGTAAACTGAAGACCATTGTTCGTTGTTTGTCTTTGCTTTTTGTCGTTGTTTAATCGATGTCAAGTAGAGAAAGGGAAATTAAATTGATGTCAGATAACTAACTACTAATTGACGAATGTAACATTAGGCATATTTCCATCGGTGTAAAACTGATTGTTTAGCTTTACATATATGGTCATGGAGACGAGACCCCGTCCTGCGTAGAGCAGGACCATTTAAATGAACAGTTTACATTTAGCTTCAATGCATGTGCTTTAATAGGATATTGTGTAATTATTACATAATCCCCAGTGCTCCTGTTATTCTTCAGTTCGAGTGAAATCATGTTGCTTCAGCATCACTGTGCTTGTTTCACATCAAATGGAAGCTAAGGGTTAAGGTCAGGCTATATCTGAGGAAAATTCTGATATAATAAATCAAACCTTTTTTGAAGACATTTGCTGTAGCAACCCATGTGCAGCATTTAGCACCTAAATGGTAACTGCTAAAAACAATTTCTCATCCTCAGGAAACAAATAGGCTACTGATTTTGTATTAAAGTCAGCATGAAATCAAAATGTACCCTATTTAGTTCTCCAAAAATGGAAATTCTCTCACCATTTAGCTACTCACCCTCATGCCACCCCATATGTATATCTTTATTTAGATGAACACAAAAATATTTTTATAAAAATATTCCATCTTTGAGTGTCTTGGGTGTCCAAATGTTGACACTTTGAAAGCACACACAGATATCGGGATGATAGCCTAAATATGACACCAGTGGATGAATCAATGTCTTCTGAAGCAAAACGATAGGTTTAAAAAAAATACTTATATTTTTAACTTTTTAAAACTATAAGCCATCACTGTATTTTTGGGGGGCGGATCATCCCTTTAATGCACAATACTGGTCTTATTGTGAACGATTCATCCTTTCATTATTATTATTATCTATTTATTTATTTTACAATGTAATTTTTAAATCATAGCTTGTTCTTCCTGTGATATGATTTATTTTTTTAATCAGATGTGAACATAATGAAAAAAAATTTTTTTGGAACAAAACCAAATGATAATAAGTATTTTCAGGGATAGATAACATTCATAAAGCCCAGACCTTAATAAAATGAGCTGTTACACTGAAGTTAAAGCTTTCATGGTGAAACAATTGAAAGTGTTTAATATACCTCACATTGTGTAAGCTAGTATGTCTTGTCTGAGCTAAGCATTATTTTTTAGTTACTTAACATGGGTAAAGTATCAGTGAAGTATTTCAAGCCATATTTAAAATTCCTTAGATCGGAAATTTTGTCATCCAATAGATTTTGTTACCTGTAGGTGTAGGCTTGTGAATTACTGCTACTGAAGTTGAGATAAAAGACTGCAGGTAGATTAAATGACTTCCTGATCCTGCTGTACTCTGCTACAGTTGATGGTCGAACATAGAAAGTTATGTCACTCGAAGCACCATATTTCATTAGTGCCCTATAAAGTGGCACCGCGATGCGACCGCAAAGGACACTTTCACGATCAAAGGGGCAGGTGCTCAAGCCCAAACGTCCCCCGCCCTGTGCATGCCACTGGCCCTAAAAAAACTTTTTGACATCAGTCGAAAATGGTTAAGCACTTTTCTTTAAGGCTTTTTGGGTCTTCAGCAGCACTTGGAGAAGTGTATTACTGAATGACAATTGATTGTAAAGCTGAACCTTTTACAAAGTATGAATAGAGCATCTGCCCAAAAAGTTATACAGTGCATTCAGAAAGGATTCAGAACCTTTAATTTTTGTGGACTCATGCTAAAATAAATAATTTCAGAGATGATCCGAGAAATAAGAAGCACCTAAACTACATTTCAGGTGTCATACCTACACCTATAGGTGTATATGACTTTCTTCTTTCTGATGAACACAATCTGAGTTATATTAATAAATATCCTGATGCATTTATAATTGCAGTGAACAGAGGCAATGAGTGAAGCTCAAGAAAGTGCATGCATCCATCATAAATGGACTCCACATGGCTCCGGGGGTTAATAAAGGCCTTCTGAAGCGAAGCGATGCGTTTGTGTAAGAAAAATATCCATATTTAACAAGTTATAAAGTTAAATATCTAGCTTCCGCCAGACCGCCTTACGTTTTCAACTTAGGAAGAAAGTGCCTCTCTCAGTTCAAAACGCTTACGCCACGTCATATGCCTTCCGTATTAACTCAGTTACTCTTTTTTGAAAAAGAATGAAGGGGTCTGAATACTTTCTGAATGCATATGTATGTATATTGGGTGAATGACTCCCGCGCAAATGAAAAATATAGTTTTGTTTAACATTCAAACATCCGTTCTTTGTTTTCTTCATTACTGGGTTTATTCTTCTTCAGTCATTCTTCTTTAGTCACTTTTAAAGCAGGGCTTTGGGACAGTTTTAAGGCAAACTGAAGGAACAGACTTGTTGAACTGCAATTATTTATTGTTTAAAGGTAACCTGATCCTTGTGGAAGAAAAAAAAAATGAAATACGCTTGTTTCACACATTACATTCTGTTTGTTTTAACCTATGCAATACCTGTCTTTAATATTTGCATTTTGCTATTGTATCAGTGTGTCATGTTGTTAAACATTGTTTTATTTATTAACAGTAATATTGTATGTCTATGCTTGCATGTACAGAAATTGCAAGGTATCAAAATTCACTGTAATACCTCACTGTTCTTTCAGCTGTACCCACTGTGTTGAATGTTGATGTGGAAAACACACACCTCAGTTCTCTGTGTTTGCTAATAAAATGCTGTTGTGGTAAAGTGTGGTCATTTAAAGTCACATAAACCCCTACTTAGAACTTAGTTAACATCACTTAGTTAATAGCATCATTCACTTGGACTGCCAGGGCTCTGTCTTCTAATTTTACTAAAGATAAAATAATAAATTACAATTTTAAGAGTTTTGGCAATAGAATAAAATCTTTAGCTTTCCATGCTGGGCTGGGTGGCCATGTGAACATTTCACAAATCTGAGACTGAAAAAGTGTAGTGTACATTTTTTTTGAATGTTCTACACATTCAAAACATCATTTTCCATAAAATATCTTAATAGAAAAATAAATTTCTTAGTTTCTGTTCTAGCATGTTATAATGGGTGATATTGTTTCAAATTACGAAACAGGTTTGTGTTGCATGACTTTGACGGCATAGGCTATCTTTGGCACAGTTTGCAGTGCAGGCTGCAATATTAATAATGTTACATGTTTTGTCTCTTAGAAATGCACATTTGACAGTAACTTGAGCTGACAGTAGCAGTAGCTTGAGTTGGGATGCAGAGGTAAATTTAACAAAAATTGTAATAACATGCGCACACAATGAGGGGTGGATACATAATTGGATTTTGTCAAAAATGAGGTTATGTCAATAAAAAATAAAGTACCTAATTGACATGACTTGCTATCAGTTTTTTTTAATGTAAAACCCTTATAGAGGCCATGAGACCAGCCAGATAGATAAAAAAAAAACATAATATTAATAAATATAATATAAAAGGAATAAAAACAAGACATTTTTAAAAAGGTTTTATAGAACCATTAGGTTCTACACAGCACTTTCAAAGCATGGTTTTTATAGAACCTTATAAGATTTCTGCTATTAAAATAAGACAAAGAACCTTAATCTGTAACCCTACTACTGGTACTTGATTTTTCTTAAGATTGTTGTCTTCTTACCCAATCAGAAGAAGAGGGGCACCACATTACCAATGATAATGTCTTTATTAAATTACCTGTTTCATCTAACTTCATGCTCATAGTGTCCATTTGCTAATATCTAAAAAAAAAAAAATTATTTGTTCAGCATTGGGACGTGCACCCATAAAATCAACTTAACCTTAGCCGTTACAGCTACAAGTCATTCCAATTTTGTCAGTCACAATGACAAGGACTGTTACAGTGTGAATTTGATGTATATACCTGTATTAATACATTAAAATATTTATTTGCAGTGGTACGACCTGCAGATATTACAAATCTCTATTTAGATAGAGGTGACGAGGAACCAGATGGTCACTCTGGTTGTGCTCCAGAGATCACGTTTCGAGATGATAGAAACTTGCAGCAAGACAACATCCCTGTAACCAGCCATCCCAGGAGATCCTTTAAAAATCCCATCTTTGGAGAACCTTTAAAAAGGATGTCCTAGCCCAACTTGACAGAGGATCTCCAGAGAGCAGGGTATAAAATCTCCAAATCCAGGTGCGCAAAACTTGCTGCACCATATACAAAATGATATGGGGCTGTAATTGCTACCAAAGGTGTACTGTGAACACAGAAGTTAATAAATAACATTGGGAAGCACATGTCCTGTAAAACAAATGGTACAGATGTGTATAGAGTAAAAGTGACTGAAGAGTCAGTAAGAAAAAATTGCACAAAAGAGCGAAATATTCGCCCAGGCCTACACATAATTTCTGACAGTTATACTGGTATTAATGAAGGGACTTAAAAAAGAATTATATTTTATACAATTTAATTGAAGGCCACCAAATGTTTGTCTCAAATCTTTATTTCTATTTCTAATAGCAAAAATCTTACTGCTCATGTACAGGAAAGAAAAAATGTGTGCATATAAGAGTAAACCAGACAACATGGAAGGTCTCAATAGTTTAATCCAACAAAGATTCACTCTTTTTCTTATATCACTCCATTTATACACAGTATTGCACAACAGGGTAGTGTGACTGCTTTGCCAAATAATATTACATTGTGGCTCTACAAGAAAACAAATCAGAGAGTTTTATACAAGTAAATTTCACATAAATAATCAACCCTCAAAATAAACTATTTTTAATTCCAGTGTTTCTGCATCGCAATATTCTGATTCATAGTAAAACATGTATGTAAAGCTTCTCACAATGTAAGTTTCCTTGCTAATAATGGCTGCTAAAAGTTATGCACATTTAGCATACCACTAAAACATTAACTCAACATTCTCTCTGCACACATACAACACTAAATAAATTAGAATGGGTAAAACATAATTGCTAAACTCAATTTAAGAATTCAGTGCATAGCTATAACAGATAATCAGATAAACGTCTAATGTCCATCTGTGTACCTGCCAATGTACATGAGGTCTCTCCATTATAAATGCTGGTGTTAAAGTTTATTATGTAACCAGTAAGTTTCAGTTCAAGGTTGATGAAAACCACACTTCAACTATTCTGCTTTACACCATTTGAGTGAGCAACTACAGATACATTCATACACTGTTTATTTGATGCATAACAGAAAGTGGAAGAGTTTGGATTGTGGGTCTTCTCTTACTCTGCTCACAACAATTTGTGCAGATGTGATTTTGATGACAATCTCTAGAGAGACCAACTGAGGCACACGAAAACCAGCACATGAAGCATAAGAAGGTAGCCAATGAATATGTAGCGTGACTTTCCCCTGGATGTCAGTAGTTTGGAACAGCAGTATATGTTCCTTCCTTTGAGCCAACGCTGGCACCGGTGAACCCCACTCTTCATCTACAAAACACCAGATTGTAAAGCACAGCTCAAGATTTAGGCACACTCAAAACTGATAATGAGCATTACTACAGCATGAGAGTTCACTTTAAATGTGCAGATTTAGATTCAGGAAGTACAGAAGTGCAGCAAAAAGTTTGTGAACGCTCTGGAATTACCTGGATTTCAGCATTGATTTCTCATAATATGTAGTCTGACACTTTCTGACTACACTAATGGTACAAAACCACGGAAAACCATATAGCTGCAAGCAGCAATTATGGGGCCAAGCACAAAGAAGGCACAATAAGTCTTGCCAACATGGCTGGTAGCATCAGACCAACTGCAACAGTGAGCAATTAAAGACATATTAAGATCAGTTTAGGCAAAATGGCTGAAAAATCATAAATACAGTTAATAATAACGATTTAATGAGTTATCACTTTCGACCAATAGGTGGCGCTGTGACCAAATTAATGTGGTATGGTCAGAGTGAGTTTACAATAGCACTCACAAAGTTTGATGTCAATATGTCAAAGCATTGCAGAGATACAGCCTCAAGAGTCATTTCGGCATCAAGCTTCTAATTTGTTGCTGTGGTATACAAAAACGGTTTGAATCGACTTGAGTTCCATAACTTTTTGTCAGCATGGACTGAAGATGATACGATTCGATTTTGGTGAAAATCAGACTAACGGTCTAGGGGGAGTTAGAAAAAGTAGGTTTTTAAAGAAAAACAAAATGGCGAACAGAAAGTTCAACTGACTATGGCAAAATTGGTATCTATGTGCTCGGCATGAACCAAGGAATCTACTAAGACCAGTTTCATTACAGGTTATGTTAATATAAGGTTAATATAATCAAGGTTAATATAATCGTTATAGGTTAATATAATAAGTTATTAGCATTTTTGTAAATTTCATTATAACTTTTGACCACAAGGTGGTGCTGCCCCAAAACTTTTTGAGTACTGTCAGGGCACAGTGCTGAAGACACATATTGAGTTTTGTAATGATACGCTAATACGTTCATAAAATGTTAGCATTTTAGCACAAAATTCAAAATGGCCAATGGTCAAAATAGCCAATATGGGAAAATTGGATACCATTCGGCATGACACCCTGAATCAAACAAGACCAGAATTATGATTTTTGGAAGAACCGTTCAGAAGTTATATGCAAAAATAGCCAATTTTTATATCTCCAGACCAGCTGGTTCAAATTTCGTGAAAATCGGAGCAACATGCCTAGGAGGAGTTCGAATAATCGAATTATCGTTTTTCGGGTAATTGAAAAAGATTGATAATTTGGAAAAGTTTTCATGATGGAAAATGACGTCAGGATGCAATCGAATCGGCTTAAAGGTGCCATAGAATTGAAAATTGAATTTACCTTGGCATAGTTGAATAATAAGAGTTCTGTACATGGAAATGACATACCGTGAGCCTCAAACACCACTGTTTCCTCCTTCATTTGTAAATCTCGTACGTGAAAAACACCACGGAAAAAAGGGCGAAACTCAACATAACACAGACTGTTATGTAACAGTCGGGATCATTATTATTTACGCCCCCAAAATTTGCATATACCAGCCCATGTTCAAGGCAAGCCAGTATTAATGTCGTGGAGCTGCACAGCCGAATCATCAGAAGTTCTGCAGGTATTGTGAAGCAAGCAAGCAAGGACAATAGCGAAAATGGCAGATGGATCGATAATAACTGTTCATGATCCATGATATCATGATGATATATTTAGTGATATTTGTAAATTGTATTTCTAAATGTTTTGTTAGCATGTTGCTAATGTACTGTTAAATGTGGTTAAAGTTACCATTGTTTCTTACTGTATTCACGGAGACCAGAGCCATGTCATTATTTTCATTAACCTGTTATTTTCATTTTTAAAATGCGTGGTCTGTATAATTCATAAACGCATCTTCATTCATATTGAGTAGGGCTGCACGATTAATCGCATGAGATTGTCATGCGTGTCTCGTCAGTAAAGCCGGTTCTGTGATTAGCGGTAAATGTCCATCACCTGCTTTCAAATGGAGCGGCACTTAATATACAGAGCCGTAGTTCGCGGACAAGCTACGCAATATTGCGCTCATAATCGCAGATGAATCGCATGCGGTTATGAACGCGATATTGCGTAGCTTGTCCGCGAACTACGGCTCTGTATATTAAGTGCCGCTTTTCTGACGAGACACGCATGACAATCGCATGCGATTAATCGTGCAGCCCTAATATTGAGTTTCTCCAACAGTGTGTAGCTTTAGCCCCGTTACTCATTCAGAATTGAATTTTAGCAAACATCCACAAAATACATCCATTTTGAGAGTTATATTAGCTGTGTGAACTTCTGTATTATTTATGCAATGTTTAATAGAGTCGCGGGCGTGGGGGCAGGGAGCACGAGCATTTAAAGGTGTACACACACCAAATCAGTGCATTTTTAATCCCACCCCAAAATAGGCAGTTAAAACGTGGTATAATTAAAAAAATCTATGGGGTATTTTGATCTGAAACTTCACAGACACATTCTGGGGACACCTTAGACTTATATTACATCTTGTGAAATGGACATTCTATGGCACCTTTAAGCCAAGGAATCAGAGGGGGAAAAAATTGTTTCTAGCCCTTATGGTTCAAAAGTTATTAGCATAAATTTTGAAAAGTTGGTGGCACTAGAGGGATTGAGTTAGAGACTCCAAATTTGCTATGGTGACAGTTCAAACTGTCCTCTATCTGTGTGCCAAAATTCATAACTTTCCTGCAAGTAGTTCTATGGGCTGCAATAGACTTCCTGAACGGAAACGGCAGAATAATAATAAGAACGCCAACAATTACAATATGTGCCTACGCACCTTCGGTGCTTGGTCCCTAATGAAGAGTGATTGTTGATAGGGCCGGCTGGAAAAAGTTTTTAATTGCATCTGTAGTTTTTCTTCCAGAATGAACAGATGAATGGATATTAATGGAAGCTGAATAACAACACTATTGTCTTCTGTAGAGCTTGATGATTGATGAACTTTGAATCAACACTGAACTGACTTGAGCTAAATAATGAAACTATTGTTTTATGTAGAACTGCCATACAGCAGAATTTGAACGTGTCTCATATATGAAGTTTGCATCACTGATCATTACAATGTAAAGCTGCTTTATACAATACAATCTGCACTGTATAAAGCACTATATAAATAAAAGGTGACTTGACTGATATTCCGTACCTTAGGCATGAATGTGTGCCGGCTTGGGCGTAGAATAAGCTCTTCATACTGTTCCTCCTCCAGCTGGATACTAAAGTCCCTTTGAGAATGCCATGATTGTTTTGACTCCATGCTGAAATAAACACAAAAAACAATGAATATCAAACGGTGTATAAAACACAAAACAGCTAAGCTACCTATAAAATAGATACAACTGCTTTCATGACAACTATGCAGATATTTCTTTCATGTTGATATCACTGATGATGGCTCTTTTTATAACTTAGGAAAGTTGTTTTCAGGCTTTTCATACAATTACGAAATGTGGGGTATTAAGATATGGAGAAAAAAAAAATTTGCGGTTTAATCCAAGACTTCTGAAGAGACACAATGTCTTTAAATGACGAACAGGATTTTATTCACAAAAACACTGATCAGAGAACATAAAAAGAAGCTTAATCATACTTGCTTGATGCACAAGAAAAAAACCTCATTGGTTCTTGCGAAAGGTCAAATGTGCATGTGTGACGCACTGGTTGTCACGCGTCAAGCATGTTTAAGCTTCTTAATGTTATATGTACATTCGCTGATCAATGTTTAAATCTGGTGAGCCTCTATTGAGCTGCTCCAGCATGCTATGATTCATCAAAGACTGGGTTGGATGCTCCAAGGCCCTGCTCTCTGTGTAAGGTGAGAGGAGATGATAAGCATTCCCCAGTATGTTATCCCATTGAAAACAGAGGAAACAAGAGATGCCCCTGTTCTAGCCATCTAACCAAGCTTGAGTACATAGAAGCAAAAGGCAAAGGACTGGCATAGTGCCAAAGTTTACAGTGAAGAAATGATTGAACTGGTAAAATCAGTAGCAGTCAAGAAGCTCAGCCCAGATGAGAAATTTTAGCACTGAAGAGCTACACTACCACTTTCAATAAATTCTTCTTCCCACAAGCATTTTGATTTTAACAGTCATTGCAGATTGTTCCCTTATTATAATATCAGGGCTGCAATGACTGACTGTTAAGTAAAATAGATTAAAACTGATAATCAAAAACGTCTTCAAATGTCAATATTGATTAGTCGGGGAAACATATGGCACAGTGAGACACATGGGAAAGATATGGCTCAAGTCACACACCCACTGGACAAGAATCAGCTGAAACCTTCTTGGCCAAGCTATTCACCACAGCACAGGCCACAATTTAACAGTAAAAGTGTCTCGGTGGCAAACAACATCTATGTTTACTGAATTTATGTCCTGCATTTGGATGTAATATTTCCTTTTATTGTGGTAACATTATGCAGATGTTCTTATTTGTTAAGGACCCGATATACTTCAAACGAAATCAAAGAACGAACTGATGTGACGAAGTTCGTTTTATGTTCTTTTTGGAAGTTCAAAACGGCTTGCCAAAGCAAACTTTCAGGAAAAGTTCGCTCCAGCTGCAAAACACCTTCGTACTACCATTGGTCAGTGACGATAACGTAATAGGAGGTGTGCGCCGAGGCTCCGCCTTCACTCGCGTGGAATGCGTCTCTGACTCATTTCGTGTGTTTGAGTTCGTTGAGGAAAGATCTCCGTGGGTGAAAACATGAACACAATGGATAGCTGCTTTATAGTACAAATAGTTGTGCTTCTGATAAAATGAGGCACTGACACTGTTTTTCATGTTTGATACTGTTAAGCTGTTTGACTTTAAGCAATCTATTGAATAAAGTGCTATATAAATAAATGTGAGTGCTAATTTGCAGAGCTCGTGCTAACATACCCATGTTGTTATGATCAAACGCTTTTCTTATGCTTTCTATAAAAAAATGCTTGCTGTTTTCTCATTTTTGTTGTGTTAATTTTGTTACTGAGAAGAAAGTGCACAGCACATATTTACATATTCATCTAAACGCCACTCTCAGCAGTGTGGGCGGCGTCAGATGAACGTTTACAGTATATCGCTGGTCACGCATTTCGAACTTCATTTTACCCCCAAAACGAAGAACGAAAAAGAACTTCGTTTGAAGTATATCGGGGCCTTTAATGTAAAGAAATTGAAGTCAAGTGAATATTTCAACATGCATCAAATGCCAAAAAACACATTATTATAATATACCAAAAGATATAAATCAGTACTACACATACTTGTTTTCTTAAAGTGGTATTGTGATGAGGCATTATGATGTAAATTTTACACTATACTTCCACAAAGTAATCTGAATGCATGGAGTTTGTTATTCTCAAAACTGTTTCAGTGTCCAACACATTTAAAATAATGAGCTTTTCTCTTGTACCTCACAACTCTCTGTTCGGTCAACTGCATGGCATCCTCTGCAGCCTCTCTCCTTGATCTCTCCTCTTCTAATCTAGAGTTTAACTGAGACAGATGAAGCTCTGCCTCAGCTAGCCTGGACAAAACATTTAAAAGATTATCACAAAAAAATCTAACAGCATGAGCCATCTCCAAACGTTGTCTATTTCAAACAAACCTCATCCTGAGGTCTCCGCTGTCTGATCCATCTGGGTTGAAATTGGCACGGATTGGTTCCTGAGGGGCTCCTGGTGGAACTTCTGCATAGACTGAACCCTGTTGAGAAATGAACAGAAATTACACCTTTAAAAGACTTAATTCCCATTTTATTTCAAGGCCACATTGTATCTATTCCTTTACTGGAGGAATTATGTCTATCCCACTTACTGGAGTTGAGATGAACAATTCAAAATAGACTCAGATGACTGCTTGACTGTTGAAAAGTTACAATGATGTCTACCCAATACAAGAAGCTATATCTCTGCAACGCAAAGGTCTATCAGAGTAAAAATTGGTATGCGTCATAAGCACCATGGCCTGAGTATAAATGTCAACTTTGGTCATAGTGAAAAATAATTTTCTACAGATACAAAAAAACTAACTGTTACGTCCCAGTGAGTGCTGGGCCTGTGTTTTTTCTTCTGCTTTGTTTTGTTTGCAGGTATGGTGTTTAGTGGGGGGATTTCTGCACACTAACGAATGCTTTCATCATAACTAACAGAGCAAACATAATGTAAATAAGATATTTGTTTATTATAATGAGAGTTTTTCCAGAAATAAGTCACTGATAAACTTGCGCTGTTTGATTGACAGCTTCTCCAGCGATTGTAAAGGGAGCATTCTTTGATCGCTTTCTATATAATTTAAATCACATTATAAATAACACATTATTTTCATCCTACTAAGAGAAACAATGTGAAGTTGACCGTTTAGTCATACCGTAAAAGTCTGTTTGCAAAGCCTGCGTCGAAATTGTGACTGATTTACCAAAGAATCCACAGTGAAATGTACCGAATACAAATAAATAATGCTCAACTGAGACATTCACATTTTTGAAAATAAACACATTCCTAGCATTAGGATTCTTTGGAAGTTAATGTTATTTTTAGCCCAGTGAGTAATCCTGTGCTCTTCTCTCCTCATCATCTCATTAACACAATGGTGGGCGGGGCCAAAGTTGCAATGATGATGTGGTGGATTTGGTTCGACACACCCTGTGTTCGATTAAGTTGACTTGTGTGTTGAGCTGATCAGAGGTTGATTGCTTATGCCTTGCAGAAGTTTGGTCAGTAAAAGACTCATGCGGCCTAAAAGCACGGTCTGGTGTTGTTTATCATATACAGTTGCATTCAAACATCACCGCTCTCCATTCACACAAGAATACTATGACATGAGAGCACAACAGATGAAGCAGGCGGTGATTTTCTTCTGCAGTGGCAGTCTTTTGTCGCACTACTACATAATAAAGAGGCCAATTCAACAACGAGTCGTTATCTGGGCTTGGTTACAATAAAAGCTGTTTTTGGACTAACAAGGAAGTTTTCACTTCTGAAACTTACAGGATATTCTTATAGTATGATGACCTCTTATATGTCAAAAGTCTTTAAAACAAAGTTGTATAAATATAAGAGTAGTAGTACTGCACTAAATTTTACCTAGCTGACTTTTACCTAGCCCTATATAACACAGGTTACATTAATTGATCAGCTGATATAGCAAGAATTGTTATTGCTAACTTGATACTTGCAATAAAATAATGTTCCGTATTTGCGGTAGCCCTGTATATTTCCACGTCATCACTGTCGAAGAGCAATCAGCTGGTGAAGTGAATTTGTTTATTGTAGTGTTAATAAACGTTATCATGAGCACTGTAATGTTTGAAGTGGATGTCATAAATGTCAGAAGGCTGGAAAGATTTCAAAAGGAGTGGTTCATCCATAAATCCGTAAGATCTTACCTTCAAGCTGTGGAAACGGCTTCTCAAACAAATAAAAATGTAGAGTATGACCTGATTTTGTCCATCAAAAATTGATTGGATCGTTAGATTGTTCTTTGTGATTGCTGCGATTTCATATGAGTGACAGGTTGTCCTGCCCTTGCACCAGTGAACATGTTATCAGACAAGAGAAGAGATGCCGTTGCAAGAGGGAGGGGATGTTATTTTGATTAAAGATAATGAAGGCAGAATACATTTTTTTACAGTATTTTAGATCCACATTTACAGAAAGACATTTAGTCACCTGGGTGGGTGAATACTGGTTTTGAAGTTGTCTCTCCAGCAAATAGCAGCGATTCTGGAGCTCACTAACAGTCTGCTGTGTGTCTCTGAGGATCTTGGAAACTGTGCTCAACTGGGTGGACACCTCTTCCTTTTCCTCAATTGCCTGTTGCAACTAGAACATATACAAGGACACATGCACAGATATTAAGAAAACAATTCATGTTGGCAGCTAATATAAGATGTTATTTTGTTTTTCAGATGAAACATTTGGATGCATACCTTGATATTGAGATGTTGGAGGCTAGATTCTCTTTGCTGGATCTCTAGCTGATAGTGCTGCAGATGGCTTTGCAACTGGACCCAGTGTTCTGGAGACCCATCTTTACCCTGCAAAGCCATGGACTCCTGCAGATATATACACAAATTTTTTTTTTTTGAGTGCTGGGACCAAATTAGCCAGAACCTCCCTGGGAAAAAAAACATTGCTGCACCCTAATTCACGACTTAAACCATGCTCTAAAAGTATGTACTCTTTTTGTGAAGGAAAAGCACATACTTTTGAGTGAGTTGAAAAATAGGTAAGTTTTGGGAAATACTACCCCATCATAATTGCCTCTTTAACGGATCACTTTGTTGCATGGTTATGTGTATCCTGTCACCATAAACTTGCCTATGAAACATTCTGTCACAGTTAACATCCTCGTATACAATTTCCATCAGGTTAGATATTGATTAATCACTTAAACCCCTTTATCTAAACCTCTCTACTTAAGTTCTTTGAAATTTCCTTTCTTGAACCTGAACACTTGCCAATACCCTTTCGAGAATATCTGTGATTTTTAAAGCATTTAGTTCCTTGTTCTGTAACTTTTTTCCTGAGCTAGACAAAATATAGGATTTCCTACATCAAAGTCTGAACTCCCAGTTTGTGTTATTAATATCTCGATGTTGCCTATAAAGAGTATTCGTAGCTTGTGTTTGTCAAGAACAGTAAATCAAACATTTTCAGACTCTAGAAATGTAACTTTTCTTATTTTTGAATTTCAATTCAATAGACATTTAGCACTAACCAGGGTGTGGAGTTTCTCTCCCTCCATTGTCTTAACTTCCTCCACTTCGTTCATAGTGCTGGATTGCCACTTTTGTTGTTGTACCTGGTCCTGAATTCTCTGAATCTGATAACTAGAATTTCTGCAGATCTCTTCCTTTTCCAGGACCAATTTAAAGACCTCTTCTTCTTTTAATGATTTTTCATTGATAACTTTAAGCAACTCCCGTTTGGTTAAATCGTATTCCTCTTGAAGTTTCTTGTATAGTTCATCCAGTTTCTGCATTTGTGACTGAGCAGCAAATGTGATTAGTTCCTTCTCAGCTTGTTTTTCTCTGAGTTGTGTGATCTCTGAGGTTAATTGCTCTATTTGAAAGTTCAGTTGTGAAATGGTGTTTTCAAGTTCTGATGCACTACCTTGCAAGCACAGATATGTTTCTTTCTCCTGCGTCAATAAAGAATCCTTTTCATTAATGATGCTGATGAGATGGTTATTCTTCTCTTGTAAGCTCTGTATTTCTCCCTGAAATTTAGCAATTACGCCCATTTCTAATTTCAGTCTGGCTTCACATGCCTCTGATTGTGCCAATAACGTTGTCTTAACCTGAGAAAACTCTTTATCTTTATTTAACAGCAGAGCATCTTTGTCTTGCAAAGCTGTCTGCAAATTCTGAGTCTCTTCATGTAGCTCAGAGATCACTGTTAGTTTCTGAGTGATTTGGTCCTCACTTTCCAGCAGTTTGACCTGCATCTTATTTACATAAATCTCTTGCGTTCTGAAATCTTCCTCTTTCTCTTGCAGAGCGAGTTGTAAAGGTTCAAGTTGAGAGTGCTCCGATTTGAACTGTTCTACCAAAGATGCCAGTTCGACTCTTTTGCTAGCCAATTCATTTTGTAGAGAAGTGATCATCTCTTGTTGTCTAAATATTTCTTCCATTGAATTCTTCAGTTCAGATTTAATTATAATATTTTGGTCATTCATTGCCTGAACACTATCCTGATATTCCACAACCTCCATTTGTTTCTTTCTCAACTCATGCTTTAGGCTTACATTTTCTGTTAAATGCCTCTCTAAAGTGTCTTTTAAATTTGCATTATCAGATTCAAGCTTCACAATATTTGTATTCATAAAACCAAGCTGACTAGTTAGTGAAAGCAGTGACTCATTTCTTTTGTACAATTCCTCTGAGTGATTGTGGCATTCAAGATTTTTCTGTCTTAAAGTGCTTTCTTTCACTTCCAAGTCCACTTTCAGAGAGCTTATCTCTTGCTGAAGGGTAAAAACAAGTTCTCTTTCATGACCAAGTTCCTTTTGTATCAAAAGACATGTATTCGATTCTTTCTGCAGCAACGTGACTTTCTCTGTCAGGCCTGATTTATGTTCATTAGCTTGTTGTTGAAGAATGGATAGACTATTTTGTAATTCCTTGAGTTGGTGCTGATAAGCTTCCATTTGTGTACTTTGGTCTGTCAAGATCTTTTCTTTTTCAAGGACAATATGGTTGTATTGAATGACTTGAGAAGTGGAGGATTCAAGTTCTCTCCTAAGATGATCTACTTCCTCCTTGGTCTCCTTGAGACATTGTGAGAGGGCTGCACATTCTGAAGACTTTTTCTGTAAGGTCTCAGCTCCAGACTGCTGTTTCTGTTGAATAACTTTGTATTCCTCCACTTGCAAAAGCAAATCTTCCTTTTGCTTAAGTAAACCTTCTATGATTTTATGGTTTTCCACATCTTGCGTTTCAAAAATCAAGATTTTGTTTTGTAAAGTCTCTCTCTCCTTGGTTGTTTCTGTGAGTGACTTCATCTGTTCATTCGTTTGTTTCTGAAGGTACTTGTTCTGTTCATCAAGACTGATGATTTTAGAAGCAAGCTCTTCATTTTCTTTGAGAGTTAATGCGACCTTGCTATTCATTTCAGACACAACCTGTGTCAGTGTAAGCACTTCCTTTTGTTTCTCTTTAAACATTTCTTTTAATTGTTGATTTTGGCTACTCAATGTCTCACGGAGCCCAACAATGGCATCTTTTTCTAACAAAATCTCAGCCATTGATTGCTTGTTTTGTTCAAGTTCTTTGCTCAATTCAGTTCCTCTGAGAGCTAGCTCTTCCTTATCCCTCTGCAAGCCTTCTATTGATTTAACACTTTCTAACAACTGCAGTTCAACTTCAGATATTTTGCTTACCAATCTTTTCTTTTCTTCTGAAACATCTGAAAGAGACTGGACACTAGTCTCAATGTCCCTCTTTAATTGACAATTGTCATTAGTGAGACTTTTAACTTGTAAAAGCAACTTGGAATTCTGATCTTGCACAGCTTGTCTTTCCTCCTTAGCATTATCCAGAAGCTGCTTTTGTCTTGCAAGCTCCCCCAAATTCTGCTCAAGTGATTCTTGAAGTTTCTTGTTGTTATCGTTCACAGATTCAAAAGTCTCAATTTTACTAGACAAATCTTTCTCAAGGTTTTCTTTGGCTTCATCTCGAATCTTGAGTTCTTTGTTAAATCTAGCCCTCTCAGCAACTGTCTCCTCTTGAACAGCCTTCAGCTTCTGCTCTAATAAGGATATTATCTTTGACTTGTCTAGGACATCTTGCTTAAGCTGCTCTTGACATTCAACCTGCTCCTCAAGCTTTCTAGAGAACATCAGAAGCTCACTTTTATGTTTGCTGATTTCACCAAGCAACTTATTACGTTCCTCTGTGAGGAACTCTTTTTCATGCACTTGTTCTCTATCCAATAGGTCATCTTTGAGATTCATATTCAGCTTCTGTATTTCCATGCGGAGATCCTGAATTGTTTTCTTATCCTCCTCTGTTTGCTTTGTGAAGTCTTTAATTTCACTACTCTTTGACTCGGCTTCTTTTTTCGCTACCTTTAGATCACTTTCAGTTCTCTTCAATTGTTCAATCAGCTCAGGTATTAACACATTAAAGAACTGTTGGTCAGAAAGCTGTGGGTCTCTAAAGATGTGAACATCCTGTTCGACTTTAGTCAGCACTTCCTCTTTGAGCTTCATTTCCTGTTTTAATTCATGGATTTGCTCTGTATATTCTGCTGTGCTGGATGATAGAGTCAGTATTTCTTTGTCCTTATCAGTGATGACATCTTGAAGTCTATCGATTTCTCGCTCACAGCTCTGCAAGTCATGAACCAGCTGTGCTCTTTCTTCCAGATGAGCTGTGTTCAGTCTGTCAAGATCATCATTCGTTTGAACCAGATCGCTCTGTAATGATTCTATTGTTGCCTCTTGTTTCTGCATCTGAAACAAGAAAATGGAATGTAGTGACATTAATGAACAATATGAATTAAATATGAATGAAAAATATATAGTTGTATATATTTTGTCAAAATATAATTGTCAAAGTTGCACAAAAAATCATTGAAGACATGGGAGCCAGAGAACAATCATGTCTGTAAGATGTTACCTTGTCTTTCAGCACACCAAGTTTGAGTGTCAGCTCTGCAACAGTTGCTTTCATCTCAGAGTTTTCCTTCTCAAAGGTGCTGCATGTTTTTTTAACTTCAGCCAGCTGCATAACAAGGTAGTCTCAATTACTCGGATGTGGTTTAAAATCACATATACAGGTGCTGGTCATATAATTAGAATATCATCAAAAAGTTGATTTATTTCACTAATTCCATTCAAAAAGTGAAACTTGTATATTATATTCATTCGTTACACACAGACTGATATATTTCAAATGTTTATTTCTTTTAATTTTGATGATTATAACTGACATCTAAGGAAAATCCCAAATTCAGTATCTCAGAAAATTTGAATATTACTTAAGACCAATACAAAGAAAGGATTTTTAGAAATCTTGGCCAACTGAAAAGTATGAACATGAAAAGTATGAGCATGTACAGCACTCAATACTTAGTTGGGGCTCCTTTTGCCTGAATTACTGCAGCAATGCGGCGTGGCATGGAGTCGATCAGTCTGTGGCACTGCTCAGGTGTTATGAGAGCCCAGGTTGCTCTGATAGTGGCCTTCAGGCTCTTCTGCATTGTTGGGTCTAGCATATCGCATCTTCCTCTTCACAATACCCCATAGATTTTCTATGGGGTTAAGGTCAGGTGAGTTTGCTGACCAATTAAGAACAGGGATACCATGGTCCTTAAACCAGGTACTGGTAGCTTTGGCACTGTGTGCAGGTGCCAAGTCCTGTTGGAAAATGAAATCTGCATCTCCATAAAGTTGGTCTGCAGCAGGAAGCATGAAGTGCTGGTAAACTTCCTGGTATACGGCTGCGTTGACCTTGGACCTCAGAAAACACAGTGGACCAACACCAGCAGATGACATGGCACCCAAAACCATCACTGACTGTGGAAACTTTACACTGGGCCTCAAGCAACGTGGATTGTGCGCCTCTCCTCTCTTCCTCCAAACTCTGGGACCCTGATTTCCAAAGGAAATGCAAAATTTACTTTCATCAGAGAACATAACTTTGGACCACTCAGCAGCAGTCCAGTCCTTTTTGTCTTTAGCCCAGGCGAGACGCTTCTGACACTGTCTGTTGTTCAAGAGTGGCTTGACACAAGGAATGAGACAGCTGAAACCCATGTCTTGTATACGTCTGTGCGTAGTGGTTCTTGAAGCACTGACTCCAGCTGCAGTCCACTCTTTGTGAATCTCCCCCACATTTTTGAATGGGTTTTGTTTCACAATCCTCTCCAGGGTGCGGTTATCCCTATTGCTTGTACACTTTTTTCTACCACATCTTTTCCTTCCCTTCGCCTCTCTATTAATGTGCTTGGACACAGAGCTCTGTGAACAGCCAGCCTCTTTTGCAATGACCTTTTGTGTCTTGCCCTCCTTGTGCAAGGTGTCAATGGTCGTCTTTTGGACAACTGTCAAGTCAGCAGTCTTCCCCATGATTGTGTAGCCTACAGAACTAGACTGAGAGACCATTTAAAGGCCTTTGCAGGTGTTTTGAGTTAAATAGCTGATTAGAGTGTGGCACCAGGTGTCTTCAATATTGAACCTTTTCACAATATTCTAATTTTCTGAGATACTGAATTTGGGGTTTTCCTTAGTTGTCAGTTATAATCATCAAAATTAAAAGAAACAAACATTTGAAATATATCAGTCTGTGTGTAAGTTTCACTTTTTGAATGGAATTAGTGAAATAAATCAACTTTTTGATGATATTCTAATTATATGACCAGCACCTGTATGTCATATATTCAATGTATGACACTGATTTTCATGCTTGGGTCAGTACTGTTTAAAAAAAAAAGTGTTTAAAAAACTAAAATGGTTGCTGAATGCAAAAATGTCTTTAAAAGCTCTACAATGCTTGTAAAATCACATACCTATGTTAATATAGTTAGTAAATTATTTATATTCTGCCTGAGTGGTGAAGAAGAGGTGTTATTTTATTGTATTGTATTTTTATTATTTCTTTCGAGATTGCAATTATTGCAAACATTTATTGTCAACTTGAAATATATGTGACCGACTGCTGAAATGAAGCTCAATAAATGCACAATCATATAGATGAGTCCCCAAAATAGATAATGTCATCTTGTTAAATATACACACACATTACAAAACAGTACACATTTACCCACATTGTGTTCAGTTTGAAGCAGTTTATCAGCTGTGTCTTGGTGTTGTTTTTCTTTTGCCTCTAATGCCTCCCTCAGACTGTCAATACATTCCAGTTTCTCTGAGGTTCTGGCAAGCGTGTGCTCCTTTTCCATGAGCGAGGACTCCAGACACTCCTGTGTACTGCTCAGTCTGAGTCAACAGATGTGTTAAATCATTTTTATGGTATTTAAACACAAAATTTGTGAACAAATGAGACAATAACTAAAATTACAATGTTACAAAACAGATACGAATCTTGGAATGTTTCTGTAATCAAGTACCAGAAGCTTATTTCAAATAATTACCCTTGTAGTTGTTTGTTCAGACTGGTGATGAGCAGCTGATGCTTTTCTGCATCTTTAATCTGTTGACTGCGATGGCTGGCGACCTGTGCCTGCAGGCGCTCAGACTCATTCTAACAGATAAGAAGATGACAGATCATTAAAAATACAAGCAAAACAGAAAAAATGCACCCCACTGCAAAACTGTGTGTCATGTTGGTATAGAAAAATGTGGGCTTAACCTAGGGCTGCACGATAATGAAAAAAATATGAATTGCTCATTGCTGCCCTTGAACATTGTTATTGCAAAAAGATCCTTGAATTGGACCAAGAGGTGAACCAAGTGAAAAAGGACCCAATTCTCTTTACGTTCACACTGTCCCTTGCACCTGAAAGAGGACTCAGATCCTTTTTTGGTCTCAGACCTCTTTGTGTTCGTACTGTTGCTTTTTGGACCAATACACTAGTTGATGGCTGATGACTATACCTTCCAAAATTCAAGCCCATTCACACCGTTCAAAGTGCTTCACTGTAACCCTGATTTTTTAAAATTATTATTATTACTTTGTAAAACAACATTGCTAGAAACGTTGTGGATTAAAGCCCTATTCGGATGGTAATTGTTTCTCGTGTGGACATCTGTAAAAATAAATTTGCATGGCACCTCAGTGATACAACTCATGCAATCGGATGGCGAATTATTCATGGTGGTTTATTATTAATTTAGTGATCCAACGAATTCGGGAATGCGCTGCTTACGTGGTCGCATGATTGTCTGCTGTAGGCTAAATAAAATGTCATATGCTTGTAATAATATGAATAAATTCATATTTAATTTAATAATAGGAAAATAATATCCTGTTTAAAAATAGAAAGATAGACACGCTATAGCTGAAATAATTTTCCATCTTGCATTTTATCTCAAAATGATGGATGTCGTTTTAAAAACATGGAAATTAGTGGAAATAAGTTAATGCAGCCTCTTATTTACATGAGGTAAACAAAGCTGCTTGATTTCAATTTTTAATGTAGGCCTATATATAATTGTATAATACGGTTTAAAATTATTTCAAATGTTTAAGTGCTTTTTTCCTCTTTCTCCTTTCGCTGAGCTGGAGTGGCGATGAAATATTGTTCTTGTAAACAGGCTACTTCCCAGCATTTCAGTAATAAAAGTGCATCAGTTATCATACAGTGTTCCGCAGGGGTCAAAAAGGATTTAAACTGTGAATTTTGAAACTCAGATGTGGATTCGGACGGCAATTAAATTACCACACGTCCTTGGTGTTTGTCAAAAACAGTAGGTAATTCAGCAGGGGATTTTTACGCGCATGGTGGGAGAAAAACGCTAACATTCTGGATTCAGACAGTAATAAAATCACTGACTAGTCCCTGTAAAGGTTGAAAATACCATACGTCCCTATGAGAAACAATTAAAGTCCCAATAGGGTTAAGCTTAACATTTTTGCTTAAGTTGTTGTAAAGTAATTTATTATTAAATGTTTGTGATGTTTTAATAATGCTCTCTGCTGTGCATGTGGTTTTGTTTTGTTCTCTTTTCCTTGTTCCTCTTGTCCACGGCATAGATGCGTTGAATTAACTCGGAGGCTGCAGAATGGTGGCGAACTGGTGAAGCAGAATATAAGCTTTGAGGAAGTTCAGTCGAAGACATTCTCCTCTCCCACTCTGGAAGCTTATTTGAATTTGTTTGTGCATTATAACTTTTGCATTGTATTTTCTTTAACATTTAAATTACTAGTTTGGTTAATTGGTTAAAATAATAATATAATTAAATATCATCTCACATGCTTAAAATGAAACTACAAACAAGATGTTCATGCAGCCGCATCTCTAACAGTTTGAAAGCGGTTGGAATGACAACGGACAAGTGCACGTTTTTAATTAGTAATTTGAAGAGATCTGCCAGCAGAAGCAGTATAGCCGATTTGTTCGGAAGCATCTGATGAACAAATTAAATGGGAATTCACGAATGGAAAAAACACGTGAGCCCAGAATGATTTGTTTACAATGCATGTTTTAGTAAAACGTTAGCTAAAAGCAAACCTTACTCCGACCACCTCCCAAGATAGTGTTGGTTTGGTTCACTTTATAAGGGCCTGAGATCGTTTAGTGTTTGCGAACCATGCCCAGACCCCTAAAATGCACCAAGTGTAAAAACATCCTAAGACAACGACTAAATGGCCACATTGGTCCTCTTATCAGGTTGAGAAAAAAATTAGATACTGAAAGTGAGCAAAGTACGAAATCTCAAGAAAACGCAAAAAACACAAAAACTGGCCACAACATATATGTGCTTATTGCTGCAAAAACTCTGATGTAACTAGATTAGTCCTAAAAAGAATGTTTTACAGTTTATGATTAGCTAATTGTGGCAGCCATAAACATAAATATATTTATAAAATATAAATCACAATTATATTTTTTGATTATTTGTGCAGCCCTAGCTTAACTCAAAATGTTAAAAATCACTACACACCCTGTGTGTGAACTGCACACCAATTTACAGTGCGAAGAGGACGGTGATAAGTACAAAGAGAAGGTTCCACGATCAGACGTGCTTTTGGAAGCTTACACAAACATAAACAAACCTGAGATGTGGACAGGGTGTCACCTTCATCTATACCAAACGTTGCCTGTGTTAGAGGAGTGTTGCATATAGTTCACTCAATATACAGGTAATTAACTGGCTATTACCAAATTATACCATAGATCATCATATATCAAAGAAAGATTCAACAAG
Organism: Anabarilius grahami; assembly: GCA_003731715.1. Taxonomy (NCBI): domain Eukaryota; kingdom Metazoa; phylum Chordata; class Actinopteri; order Cypriniformes; family Xenocyprididae; genus Anabarilius; species Anabarilius grahami. The sequence goes on along the minus strand of RJVU01063416.1, from coordinate 493,671 downwards.
ATTTTGTCAAAAACTAATTTGGACTACTTTATTTTCTAAAAAAACAAACAAAAAAAAACTGCTTCATTCACCATTTATTTTTAGGGAAAAAAAGCTGAAACTGACCTTTCGATAAGCCCGAATTACTCACCCTCATGTCGTTTCAAACCCGTAAGACCTGTTCATCTTTGGAACTCAAATTAAGATATTTTTGATGAAATCCAAGAGGTTTTTTTTTTTTATCCCTCATAGACCGCAACATAATTACCATCATTCAAGGTCCAGAAAAGTATTAAAAACATTGTTAAAATAGTCAACGTGACTACACTTGTTCAACCTTAATGTTATGAGGTGTGCAAAAACAAAACAAAAATAACTACTTTATTCAACAATTATTTTCTAAACTGTCAGACTCGTACGCAGCTGACGCAGTGAACACAGTGCAGGCTTACGTGTTTACGTCCAAACGCCGACTCATTATTGGCCGACGCTGTTCACGTTAGCACCAAGACGCATGCGTGTGATGCTAATGCAGGAGCCGGCCAATACTGAGCAGGTGATCGGATGTAAACATGGAAGCGCTGAACTGCGTTCACTGCGTCAACTGCGTACGAGTCTGACAGGGTAGAGAAGAAAATGTTGAATAAAGTCATTATTTTTGTTTTGTTTTTGTGCGCAAAAAGTATTCTCATTGCTTCATAACTAAGTTTGAACCAGTGTAGTATATTTTAACAATGTCTTTAATTCCTTTCTGGACCTTGAATGACAATAATTACGTTGCTTTCTATGGGGAATAAAAAAACCTCTCGGATTTCATCAAAAATATTTTAATTTGTGTTGTGTTACGAAGACGGGTTTGGAACGACTCAAGGGTGAGTACTTGACAGAAATGAAAGAAATTTCATTTTAGGGTGAACTAACCCTTTAATGGCATGAAGAACAAATACGGACACAGACTGAGCATAGAGATCAATTTAAGACTCAAACTCTCTTTGATACAAAAGCATACCCCATGTGAGTTCTTGTTTTTATGTTGATATCAAGAATGCAATTTTTCCCAAATATCCACATGACTGCAAATGTGACATTGATTTTATACAACAGTTACTAGCAAAAGGGTAATATTAAGATATGTACATTTTAAACAGTATTGTTCACTCTATTTTGCAGTGAAATAATAGTTCCAACGAAAGTCACAGCAGGAATGCAACACAACAGCGATGTTTCCTTAACGAATCTGTTGCTTTGAACGAATCAAGAGAGTCAATGATTCAATTAACCCATTCATAAATACAGGCACTTGCTTACTGAATGAATAAAGGACTCGACAGCCCACTCATTAAAACTGATTTACCGCCACCTACTGGCGGTTGAAGTTTGATATATATATATATATAAAATCACTTTATTTTTACCATCATTACATAATTTCTCTATTACACACTGTATTTAAAACAATATTTATTTTATAAAAGGTATTCATAAAGGTAAAAAAAACAAAAAACAAATGCACTGGAAAATCAATTCAAGGGGCAAATATTGTCCTTTAATGGAAAAGGTGTGACTGCAGTGGAAGAGAGGGGGTATGTAGAAGAATGTTAAATGCCTCAGGGGGTACGCCACTCTAAAAAGTTTGGGAACCACTGTCCTAAATTATACCTCAAAACTATTGCATATCACCAGAGAGCACTTTGGATGCAACATCTTTGTTTGGGCAACTTTGATACTGCATTTTGCCATTATTGGAATAAATGATCACGATTACACTTGTCTTTAGTTAAATCAGATGGGACATATCGCATCTGCACAGATTATAGGAAGTTAAATAAAAGTGACTAGGCATGATTCATTTCCACTTTATTTAATGATTCCTAAGGCAATTCAATCCAAAAATTTACTCTCTGCATGATTTTTCAGCAGCGGTGACCGAGGGAGCGGGCTTAGCAAAAGGTCAGTTGGCAAGCAGTGTAATTGCTGAGGCTTATAACGATAGTACCTTAATACATACAGTCCAAACTGTTTCTGTGTACCTGTAGTAATTCAATGCGAGCCTGAAGTTGCAGACGGTCCTCTAGATCTTGGCATTGTTTCTCAAGGACCGAAATCTGCTCCTGCAGTTGGTTCCTCTCCAGTTCAAGCTCCTCAACAACAGACCTCAAACCATCTAAATGAGTGAAAACAAAAACAAATATATTATCCAAGTGAATAATGACAAATAAAGTGAATGTATTGATTTATATATTTTACATTTGTGCTCACCGCTTTCTACAATCATTTTTTATTTTGTGTAAAGCAAAATATTTAACAAAAACAAAAGCAAGCAAATCACAGGCAAATAGCTCAAAGTTGATGCTCAACCAAAAAATAAAGCAGAATGAAAAGATTTGTCAGACCACTGCTAAATAAAAAATGAGAAATTTATTAACAGACTCTCAGAAAGGTAATGTTTCGAGCACACAGGCTTTTCTTTGGAAAGTCGATAAATTTCTAATTTATGGAGCCGTGGTGTGCCGACTTTATCTTTTCTTTCCGCAAAATATTTAAGACATTAATTGTAAATACTTGTAATATTCCTAGGGACCTCCAGATAAAGCATGGTAATTTACTAGCCATGCAACAGCAGTGACTGGAACAAAGGAGGACAAACCTCCACATACTTTCTTACACAAATGGACACAAAACTACAACACATTTACTCTATACCTATCCAAATACCTCAGTTTATTTATTACAGCTAAATTAATATATGTTAATGTATATTTTCTAATTTGCATTAGACATTGTATAGCTAATGTGAGTTAATAAATAAGTTATTTGTTTGGTATGAAAAAAGCACAATTGCTTATCTATCCATAAGGTAATATTACTGCCACACCTGCATCCAACTTCACTTGAATTGTCCATCCTATACATTTAATTCTATTGTCCATTTTACTCTTGCTTTATTTGGGTCTCTTGATTTGTCGTTATTTTTCTTCTACATCTTTTGTTAACGCATTTCATTTTATTATGATGTGTCTTCCTTGAGTTGTTACAACAGTATTATATTCAGAATATCATAAAATCTTTCAGATAAGTCAGACGGTAAAATCCATCCAAATTTGCATATTTTCTAATAAGATCCACTTGGACAATCATTCTTCTAATTTTAATGTGAAATTCATTAGCTGGTGCCCCGAGATTAAAAGAGGAAGGTCATCACACTGGTGTGTGACCAAAATAAGACCAAAAACTGCACAGAGCAAACATTTAGAACATGGACAGTGTCTAGTGAGTTTCACACCTGTATCTGCAGCACTGTGCTGTGGCCACCATCCACCCATATTCTCTCCATTCACATCGCAATCAGTGGGACCTATCGGGTCTTGCCTATTATGAAATTCCAAGTCTTCCTGTAGAAAGAAACAGTAAATACATTAGAAGATACATTATATATAACTTATACATAAACATTTTTTATTATCTTCTTTAAAATTAACAATTAATTACTTCAACATGAGTGGAGAAAATAAAATACAAATTTAACGGTACAGTTCATCTAAAAATGAAAATTGTGCCTTTTACTCACCCTCAAGTCCTTCCAAACCTGTATGGCTTTCTTTCATTCTTCCACATCTTCAAATTTGAGATTCAAGATCTTTGAAAAAATAACTATGGATGCACTCAATGCCAAATCCTGTACCTTATTCGGAAAGGCACTGATAATGGCTTCAAAATGAATTCTACAGAATAATAGGAAAAATATTTGGCGGACAAATTAATAATTATATAATTATTTATATAGCGCTTTTCTGGGTACTCAAAGCTCTTTATATGAAAGGGGGAATCTCCTCAACCACCACCAATGTCCAATGTGCAGCATCCACCTGGATGATGTGACGGCAGCAATTTTGTGCCAGAACGCCCACCCCATGCCAGCTTATTGGTGGAGAGGAGACGGAGTGATGAAGCCAATCAGTATATGGGGATGATTAAGAGGCCATGATGGACAGAGGCCAATAAGGGAATTTGGCCAGGATGCCGGGGTTACACCCCCACTCTTTTTCAAAGGACATCCTGGGATTTATGACCACAGAGAGTCAGGACCTTGATTTAACGTCTCATCTGAAGGACGCTGCTTTGTGACAGTATAGTGTATGATATTATACATAAACCTCTAAAATCACTATGCAATGAGTGTGTCAAGTGAATCAGTGTAAACTCTATGAATGAAATGAGATCAGTACGATTGCAAACCAAATAGCAGCCTTGCCGTCTCTGCAAGTCTAAGAAATCAGAGCTGTCAAGAGTAATATCAACTAAGGTACTGAATCATACACATTTTCTTTACTTGACAGTAGAAAATGTGTATGTAGCATTTAGCCTATGCATTCTTTATAATTTGCTCAGATATGCATTTGAATGCATGGTAAAATTTGTTTTAGGAATTTTCAACGACTAAATATTTCAACTTCCATGTTCTCTAATCAGCTATTCCATTGGACACTAGGTGGCGCTACAATAAGGACCTTTGCATTGTGGTTCATAACTGGTTATGGTTCGGAACTGCAAGAGCTAGCCTTTTTTCCAATAAATCCTCGATTGTTNTTTTTCCAAAAATCCAAATTTTTTTTGATTCCCATGCCCAAAAATGTGTCAAAAGAATTTTTATTGCAAATTAATATAAGATAATTAATATTATTATAAAATAATATTTTGAATTGCAAAGATAAAAGTTAATTAATTGGTCAGGCAGTGCCCATTTTTATGAGTTGACTTATTTCTGCTGAAAGCTATGTCCAATCTAAACAAAACTTGAAACACAGACACCAGGACATTCTGAGGATCCGCATCAATTTTGTTCAATTCTACCAATAAGGAGCGCCACAAACCTTTAACTATGGAACTGTATGATCCATGAAATTGAAAATTGTAGCTAATAACTCAACAACCGTGTGTGATAGAATCAAAATCTTGTTTCATCTGAATCCTTACTTAAAGCGGTTCAATAATATCCAAAATCCTATTTATATATAAAAAAATAAATTAAATAAAGCCACTTGTGGCTATATTTTAACATTTAACATTATTATTTTAATTAGTATATATTTAAATATTTATCGGGATCAGGAAAGGTTACCGAGCTGGGCCTCGAACTCGGGTCACCCAAAGCGCAACCGCATTACGTGTCAGAGCGCTGCCTACGAGGCTATCAGCTCCAATGATTAGAAGATATTTTTAAAATGTATAATATATAAAAATATATATATATAAATGAGTTATACAGGGTATATTTGTTAAATGACAACTATGAAGGGAACAGAATTACATTTAAAACAGGCTTCGTGTGTAATTTTATGAACTTCCAGTTAAAGTCCTGCCCAACTTCTGGTTTTATCCAAGTACAAATAAAAATAATTTTGCATTTGTTACAGATACAGATATTGTCTCTGATGCACACCCTAGTAATAACCTTTGGCTACACTGACAATGCTGACACAGCGCATCCTCGCACACCATGTTTGAATGTAACGCATGTGTAAATGATAACGGCGACTGAAGGCAAGGGTTTCACTGAATAAAGACTTAAATCACATGTAGTCAGAAGATACTTATTTCACAAAAGTCATTACGAACTACTTTTATGGTCTTTTTTTTTTACTCTTCAGACCCTGGTAACTATATGATTATATAACTGTACATGGGGAAAAAAGCAGCATTAATATTCTTCAAATTACCCACTTTTATGTTTAATGGGGAAAAGTCATACAAGTTTGAAATGACATAAGGGCGAGTAAATGGTTTAAATTAAATTTTTTGCTAAACTATTTGCTTAATTCAACTTTGCAACACAGAAAAAATGTAAAGGGACTAAATACAGATGGGTGACAAATTAAAGTAAAATCTGAGGGATCCTGTGGCTGTGGGGGGCATTTTGCTGGCATGTTTGGGATCCACTTTTCCCATTATAGGAGTGGTTCTCCACCTTTTTGACTCAAAGGCTCCTCATTGTCCACAACAAAATTTGAATAAATTTGCATGACCTTTATAGTGAAAAAATATTTTTTTTTCAAATATTTTTTTCAGATTTCATCACAATAAAATGTTTTAAGCTTGACAACTAGAAAAAATAATACATTATTAAAATGCCCATGGAGTTTTAAAATTGTATTAATTTACATGACTTTTCCAGAAACACTGCCTTAGGAGGAACAGGTCAATGTAAATCAATAAAAAGTTGTTTTGAGTGCTCATCTTTATCCAATGTTAAAACATTTCTATCCTGATGGGAGTGGTCTCTTCCAGGATGACAATGCCCCCCTTTACAGGACATGAGCATTCACTGAATTACTTGAGGAGTATGAAAATAATGCAAAACCTGTGCTATGCCTTTGCAGTCAACAGGATCTCAACCAAAACTGAACAACTATTTTGGACTGGCATTTTAGAAAGCACTCACCACCACCGTCATTAAAACACTAATGAAGAATGGTGTTCAAACCCTCCAGCAGGAGAAATCCAGATACTTTTACAATCAATACCAAATGCCAGCTAATCTGGCAGCACATGGTGGCCTAAAACCTATGACACATTTGCCTTTAATATGTCACTCGTCTGTATGTAATTTATGTAGTGACTTTAGTTCATACCTGCAGGCTGCGTGGGGTGAAATATTTGGGCTTCCTGCTTTTCTGTGGGCAGAGTCCATGGGCCTGGGACGACTCCTCCTCCACTTCCTGTTGCCGATTGGCTAATGCTGGATCGGAGCAGCCAGGAAACAACCAGTCATCCTCAATCAGTTTTGTGCCACAAGACAAACGGAATGGATCAAATATATTTAAAGCAATGGAGGGCAGAATACAAATCAGGGTTGAGGAGAGACAGCCAGGTAATTCTAGTGCAGATCAGAGTGGTAAAGGGACGGAAAGCAGCAGGAAGGAGCACAAATTGCAAATTCAGTTTTCAAGGCATGACTATGGACCAGAAGTTCACACAAAGCCATCATGATAATTAGAGTGCAAACTACAGTGATAGGTTTTTAGATTACTTTAAGAAAATATAACAATTCATCTCAATCTCAGCAATATGTGGATAATATCACCTGAAGTGATACTTCTCTTTGCCTCACACTCCCTGTCAGGTTGGGTGGGGGTACTGGTCTTCTACTCTTCTCTGTGCAACAATAATTCTTTCGAGTTTAATGTGGTTACCATCACACTTCCAGTAAAACTCCATATTGTAGTCATTAATTGCCCTCCATGTCAGCTGGGCAACTTTCTAGAGGAGCTGGATGTGCTGCTGTCCTCATTCCCTGAGGATGGCAGCCCACTTCTACTCTTCAGCTACTTAAACATCCACCTAGAGAAGCCTTACGCTACAGATTTCCATTTTCTCCTTGCCTCATTTGATCTTTAAAGGCTCACCACCACGGGTACTCACAAAGCAGGCAACCAGCTTGACCTCATCTACACACGCAACTGTATCACAGAATTAGTTTTTTTATTAAACCACTGCATAATTTGATAATTTCTTTATTATTTTTAGTTTACAACTACCCTCTTACATTCCAGCAAAACCTATGCTCCCTTTCTCCCTACCACCTTTTCCTCTGTTGTGTTTATCTTATCCCACACCCAATTCTCTTTACTGGATGTGAATAGTGCCATAGACACTTTATTCTCCAGTCTAACATCCTATCTAGACAATATTATAATAATATGGGTCCACTCTCCTCCAGGCAAACGTGTGCTACTCCCTCCAACCCCTGGTTATCCTATGTTCTCTGTGAACACGAAACTCAAGGCAGCAGAGAGAAAATGGTGCAAATCAAAAGATTCAACTGACCACAGTATGTATCAGTCTTTGCTCTTATCTTTTTCCATCAAGGTTCACATTGCCAAAACTTCATATTTTCAAAAAAGATCAACAGACATGCAGTGGTGTAATGTAACGAAGTAATAATACTTTGTTACAGTACTTAAGTATTTTTTGGGAGAATCTGTACTTTACTTGAGTTTTTATATTTCTGTCAACTTTTACTTTTACTCCACTACATTTCCTAAATAAAATGTATACTTTTACTCCGATACATTTTCCTGAAGCATTTTCGTTACTTACTACAAAATAAAGTAGGAAGAACACAGACTGCAAGCAAGCATGTGCAAACAAGTGCTCGCACAACCGCGTTGGTTTCATTTTCCGGGTTGCGTCCGTTGCTGGAGCGGCTGAGAGTGTCATTAATTATACAATACAAGAGCGGCCTCTGGAGGCGAAATAAAAACTCTCTCTGATTCCTCGTAGTTTGTTTTGACACGTGACGTGAGGCTGAGCGCTGCACAGAGCAGGACACTTCAAAAACGGATTTAAAACGGACAACAAAAAGGTATGTTATACAGTGTACACTACAGTACATGTTTTCATATCATTATAAAGTAATTAGTTTGTTGAGTAGATGCTGCATTAGTGGAGAACAGCAGTATGTTTGCCGTCGAGGCTGAGAGGATGCTAACATAGTACCTCAAGCGGTTATAACAATGTGACAAAAACAGCAACTGTTTAATGTCACGATTGTTACCATTCATTTGCATTAGTTTATATCCATTTGTTCACTGTTATGCATTCATTATCCAGTTAACTTGCATATTTAAACTGTATTCTCATCATGCAGCGACAGAAACATAAATCAGAAATGTATTCGATTTCATTTCTTTTTTTTAATCGGCACTGTAACACATATTGTGATTAGATAATCATCAAGTTTTCTAAAATAGAGGCAAATAATGTTTGAAAGTATACATATAATATGCCTTTGTGTGTAAAGATGCCAATTTTTAAGCATGACCGTTTGGCTTTATATGAAATGGTAACACTTTACAATAAGAGTCCATTTGTAACATTAAATAAGGTTAATAAAAGTATTGTTCATTTTTAATTTCAACATTTATAATTTTAACATTTTAAAGTTGTCTCTTACATTAGTTGTAATGCACTATGAATTAACATGAACGATCAATGTATAATTCATATATTAGTATTTTTTATATTTAAAAATTACAATAAACATTTAGCCATTTTTTTTAATTCAAAGAAACAAAATGTAAGAAAAAGTTAAAACTAAACGCAATCTTGCTGCTCAGTACAATTTGTAATATATATTTTTTTTGCTCCTTTTGTATTTTACATTTACTTGTACTTTTACTTTCAATACTTAAGTACTTTTATATCAAAAAAATTATTTTCGTACTTAAGTACAAAAAATATCACATACTTTAAAACTTTTACTGAAGTAACATTCTAAACAGTGACTTTAACTTCTACCAAAGTCATTTTCTGGTAAGATATCTATCCTTTTACTCAAGTATGGTTTTCGAGTACTTTATACACCACTGCAGACATGCAAACTCTTCAAAACATCCACCACTTCCTACCACTTCTTTAACAGTTGAATTTTTTTTGCTAATTTCTTCATATACAAAACTACAACCATCAGCAGTCATTTCTCAGCTCCACAAACACTGGAACTCAGACCAACGACATTCACAGCTAATAATCTCTCCTCCTCTCTCTTCATATGTTGTTCAAAGGTGTTATGTATAGAAATCAGATGTTCCAAGCAAAAGACAGCACTCACTCTGGTGGAGGAACTTAACTGATGTCAACCCCGGCTTCAGATGTTTTTTAGTTTTTATTTTGCTGTGTTTAGTCATTCTTTTGGAATTTTTATGCCTTTATTGGATAGGACATTATAAAGATCAGACAAGAAAGCGTGGGGTAGAAAGAGGGGAACGGCAAAGGACCTCGAGCCAGGTGCAGCTGCGCTATATATGTCAAAGCTCTGCCCACAAGGCTATCGGTCCAATGTGTTTAGTAATTCTGAATGTATTACCATAGTAGCTATCTATATGCTGTCAAGTTTGGTGGTCTTTTGGTATTTCTATGCGGTCCTTTTTGGTGCCACACCTTGAATTGTACGTATCTGTGCAAAAAAAGTTCTAAACAAATGTAAATTGCATTTTTTTTTTCCCCTCTCTTCCCTTTTATTGCTGTTGTACTGTGTACATTGTGAATTATGAAAATTAAAAAGTATTTTTTTTCAATTGAGAATTATGTTCTGGAATGTTTTCATGTGTGCTTTGGTGTGCACATTAGATTTGAATTACATGGACTCATATCATTTTTGTTATCAGTTATACTTCTGGTAACTTGGTAAAATATTTATTATATAAACTTTATTTTAAATATGTTTCAGGCCTCTCAAATACTAGTCTTAATATTTTCTCTTGAATGTGTTTCAACCAAAAAATGCTAGCCACTTTTCAGTCTATTTGAGCTTCTCTAAAACTTAGATTTCTCAACTTTGAATATCCCTAGTGTCGGGGTTGACTATAGCAAAGGTATCGACTCTCGTTGTCGACTCCATTACTAAGTCTGAATTTGCTTGCTTGTTCACTAAACCCTAGGGCAGCTGAGTACAATATAAGCAAGGAGTGAACCAAATGAAGCCAAGAATTCGAAGGCTGACATATACACTGTGCGTCAGAAAGCTGGAGCTGTCGCAGAATGCCACAGTAACTAATCTTGTATTCTTATGGCTTACAGAGTTTTCTGAAAAACCCAGAATCTAAGGGGCCTTACACAACACTGTTTTCAACTAAAAATGGAAACATTTTATATGTGTTTTGGCCATTCATTTACACCTGAAAACACAAACTTTTGAAAATAGGGTTTAGAATGCAAGTTTTAAACGATACCATTATTGTCTCTGTGTGAACTACAAAAACGCAAGTTTGTGAAAACGGTGACATCATGTGCATGTGTATGTGTATTACATGTTCAGTCTATAGCCGCTTAGTGTTTCTTTACAAAGTGACAATGTCAACTACTGGCATGGCATGAATAATACAACTTTTTCTTTTTTTTTTTTGCAGATCCATGTGGGGATCATTTTGACAATGTTGTCATCTGTACGCAAAAAAACCCCAAAGTAAAAACGTTTCCGATTTTAGTACATCGTTGTTGTGTAAACGTACCCTAATACCCTAACCTCTCAAACTGTTCCTCTACTACTATGAGCAATTATGAGAGAAAACACTACTTTTCTGCATGACTTTTCAGTATAAGCCTAACCAATTTCTGGTGCTTTTGTCCAAAATGCTGTATTTAGGTCTAGTCTGACTACAGAATCAGGTCCCACTGAATGCGGCAGTATCATCTGGCAAAAGGCAGTTTGTTGTTTGATGACATCAAATGATTTTTTATGGCAGCCTCAGGTTGCAATTTTCCTCTAAATATTTCCAAAATTCAACATATATTTGAATTATAAAGAATTTGGGGAGTCTGTTTCATTTAGTGGAAAAGATTAGTGAGCACCAGTTTTTAAACCAACAGACCACAAGAGGGCACAACAAACAAATATAAACAACACAATTTCCTTGTCTGGAGAAAAAAAAAACCTATCATCATTTACTCACCTCCAAGTAGTTCCAAACCAGTATGATTTACTTTTTTTACTTTTTTTCTCCTACTATGTTTCACACTACAGGGGAAAAATACAGTGGGACATCACAGAGTGTGGCCTAACACATTATTCCAAATTGTGTTATTTTGTGGTTCACATAAATAAAGTTATACAGGTTTGGAATGACATGAGGGTGAGTAAATGATTACAGTATTTAAATAGGTGAAAGCCTGTACTTTACACTACAATTCGTAGTGGTAATAATGCTCGACATAAATAACTGAAACATCACGTTGCTAAAGGTCCGTTTTATAGCACAGACTTGTGCAAAGATTGAAGTCAGGGAATTGGAAGAAGAGAAAAAAAAAAGAAGAAAAAGCGACAGATGAAGGACAGGACCCCATGAGCCAGCCTCGTCTGTACTGCCAGAGTTTCCTCAGAAGATGAAAAGTTGCAGAAAACTACTGGTAGTACAGACAGGGGCAAACAATGGAGGCGATGAAACCTGCATGCACAAAACTGATGGGAAACTGTTCTCAGTGGCTGCACCTATCATGCAGAGCAGGAACAGAGGCAGAGATGGGGAGGAGGAGGGTCTCAGGGCCAATAGGTGGGAGAGAAGTGTTACAAAACAAATGTAATCAAAAAACAAACCAAACATTTTGAAACTCATTAAGCATGCCACCATGTCAGTAAGGCTCATTTCACACTTGATCCATGTAGCAGGAGCAGAGAAGAAGCGGCAGTGCTGCTCAGCTCACGCTCAGTTAAAGTGTCAGTGTATTATTCGTGATCAAAATGAATATGGATTCACATGAAAAAAATAATCATTTTACATAAAAATATAAGTGAGGTCTATTGTATTTCATGTAGTCCCAATATGACTTTAAACTGTGTAAATAAAAGCATGTTCAAATTATTTAAATTAAAGCTTAAAAAACATGCTAAAATTAAAAATCATCATATAAATCTACAGAGTTTATATGATACATTTATATACATTTATATCGTTGAGCATGTTATATGGTTATATGGCAACACTATCACATCACAGCAGTGTATGCTGTGATCTTAAACAAAAGAACATGACAGGCTGACATGATTGGACTACAGAACCAGGTAAAGTTCAGTTGCACACTAGAAATGCTGCCAGTGTGAGAGCACAATGGGCACATGCTGCTTCGGCTCTGCATTCTGCTTATGCTTCCAGTGCGAAACAGGTATAAGAAACCCAAATATCTCAAGACATTTTTTCTAAAGGGTTTATCCTCTTTCACAATTAAAGATTAGTTCACTTTCAAATGAAAATTACCCCAAGCTTTACTCACCCTCAAGCCATCCTAGGTGTATATGACTTTATTCTTTCAGAGAAACACAATCAGAGAAATATTAATAAATATCCTTATGCATCCGAGCTTCATAATGGCAGACAAGTATGAGCTGAAGATAGTGTCTCCATCCAAATCCGTTTATCATGAACATATTCCACACAGGTCCGGGGGGTTAATAAATTCCTTCTGAAGCGAAGCATGCGTTTGTGTAAAAAAATATTTATATTTAACAAGTTATGAAGTAAAATATCTAGCTTCTGCCAGACCGCCTTCCGTATTCAAGTTACGAAGAAAGTGTAAACTGGCGTTGCGTAAGTTTTTCCGTAAGTTGAATAGGGAAGGTGTAGGACGTAGCGTAAGCTTTTCGAACTGCTAGAGTTTTGCACTTTCTTCGTAAGTAGAATACGGAAGACGGTCTGGCAGAAGCTAGATATTTTACTTCATAATTTGTTAAATATGGATTTGTTTTTATACACAAACACATCACATCACTTCACTTCAGAAGGCCTTTATTATAACCCCCCAGAGCCGTGTGGAATATGTTTATGATAAATGGATTTGGATGGAGACACAATCTTCAGCTAATACTCGTTTGGTAACGCTTACTGCCATTATAAAGCTCGGATGCGTCAGGAAGGATATTATTATTATTATTATTATTAATATTTCTCCAATTGTGTTCATCAGAAAGAAAGAAGTCATATAGACCTAGGATGGCTTGAGGCTGAGTAAAGCTTGGGGTAATTTTCATTTGAAAGTAAGCTAATACTTTAATAGCAAGTAAGGACAACTGAACCTGAGAATAAACAAATGGTAAGCAAATTTCACGTATCCAAGGTAAAGTGTGCCATCAAAACAGACAACCAGAGCATAAGCAATCAGGTGTCAAATTTATATGAAATCATGAAAATTTATGAATTACAGTTTCAAGTTTATGAACACGTTGCTCCACTAAAACTTTAATTTAAATCAAAGTTATCTTTGCAGTACCAAATAATAAACAACACAATATAGTACTTCATCTTTTAAATGTGTGGCCTCATGCTCCTCAGAGTACAAACAAGCCTCGTTTCACACTAGACGCACAAGTACAGTGCGTTAGAGGGTTAGTTTACCCAAAAATGAAATTTCTGTCATTAATTACTCATCCTCATGTCGTTCCACACCCGTAAGACCTTCATTCATCTTCGGAACACAAATTAAGATATTTTTGATAAAATCCGATGGCTCAGTGAGGCCTCCATTGCCAGCAAGATAATTTACACTTTCAAACGCCCAGAAAGGTACTAAAGACATATTTAAAACAGTGGTTCAACCTTAATATTATGAAGCGATGAGAATATTTTTTTTTTTGCGGCAAAAAAAACCAACAAAAATACTTTATTCAACAATAATAGTGATGGGTGATTTCAAAACACTGCTTCATGAAGCTTCAAAGCTTTACAAATCTTTTGTTTCAAATCAGTGGTTCGGAGCGTAACGAGGCTTCGTTACATCATAAGCGTTTCGAACCACTGATTCGAAACAAAAGATTCGTAAAGCTTTGAAGCTTCATGAAGCAGTGTTTTGAAATCGCCCATCACTAGATATTGTTGAATAAAGCTGTTATTTTGTTTTTTTGGCGCACTAAAATTATTCTCGTCGCTTCATAACATTAAGGTTGAACCACTGTAGTCACATGAACTGTTTTAAATATGTCTTTAGTAGCTTTCTGGGCATTTGAAAGTGTTAATTATCTTGCTGGCAATGGAGGCCTAACTAAGCCATCGGATTTTATCAAAAATATCTTAATTTGTGTTCTGAAGATGAACGAAGGTCTTACGGATGTGGAACGACATGAGGGTGAATAACTTATGACAGAATTGTCATTTTTGGTTGAACTAACCCTTTAATGTGCTTATGTTTCTTACAAAAACTATCAAGAAATTGGACACTTGGTGGGTTTTCACTCTTTGCTTGTTTCATGTCTCAAAGTGGTTCACTGAACTGAACAACAGACAAGAGAGGCATCATAGTCACTGAGGTGCTCGAAGTAAGGCTCGCTTAAAACAAAAAAGGGCTGTCCAGGCAATTAAGGGCTGTTCACATTAAAAAAAAAAAAAAAGTTGTTCTATGCACACATCCATCAGACAGAAGTTTTTAGCTATATACAATTGTTTTGTAAATAAATTATTTAAATAAATAAAGTTAGCTAACCCCTAAAAAAAATGGAGGGCACACTGTAAAAAAAAAAAAAAGAAGAAAAAAAAAGTGGAGTATGTTTTACAAGAAAATACTATTAGTCTTACTACTAAAAACCACTGTGATATTAACATAGCTAATAAAACATCACTGGTATACCCTGCAACACTTGACTGTGTAGACATGCACTTCTATTATGTCACAGTTGATAGTCATGCTTTCTGCTTTGTCTCCCAAACAGCTGTCGTTACTTTTTAGGTAGAATTTACGATTCTTCTTTTTGAAACACTTGTGAATGTATAGCATATGCATCCTCACCCTCTCTCTCCTCCTCGACGTGGCTCATTCTGAAGGACATGACGTTCTTCTCGTGACCCTGATCTTGAACCCTCTCTGCCTCTGTCACCATGGTAACCATTTCTTGCCACTCCATCACCTGCACATCATCCATGCTGCCTGTCTCACTCACCTGTTATCAGAAATATACATATACTGTACTCACAATTCAACCCACTTCATATGACTACCGAGGCTGGTTAAATGTTATTGTTAACTTTTAAAAGTGCCATTTGAACAGTCTAGAGACAAATGCTAAATAAAACTAGAAGTAGGTGTCTGTTACAGTGGTTTAATCATTGCTTTTATAATAAAGTCATAAAATTAAAATAAATTGCCTGTGATGCTGCTCTGTTGGTCACCTGCTCCAGGTCAGCCTGCATCTTCCTCTGCTGTTCCTTATATTCCATGAGCTGCTTCTGCAGTTCATCTGTCAATATACCAACAAAATCTTACAATAAGACAACATAGTCAAAAACTTGGAAGTGATTAGTCAAATCAAACAGTTGATGCATTTCATGACTTTTTTTAATGGAATTAAAAATTCTACAAACAAATGGGTCGAAAATGTGCATCTGCGTGATGCAGATCATACAGAATGAGTTTTTTTGTGAAAAGTAAAAATATGTGGACAATTTTAGGGGTGGTGCAGGGCGATAGAAAATACGGTTTGTACAGTATAAAAACCATTACGCCTATGGAATGTCCCCACAATTCACAAAAACAAACCGGGGTGTGTGTGGGAGGGTTTATTAGTAAAACCTGTTCACTTTTCCAATCTATGTTACATTATATGTCAATGGTGACAGTTCAAACATAAGAGGAAAAAAAAAAACACTTTTCATGTTTCGGCAATCTTCCGGTCTCTCTCTTGAATCCAACACGGAAGTGACTTAAGCTTCAATTCATCAACTGGCCAAAAAAATGTGTTTACAGCCTGGTACAAAAAGTGGTTTTGGTCTATATAGCTAGTTTTGCCCTTCATGACAACTGTGAGGGGGGTGGATGTTTTTATAACTCATCTGTTTAAATTACATTAAGCCTTAAAGTTCTGCATAATTAAGGGCATGACCACTTGAATGACAGGTGGATTGCCTCTGCTGCCACTACTAGCCGTTTGTCTGCTATCTCAGCTCCACCCACGTCCCACCTCTTTGCCCATTTTCGTTTATCTTGGAGTGACACACTGCCAAGACGGCAAAAGCCAGCTCCGCCCACTTTGGGCTTCAAAAATGCTCTTTAGAAACCTATGGGTGACGTCACAGACACTACGTCCATTGTTTTATACAGTCTATAGTTTCGGTTCAGTACCAGTATAGGGATCTTTAGTTCCATGTATAAATTGTAAACATTTTCATCGGTCAAAAACCAAATGTGTGTCACTTTGCACACAGCTGATAAACAGTATATTATATATATATATATATTATTTTTCTTTTAAAAGATTAATTTCTGTAGAACAAATAATATTGAAACTAGAAATATATCTTGTTTCCCTCTACCAGTTTTTGAACTCCCACCTTTAGTATATAATGCAACAAGGATTGCTGAAGTCAACAGATTTTAGGTACAGACCTACCAATCTCAGTGTAACGGAGCTCACCTTGCTCAGGTTATTATGGTTTTGCCACAGAAATGGTAAACTACTCATTCATCTATGGTATTTATTATTTTGGCTGTCATTTATGTTAATTTAAGTATATAAAAATATAACAGATGCTAAAAAAAAAGCACCAACAATTAAAATATCAGGTATATTATAATTATATGCACTATTTTTAATTACTGAGATATATGCATACTGTATGAGTCGGTTGGATATATATATATATGTATATGTATGTATGTATGTATGTACAACCCCATTTCCAGAAAAGTTGGGACATTAAGTTAAACTGTTTTGAAACAGTCCGCAATAAGCAGGTCAACTGGTAATAGGTGAGGGTATCATGTCTGGGTATAAGAGGAGAATCCACCAAAGGCTATGCAAGCAAAGATGAGTCATGGCTCAGCACTTTGTGCCAAATGTCATGAGAGAATTGTCTAACAACTCAAAAATCACATTTCTAATTGCAAGATTGCAAAGAATTTAGGTCTTTCACCATCTACAATACATAATATTCTGAAAAGATTCAGGGAATCCAGAGAAATCTCAGGCCGTGTAGGGCAAGGAAGAAAACCTCTGTTGAATGTGCGTGACCTTCGAGCACTCAAGATGCCACCACATGAGGAATCATGCTACTGTGTTAAATATAGCCAGGGGCTCAGGAGTACTTTGGAAATCCATTCTCACTTAACAATCTGCTGCCGCATCAAGAAATGCAACATGAATCTCTGTTACGCAAGGAGAAATCTATACATCGAGAGATGGTGCCGAGTTCTCTGGGCCCGAGCTCATCTAAGATGGTCCAAAAGACAGGGAAAATGTGTGCTGTGGTCAGATGAGTCCACGTTTCAGCTCGTTCTGGGAAAAACCGACAATGAGTTCTCAGACAAAAGGGACCATCAGTGACAGGTGCAAAAGCAAACATCTGTCATGGTATGGAGGACAGCAAACGGCATGGACATATACAGAGACATATAATGCCATTAAGGTGACATCTTTCTTGGGAAGCAAGACAATGCCAAGCCTCATTCTGCATATCCTACAACAGAGTGGTTTCTTAGACATTCTACACTGTAGAAGGGATGTGCTTGAATGGCCTGCCTTCAGTTCAGATCTGTCTCTTATTGAAAATGCATGACCCATCATGAAAAGGAGAATCAGACAATGATGACCATGGATAGTTGAGCAGCTGTCTTATTTCAGGCAAGATTGGGCAAAAATTCCTCTTTGCAAAACTGCAACAATTAGCATCCTTAATGATTAAAAAGTGTAATTAAAAGGAAAGGTGATGTGACAGTGGTAAACATCCCTCTGTCCCAATTTTTTTTAAATGTGCTATAGCAATCAAATTCAAAATTTGTTTATATTTACAAAATACAATTACGTTGGTCAGTACAAAACAGAAATCTTTTCTTTGTACTTTTGTCAGTTTAAAGATTAAAGTGAATTAACGAATCACTGATTATTGATTTAAAGGGGTGGTTAAATGCGATTTCACTTTTTTAACTTTAGTTAGTGTGTAATGTTGCTGCTTGAGCATAAACAGTATCTGCAAAGTTACAGCGCTGAAAGTTCAATGCAAACGGAGATATTGTCTTTTAAAGTTATGGCAGTTTAATTGCCAACAAAAACGACTGGTTTGGAATACAACGAGCTTCTTCCCGGGTTGGTGACATCATAAACCCTGCAAAACACGCCCCTGGGAACACGCAACAAAGTGGGCGAGGCCATGCGGCGAGGCATAATGGAAGCGGAAGAGTTGTGTACACTGGACGCAAGCGGCGCGGCGCGTCAAAAGATAATAGAACCCATTATAATCTGTGATATTCTCTACACTGGATGCGGTGCTGAAGACAGCTTCCAGAATCTACACGAGTTCAATGCTGGATTTGCACAAAGGCTTTTACTGAAAGATGAAGCAGTTCCCACTTTAAAAGCAGAAGCTGCTGTTTATTGGCTTCAAACTGTAAGTACGTTTTATTGTTTGTACATGTCTTTTAAACGTATAACGTTAGTTCTGTTGCTATTTTTGGTTGCATCAAGGACATATACAAAGAGCAACTCGTTTTTGCTTTGCTAGCCAGTTAGCTAAATTCTACAAACACCAACAAACTTCTATGTTCATAGACAAACAGTTGTTCATGCTATAAATTAAATACTACCTTTACAAAATTGCGACTACTCAGTCATGTATTCGGCTATAGTAAAGCTTTAATCAGGATAAAACCGTATATTGAAAGCTAACAAACAGCAGTGACAGCATATCTAAACACTTTGTCACAAATACTAAATGAAATACCATTCATAAACGTCCTTTAAAAGCCGCGATTGCGATTGACCCTCTTCATCTGGGTCTGATTCGGCTCAATTTGATACAGCAATATAGATGCCATTATTTACATTTTCACTTAAGCAACGAATGGTAAGGGGCATGGCGTTTCCGGACGCTTCGCTTCAGCGAATCACGATACACTGGGCCAGCTACCAACCTGCTAACCAATCTGAGCACATTGAGTATTTCGGAGGGAGTGGTATCTTAGAAGCAGGAAGTCAAACGAGCCGTTCATATGACAGTGGAAACACAGGTGTAGAATAAAGGTAAAATATATGAAAAATACGGCTTTTTTTTAAAAAAAACTAAGCATCAAGACATGTTAAACTGCGCCCCAAAAACACAATCAAGCCTAGAACCACCCCTTTAATTGCATTTTACAAAATGTCCCAACTTTTCTGGATATGGGGGTTGTGTATATATTCGTGAATACATACATATATGTCTAACCGACGGCTGACACATACAGAATGCATATATCCCAATAATTAAAAATAGCGCATGTAATTATAATATACCTGATATTTTAATTGTTGGTCTACCCCCCCACTCAAACACTGGCTTATTTATACCATATTTAAATACCATTTATATCCACTTATTTATACCATTTTTTGCCTTCATATCTTCATACAGCTCCAGTTTGCTGAGAATTTCCTCTCTCTCCTCTTGCAATTCAGTAATGCGACCATGTAGCGAAGTGATGTCAGGGGACATATCAAGACATACTCCAGACTGAAGTCAAAAACAGAAAGAAGTTAATTAAATTTAGCTGAATAGCAAAAAGCAAATCTGATGAAATATGCAATATACTTCCTTACCTGAACTTTTTTAAGTTCCTGCTCGAGTTGCCTGATCCGAGACTTGGACCATGCTTTCATCTTTAAGAACTTTGTCTCTGCTTTACTGACCTCAGATTCTTTCAGTTTCACTTGGGCTGAATTGGACAGAGGAGAACAGAAAGAAAGAGAGTTTCAACAATGCAGTGACAGGACACAGCAATCCTAAAATTGGCCCACAAAATAAAATTAGAAAAGTAACTAGCCAGGTAGTGCATGTTTTAGTGTGTTTATCTGATTCATCCAATAAGGTTAGGAAAAGAAATTTCCCTTATAAAAAGGTTAAAAAAATAAACAATTATGGGGGCAAATAATGCCTCATAGTGGAAAGGTTAATTTCTGTAACTCTGTTAATTGACCACAGCACAGAATACGAAAAGCTTTGGGAGTCCGCTGTCCACAACAGCCTTAAACCAGCCAAGATACCAGCACAAAAACACACTTATTGTCAAATTTTCGTTATTATCGACAAAATCCCAGAAATTTTTTTGTCACTATCACACACCCTTATTGGTGTTTATTGGTGTCTAAATGACATTAGAAATAACAAGCCACTGTAATAGGACAGGGGTTTTACCTCACACTGAGGTCATTTGACAAACAAAGGTCAAACTGCAGACAACATTCTGGAAGTATGTGGCATAGTTGACTACCTTTCAACTCTGTGACTCTCTGAGCTGTGGTGCAGGTGAACTGGTTTGCTGATGCATCTGCAGGTAGTGATATAGAGCGCTGAAGAGTCTCAAGCTGTCTGCGTAAGGCCTGCTCTTTCTCTGACAACTCAGCCTCGTGTTTATCAGCAGCCCTTAGGAGCTCAGCCTCATGTTTCTCCATTAGATCTCTGAGTCGAGCCCGAGTAATGTGACGCTCTGCCTCCAGCTTTAACTGAAAGTTTTCTCTCTCGCTCCGCAGGTGTTGCATTTGTTCTGTCAGCTCCTATCAAAAAAAACAAAAAAACAAATGGAATCAGATAAATGTGAGCACCAGAGATTTAAAATTGTAGAATTAAATTTCCTTATGTGCACACAAAACATACAGACACTGATCATCGAGGAAGCTACACATTATAATAAGATTACAATCACAGATTATCAGACTCCTGCTAACATGCATACTGCGGCAGTCCTAACACGCCCATTAATACAGACATGAATCCTGACTAAATACTAAAAACCCTGAAAATCGCATTAAATTTCAATGCATTCTAGTACTATCTTTTTTTCCAGACATTGCAGGGCTCAACACTAAAGATTTTTTCTACTGGCCCTAATTTTTACTTGCCCTGCCAAAATTCTCTCTGGCCCCACAGCAAAAAAATTAAGAAAGTAAAAGAAAAGTAAAACGGCCTATAAAATAAGCCCAGTTATTGTTTTTTTTTGTTTTTGATACATGTAACTTTAATAAATAAAGGTTATGACACCAAAAGCTACTAGATTAACTCACTTAAGGTTTAAATATTGTTAGACAAGTAAACAGTAAGTAATAAAATAGGAACAAATAATCAAATTGCAAGTAATAACACAAATAAATACAACAGAACAAACATATAAATAAAATAAACGGTGCTTTTCAGGTTTTTTATGTAGGCTTAAAGAGGAGATTTTCAGGTACAGAAATTGTAATCTAATGTATAACTATAGATTAAACTTTATTAAAGTTAAAGGTGCTAAATAGGATGTTTTGTTTTATACATTTTTGCAATATTACTTGAAACTGTCTTTACTAACTGATAAAAGACTATTTATTAGGTGCACTGAAAGGAATATTATTAATATACATCATCTGTGCACGAGGTAGGGCCTTAAAAACATCAGCCAATCGTTTACGCGTTCATCGCGTAAACGATTGGCCCTCTGGCTTGTCAATCACTGCCATTACGTTCCTTGTGAGAGACGTGCGCGGATTGGCCCTCTGGCTTGTCAATCACTGCCATGACGTTCCCTGTGAGAGACGCGCGGCTGCGCGCTCCAGTAACTTTCCACACTCCACAGGCACCGCAGGCAATGTTTTTGTCAGGAGACAGGAGTAACAACTGCAGATTATGAGTTCCCTGCGGTGAGTCCGACATAATGAATCCACTAAGTGTGTGCGCGGCTTTAAGTCGCGCACACACTTAACGATTGTAAGGCCGATTCTGAATGTAAATTGATACTTATGACTGATCGCGCTCAAACGCGTCCAGTCAGAGCCAGTTGCGTTCAGTCTGCGATTACAGTCGGTGTTCAAATTCCATTTGAAAGTATATAAATCTGCTTCAGGAGCAGGAAACAATCGCTGTATGTTGAGCATAGTCTTAGAATGTTTTAGCTAGTCGTTAAATGTGTGCCCGGCTTAATAACACAGCGAATGCCGGTGGTAAACACTCGTGTTCCAATACTCGTGCATGAGTTTCAGGAGGCGTTCCCTCGAAAAGAGCTGTGAAGGAGGGGGGTTGTTCTTACGCATGCGCTCATTTAAAAAAATCAGTCGACAAAAAGATCCTCTGTACCACCATTAATCAGTTAAGAGCAGTTACAGATGCAAAAATAATGTTTTGAAATGTTGAAAATATAAAACGTTACTGTGGCGAGGGGGGCGTGGTTTAGCGAAGCCTGCAACGGGAGAGAGCGTCAGGAGACGCGCGGTGAGTGAGCGGGCTGAATGCAAATCACGAACACCTGTTTCTCGTTCCAGTAATTGGCGTGGAGACAGGATAAAACGCCAGGAGAAGCAGGAGCGGGGGAGAGAGAGAGGGTCTGCTGACTGAGCCGAAAGTGATCTACTGGAGTGAAGCCCGTCCGTTGACGTAGAAAGTTTGAAGTGATCTACTGGAGTGAAGCCCGTCCGTTGACGTGGAAATATTGAGTGTGCGTTGCACCAACCTTTTGTTTATTTGTTATTGGTGAGAATAAAAGTTCAGTCAGCAGACAAAGCCGACCCCTTGTCCTCTTCCTTCCACCACATCTACGAACATTATCACAGTTACATATTGTTATTTGAAACTTAAATAAAATTATACTTCAAATCATTCATACGGCTGATTCATTCAGGAAATGTGTTGCTCAGAGATGCAAAACAATGCTGTGGACTTTGGAACTATTATCATTGGCGAAATAAAGCGAAACAGGCGATTTGAGTGTCTAAAATATAAGTCACTTAACAAACTGCTTGTTTATTAAACTGTTACTTGTATAAAATAAATCACACATTTGTAATCATGCTTATATTTAGAGAAAAATGGCGTTTTTTGTGTAATATTGGTTAACTATATTGTATAAATATAAATATAAAAGACATACAGGGGCATACAGCATTGTAAATGTATTTTAATAGAATAAATCATGCAGTGAAATTGTGCACTCTAAATATGCATGCGCACTAGTCAAACCTATAGACAACGTCACGTAGTGTATGCATGCACTCACTGTGGGGTTTTTTTGGATTTTGTAAAGTGAGGGACATACTTGAAAATGTCAGATCGTTAAATCAACAATTACGATATATAACAGCACTGGACCAAACGGGCAAGTGACAGTTCCGTCAACTGTCCCGAGCATGACTCCAGGCTATCCGGCAGTCCTTATTGTCGAGCCCTGGACTGATTTTTTTTAGAAGCTCTTTAAAGCATGAAATTTACTTATTTAAACATTAATATTGGATATAGCTGCAACTATAGAGTGATAAAAACATATAGTGAATTAATTTGTAATATGTAATGACAATTTAATCTGGAATGATTAAATTTTTTTATTTAAATGGGTTATGTAATGGAAAATCAAAATGTCATTGATATTTACACATATAAGAGGGTTGAAGAAAACTAAAGAAACTAAATAAAGAAAAGTAAACAGCGAGTAATAAAATAAGAACAAATAATTAAATTACAAGCAATAGCACAAATAAATACAATAGAACAAATACACAAATTAAAAAAGTGATAAATTAATCAAATGTAAATAATACTGCACTCTTCGCTGTATAAATCAAATAAAGACTAATCCTTATTGTAGTTACAAAACATTTCTGTGGGTTAGAAACCTCTTATGTCCACATTTCACCATTTTTTTATTTTTACTTGCATGAAGTGCCGCACCTATTTTGGACTATCTATGTTTGTTTGCAGCACAAGAGTAAGTAAAGAACCGGTTGTCTGAATTTATTTATTTATATATTTATAGAAATAAAAGTGTCTTGGACTAGTATTTGTTGTCAAGCCATAGCCAATACTGTCTTAATCGCTGTTGGGGTCTGCGGCGACCAGAAATTAACTTTGCCGAAAAAAAAATCCCTTTGTCTAAATGGCATGAGACTTGAAGTCATCAATTTCCTAGCTCTACAAATAAATAAATAAATAAATAAATATGCTTATTATAATTATAAATAGTAATGCTATCCGGTTGTGTGTTAGTGTGAATAAAACCCAGGCCCCACATTAGAAATGAATGGAAAAGTGATAAAATTGTCAAATAAAATCCCAAATACAAGCCGGCCAAAATGCAGAACAACAAATACACAGAAATGAAGTGGCAGCACTTCATTATAATGCAGAAAGCACATAATAATGAAGGGGTGACACCACAACACATCCACAATGTCATTTTTTGTTATAATAATGATTTTAATGTCTAAACATAAAACAAATTTTTAAAAAAAGAAGAAAAAAAAAAAACCTTGTGAAAATATATGCATACCTATGTGGAAATGGCAAATGAGCCATTGAGTAATGCTCTGCAGCAATCTTCCATTAAACCATGGCACATTGTCCATGTATCTCTCCATGAATAAAGGTTAGAAATGTGGGTCTTTTTTAAAGTGAATTTTACATAAAAAGTTATTTTATAAACAATAAACATTATATCCTGTAAGTTGATGAAAATGCACTTACTGCCTCAGATGCACCCAAAAAAACACGTATGTACAAAATGATTGGAAATTTGCTGGTCAAAAAGCCTAACTTTGAGCTTAATTTTGGTAAAATAATAATAATATAATGTATAATGTAATTAATAATATAATGAACCATGCACGTGTGTGGCCATATATAAATCCACAATATCAACTTTGGCAACACAGTGTTTAATTTTTTTTTTTTTTTTTAAAGTGTTTATTTCTACAACACACTGAGAAAACTTTGTCGGCCGACCGACGGCTTGGTGTGTTCCTGCCTTTAAGATTAATGCACGGATACAATATACTGATACTGACCACATGCATTCACATCAAAACACACGTCACACATACTGTGTGGATATGATGCAGTTAAGTTCGCCAATCACAGACAGAGAGTGAAATTGAGGATAGAAAATGGTCATTTTTATAAATATTTGAACACTTTTGGTGCAAAAAAGTTTGCCAACTTCATAATCTAACCTCCAGAAACATAAAGATTTGAAAATGCACTCCATGAGCCCTTTAAATGGTATTGAGTATAATGTGAATCATTTATTCAGGTTTATTGCATTGAATTTCATTTAAGTATGGATGTAACATAATTTAATTATTATTATTTAATATAATAATGAAGATACTACTAATTATTATTATTATTAATAGTATTATTTTTGTTGCAGTAATAGTAGGAGTAGTGTAAACAAATAAGAGACGTGCCTACAAATGAATACAGTGAGCATCTGATAAGTGCAGTTATTCTTTGACCATGTATATTTTCTCATTTGAAACCATAACATGCAGTTGTATGCAGCTTTTAACAGTACGCCATGCACACAAGGGTCTAGAGTAAAACAACATTGGCATATTGGTTTATATTTATGTGGTTGTGTGTACGTTGAGAAGACATTTTTATGAAGTGCCATATCATGTGTCACGTGACACTCACTCCCTGAACAAAGTACAATGAGCAATACTGTCAGCATCCAGCTGACAGACTACTGCGCTAGCCAAGCAGATGCCATTGAAAATAATGGCGATCCTGACGGAAGGCTCCTTAAGGCTTTTTTTGTTTGTTTGTTTGTTTTTTGGGGGGCTATAATTCACATTGTGCAAGTTAAACTTTTATTGTTTATACATTGTGAAAGTGCTATGTAAGTTAAACATTAAAAGTCCAAGAACACGGAAAGCAATAAAAATTACACAAAAGTTCGGAACTAAGCCAAGTTTAATTTTATTTTCTCCCAAAGATGTTTTGTCATATATCCTGCTCTGCGCTTTGAGGGTGCTGGGCAAAACAAGCAGGACAGAGCCCTTCTTAAATTATAAAAGAGATGTAATAAAGTAATTGTATGTTTGAAAAGCATCTTAATGCATTTTTCAATAAATTAAAAAAAATGGTCATCACCCCACTGAACATTTTTCAGAAATTAAAGTTACCTTGACTTGTTCATCTTTATTGCCGAGTGCTGCATCCCTCTCCCTGATCAACTCTTTTAAACGAGCCACAAGTTCCTGCATTTGCGTCAGCTGCTCAGTGACCTCAGAAAATCTTATATCAGTGCCTGTGTCCACCGATGGGGAGCCAGGAGCCTGAGACAAGGAAAGGATATATTAATGATGATGAACATATATGTAATGGATAATATACACTCAGAAGTTTATTATCAAATATCATCCAGGGTGATCAGGAACGTGTGTGTTTGGGATCTTGTATTACCCTGAAGGAGTTTATTTTGTGGTGATAACCGAATGACTTGATTATTACATGGCATCTCACCAAATAAATAAATGTGTTGATGTGACACATTTAGAATTATTTCTGAAT
Source organism: Anabarilius grahami (assembly GCA_003731715.1). Classification (NCBI taxonomy): domain Eukaryota; kingdom Metazoa; phylum Chordata; class Actinopteri; order Cypriniformes; family Xenocyprididae; genus Anabarilius; species Anabarilius grahami. The sequence goes on along the minus strand of RJVU01063416.1, from coordinate 466,936 downwards.
AAAAGACACAGTTCACTCCTAGACATTCCCACACTAAACATATAAGGCCGATTTCCTAGGAAGAGGGAATTAAATGCATCACAAAAAATAATTTGCATTATGAGATATTTGAACAAAAGCATGTTTAATACTCACTCCATGAGCAGAGCCGGACTCATCTGCCGAAAACCACTTCAGCATTGTTTACACAACCTATGGCCTTGGCCAG
>RJVU01063416.1:299477-466703 GCA_003731715.1 Anabarilius grahami | reverse complement strand
AAAGCAAATCTACACAAAACTCATTTTACAGTCATCCTACTGGAGCGTTCTTTAAATCCGGTCCTGGAGTCCACTGCCCTGTATTAAAATAAAATAATTAATATGCATACATTTTATATTCTAAATACATAAGTGTTTATATAATAATGAAATTATAATATGCAAATAAATAAATGAATTTTCTTATGCATTTATTTAAAATTTGTATTATAATCCCGGAGAGCATTAGCCTATACAGGTGCATTATCTATGTCATATAATTGAAACTAATATCTAAACATAAACATGTTTAGATATTAATTTATAATATCTAAACATGTTTAGAATGTTTAGATATTATAAATTAATATCTAAACAAGCAACGATAACAATCATCAACAATCACAATCTAGTTAAATGATAGAAAAAAACAATAACAACATCAAGTAACAATTCGCACATCTTCATACACATCATATGGTGGCAGAAATCTGATATTAATCGCTTAAAACTGAAAACGTGACTTACAGCAACTATGAATTTTTAAAAAAAAATGAAATGAAATGAAACGCGTTTACACAATCTTTACACGATCTTACCTGCCTCCCAATAACATGGAATTATATCCCGTCACAATTCGAATACAGTGCATGGCAATATGTTCACTCGTACATGTTAAAAATGCCAAATACATATGTGTGTTGTATTTAAAATCGACGATCCAGCAACTTTATTTTCTACCAGGTTAATCAATGTGTTATACACTCATCTCTTGCTAATGCGCTATGTTCTTCTTCTTGTTTAATGGCCGCTCACTGCTTTGGAGCATTACCGCCACCTACTGTACAATGTACCTGGTCGCCAGCTATATGATAGTTATGCAGTGAGTTCAGTTGACTGACTATACTGACACCAGTCTTTGAATTATTTAATCTTCAGTAAATTCATTAAAAAGTTAAACGAACTAGAGTAAAGTAATTTGACATAATTCAACTAAACTGTTTTAAATTAAAACAAAATACATTTAAATTGTGGGTAAAAACTTTCTTCAAATTACATTAAGGGTAATGCATTAATTTCAATGAGTTATACAGAAAACATGATACTGCTAATTTTTAAATACTTAAAATATCTCATTACTTCAAAATAAGAAATATTACTACAATTATTAAAGGGCTAGTTCACCCAAAAATGAAAATTCTGTCATGAATTACTCACGCTCATCTCGTTCCACACCTGTAAGACCTTCATTCATTTTCGGAACATAAATTAAGATATCAGTGAGGCCTGCACTGACAGAAAGCTAATTTACACTTTCAAACGCCCAGAAAGGTACTAAAAACATATTTAAAACAGTTCATATGACTATAGTGGTTCAACCTTAATATTATAAAGCGACGAGAATACTTTTTTTGTGAGGAAAAAAAACTAAATAACGACTTTATTCAACAATATCTAGTGATGGGCGATTTCAAAACACTGCTTCATGAAGCTTCGAAGCTTTTCGAATCAGTGGTTCGGAGCGTGAAAGTCAGGTGATTTCAGTAAACGAGACTTCGTTACGTCATAAGTGTTTCGAAATTTCAATGATTCATGTGACTTTGGCGTTTGATACACGTTCTGAACCACTGATTCGAAACAAAAGATTCGTAAAGCTTCAAAAGCACTTGAACTTGCCCATCACTAGATATTGTTGAATAAAGTCTTATTTTTTTTTACAAAAAAGTATTCTCGTTGATTCATAACATTAAGGTTGAACCACTGTAGTCACATGAACTGTTTTAAATATGTTTTAGTACTTTTCTGACAAGGCAAGGCCAATAGTCCAATTTTTCAGAGGCACTGGTTCCAGAAGCATTTTTTCCATTCATTTCGCCCATAGGGATTTTTTTTTTTTAAGTCTTTGTTAAAGCTTTAGGGCATGAACCAAGCCAATCAGCAATGATGTGAATAAAAATCACCCCTTTTATCGAGAATGCATCAAGAGGTGACTCGGTTGGTCTCGTACGCAGTTGACGCAGTGAATGCAGTTCAGAGCTTCCATACTTATGTCCGAACTCCGACTCAGTATTGGCCGCCCAGCTCATGCATCAGCATCACACGCATGCGTCGTGCTGCTCACATGAACAGCGTCGGTCAATACTGAGCCAGCGTTTTGAGATAGAACCTGCAGCGCTGAACGTAAACAGCATAAGAGAATGACACAGAAGAGAGGATATTGTTGAAAGAAAAAAACTTTATTCAGTCACATGGACAATTTTAACAATGTCTTTAGTACCTTTCTTGAAAGTGGTGGCTAAATTGCTGTCTATGGATGAGTCAGAAATATCATCAAATTTCATCAAAAATATCTTAATTTTTGTTCCGAAGATGAATGAAGGTCTTACGGGTATGGAATGACATGAGGGTGAATAATCAATGACAGAATTTTCATTTTTGGGTGAATTCTGGTATTACTGAAATACAGCTGAAGTAGTTGGATTGTTCACCCACTAATAGGGAACGTGAGCTGAAGTAGTACTAAAATAATAATGCAACACAGCTGCGGTAGTACTGCAATACAGAATACAACTAAAGTACAATTACATTCTCCAGAATCTCCTGTGATGCTTCCCTGTGCTCCAGGGATCTCCTGTGATGCTTCCCTGTGCTCCAACTGTGACGCTTGTGCTCCAACAATCTCCTGTGATGCTTCCCTGTGCTCCAGCGATCTACTTTGATGCTTCCCTGTGCTCCAGCGATCTACTTTGATGCTTCCCTGTGCTCCAGCTGATCTACTTTGATGCTTCCCTGTATTCCAACTGTGATGCTTCCCTGTGCTCCAGCGATCTCCTGTGATGATTCCCTGTGCTCCAACTGTGATGCTTTCCTGTGCTCCAGTAATCTACTTTGATACTTCCCTGTGCTCCAGCGATCTACTTTGATGCTTCCCTGTGCTCCAGCCGATCTACTTTGATGCTTCCCTGTATTCCAACTGTGATGCTTCCCTGTGCTACAGCGATCTCCTGTGATGCTTCCCTGTGCTCCAGCGATCTCCTGTGATGCTTTCCTGTGCTCCAGTGATTTCTGTGATGCTTCCTTTGCTCCAACTGTGATGCTTCCCTGTGCTCCAACAATCTCCTGTGATGCTTCCGTGCTCCAACAATCTCCTGTGATGCTTCCCTGTGCTCCAACTGTGACGCTTCCCTGTGCTCCAGTAATCTACTTTGATACTTCCCTGTACTCCAGCGATCGACTTTGATACTTCCCTGTGCTCCAGCGATCTACTTTGATGCTTCCCTGTGCTCCAGCCGATCTACCTCGATGCTTCCCTGTATTCCAACTGTGATGCTTCCCTGTGCTCAAGCGATCTCCTGTGATGCTTCCCTATGCTCCAGTGACTTCTGTGATGCTTCCTTTGCTCCAACTGTGATGCTTCCCTGTGCTCCAACAATCTCCCGTGATGCTTCCCTGTGCTCCAACTGTGACGCTTCCGTGCTCCAACAATCTCCTGTGATGCTTCCCTGTGCTCCAGTGATCTACTTTGATATTTCCCTGTGCTCCAGCGATCTACTTTGATGCTTCCCTGTGCTTCAACTGTGATGGTTTCCTGTGCTCCAGTAATCTACTTTGATACTTCCCTGTGCTCCAGCGATCTACTTTGATACTTCCCTGTGCTCCAGCGATCTACTTTGATGCTTCCCTGTGCTCCAGCCGATCTACTTTGATGCTTCCCTGTATTCCAACTGTGATGCTTCCCTGTGCTCCAGCGATCACCTGTGATGCTTCCCTGTGCTCCAACTGTGATGCTTTCCTGTGCTCCAGTAATCTACCTTGATACTTTCCTGTGCTCCAGCGATCTACTTTGATACTTCCCTGTGCTCCAGCCGATCTACTTTGAAGCTTCCCTGTGCTCCAGCTGATGTACTTTGATGCTTCCCTGTGCTCCAGCCGATCTACTTTGATGCTTCCCTGTATTCCAACTGTGATGCTTCCCTGTGCTCCAACTGTGATGCTTTCCTGTGCTCCAGTAATCTACTTTGATACTTTCCTGTGCTCCAGCGATCTACTTTGATACTTCCCTGAGCTCCAGCCGATCTACTTTAATGCTTCCTTGTGCTCCAGCTGATCTACTTTGATACTTCCCTGTGCTCCAATTTCGATGCTTCCCTGTGCTCCAGCGATCTACTTTGATGCTTCCCTGTGCTCCAACTGTGATGCTTCCCTGTGCTCCAGTGATCTACTTTGATACTTCCCTGTGCTCCAGCCGATCTACTTTGATGCTTCCCTGTGCTCCAGCGATCTACTTTGATGCCTCCCTGTGCTCCAGCGATCTCCTGTGGTGCTCCAGCGATCTCCTGTGATACTCCTCTGATCTTCCACAATCTCCTATTCAAGTAACCTGCACTCAAACACTCACCGTTCAGAGGTTTGTTTGTGATGGGACACTCTACTCCACAGATGGGTTTGTCATTTTGCCCTTACCAAATACATATGAACTAGATCAGATTTATTGTGACCTTATCTCAGTTTAATATGTGAGGAGGAGAAAATGAATGCTTTGGGAAAATAACTTTCATGGTTGAATCCTTAGAACAAATTTAGTAAAATTTCATTGTGTATGTTTACCGTTAATTAACTATAAGAACTATGTTGTACACACACCATTTGCATCTTTTATGCATTGGTTATATTGTTGCCACTTCATTTTTGTGTTCTTGTGTTCTGTGTTGTAGCTGATTTTGTGATTTTATTGGACAAATTTAATTGTCAGCAAGTGTCCAAAAAGTCACCAAATTTCTTTTCTTTTTTTTAACTAGCATATGGGTTAATGTTGCATTGTAGATGGTCCACAGCTAGCAAGTAGTGGTTTACTGTAACCGCAGCTGCAGTAATGTAGTATAAGTGGTAGGTTTATACAGGCATTTCAATATCACTGAACTGCAGTTATACTGTATTTATACTTCATTATATTGCAAACCTTCAGTTGTACTTCATTTTACTGCAGCTGTACTTATAGGTACTGCAGTTTTACTGCTGTTGAACTTCAATGTACTGCAGTTGTACTGTGATTATACTTCATTATACTGCTAATCTATGGTTGTGCTTAATTATACTGCAGTTATACTACTTTGTACTGCAGTTTTAATGCAGTTGTACTTCAATATACTGCAGTTCATTTTTGTAAGGGAACAACAGCAGTATCTGCGAAAAATATGGTGGACTTGCTGTACGTCATGACACTTGCTGTGAGAATGCAGAAAGCGGAGTGATTCAAACTGTGAAACGGTGTGGTGACAAATTGGGTCCCCCTGAAATCTGGTAACCCCAAAGCGAACCCATTGGTTCAAATGGCTATTAATAGGTATGTGCCTGATTACAACCGTCATGATACTGGTAGAATATCGCATGGCTGGAAAGACCTCCCAGCCAATCAGATTTGAGAACCAGAATGAACTGTTGTATAATTAAACTCAGTTGATTCGCTTGTATTGATATAGTCAGATTCTTCTCAAACTTTTCCTGCAGCAGCAGTGTTTATTCCTGCCTTGTAAATGCATTTAAATTCATGATATTTTTCATAACTAACTCTTAATATTCAAAAGAAAAGTGAATTGTGCCGGCTCTCTCACAAGAAGTCTGAATTAAACTGACTATGTTAAACTATGTTCCATGTGATTGGCTGTTTGCTGCATGTCACACTTTCAGGGGCCCATTTCAGAAAGGAGGTTAAGTGAAAACTCTGAGTATGTTAACCCTGAAATGAGGGAAATGTCAAACCCAAGAAAGCAGGTTAAGTCAAGCCTGTTTCTGAAAGAGAAGTAACTTATACTCAGAGTCATTTACCATGGTAACTTACTCTGTGAACCTAACCTGGTCGGGAGCAGGTTTTCTTCGGTAAACCCAGAGTTTATTTCGGTCTCCTCCCTCTTTTTAAAGTGCAAGTGATGTTTAAATAGTTCATTCATTCATTCACACACTGCAAAAATGCTTTTCGTACAAAGTATTTTTTGTCCTATATCAAGTACAAATATATAAAAATACTTAAATCAAGATGGATTTTCTATATAAGAAAATTGTAGTGATATCTGATTAGTGAGATCGCTACTGATTGAGCCACACCCCTAAGCAGGGGGGTTTGACACTGTGCGAGTGTTCAATAAAGTTTCAGTTGAGTACCTGCTCTGCTGTGTGATCAGTACGCTGTCTCGGCTCATCCATGAACACAACATGATGTCAGAAGCGGCTAGAACAGTCTCCAACAAACGATAAACTGTTGAATAAGTCAATAAACGCCGCGGCAGAAGAAACGCTAAAGTAAGAGTGTAGTTTATGCTGTTTCCAACAAGAAAAAAGGAAAGTCAGCAAGCGGATCAGCACGCGCTTACCCACCGCATAGTAAGTTAAGAGCGGGGTGTTTGTGTTTTATGCAATAAACAAGCAGGAGCTGAATCAACGTGCGTCTTTTATTGACATGACATAGCGCCAACAGCGCCCGCCGGAATTCACGTCACAACAGGATACAAACCTTATTTGGTATTTCACCATAACATCTCCCTTTCTTTAATTAACAACCCCAGCCCCGAATATGAACTCAGAGTTTACTAAACCAATTTTATGCTTTGTATTAGAAAACTAAACTGTATTCCTGGTGCGTTAATCTATCTAAGACACTTAGCAAATCTCACAGGTCAAGTCTCTGTGGTGGCCGTGACTGACGGCCGCTGCATGTAATGATAGGGGTTCTGAACTCTGTAGGCACTTGCTGCCTTCGTTCTTGAGCTTGCTCTGGCACACATTCTGTGTCGTCCGATGTATCACCCTCTTTACTTGCTGTTACACCGTTGCTGGCCACTGAGCACTGGCTGCTCTCCTTTCTCGCTACCTCTTGATGATTAAACTGGGCGGAGCGCTCAGCTCTCCTCAAATCCACACGGTTGCGCCTGTATAATGTGCCATCCACATCCACCACATAAGACCGCGGATTCACCTTTGCGGTCTCCAGGCAGTGGTTTCATTCGGATGTGTTCGCCGATATTAAGCTCTGGGAGGTCTTTGGCTCTCGCGTCGTAATGGAATTTCGCCATGCGCCGTTTCCACCGCAGTTTCTCTGAAACTCCTTCGACCACCTTGGGGAAAAGCAAACTGTTTGCCGTGGGAAGTCCCGTCCTAAGTCTGCGGGACATAAGTCGCTGCGCAGGACTGCTGTCCAATCCATCTGTGGGCGTGTTTCGCCAGTGTAGAATTGCCAGCCATGGATCTGTTCCGTCTAGTTTTGCCCTCTTACAAAGTGATTTCGCAATCTTCACCGCAGATTCAGCCTTTCCGTTCGATTTTGGGTGCTGGGGTGAAGATGTGACATGTGTAAACCCCCACTGTGCCGCAAATTTTCTGAACTGTTCGCAAGCGAATTGCGGCCCGTTGTCAGTGATCACCTGATCTGGCTGTCCATAACGTGCAAACTGCACTTTACAGCGCGTAATGTCTGTGTCCGCTATCAGATCTGGCAACTGATCAATTTCCCAGTAATCTGAGTAGTGGTCCACTATAATAAGAAATTTTCTGCCACCGTACGCATACAGATCCATGCTAACAATTTGCCAGGGGCGTGCAGGGATTTCATGGGACATCATCGTTTCTTTTTGCTGATTGTGCGCATACTCATTACATGCGGGGCAGTTAGCCACATAATCCTTTATTTCACCTCTCATGTTAGGCCAGAACAGTGTGTCCCTCGCCTGTCTGTAACAGGCCTCTCCTCCTATATGGGTGGCATGAATGCGATTCAGCATTGCTGCTCTCAATGCCTTCGTTATAATGACGCACTGACCTCTGTATAGCACACCGCTCTGAATGTTCAGTTCGTCTCGGAATAACCAATACTCACGCACTGAGAGCGACACATCTTCTTTGCGCTCTGGCCAGCCTGTCAGCACGATCTTTACCAGCTCCTGCAATGCGTCATCAGCTTTGGTCTCAGCTACAATTTGACGGAGACTGGTGTCAGTCACATTGAGGTGTAGGGCTGTTGTGGTCCGGGCTCGTTGAACACCTGCTTGTCGAGCGCTGCTCTGCTCAGCGTATCACTTATGTACATCTCCGGACCAGGCTTATACACAACATTCAGGTTGTGTATAAATCCATGCTTTGGAGGCGTTTGGGGGCACTCAGCAGCGATTTCTTAAAAATTGTCACGAGGGGTTTATGGTCGGTTTCAGACGTGATTATCTCCCTGCCATACAGATAGTGATGAAACCTCTGACATGCGAACACGATACTCAGGCATTCCTTCTCAATTTGGGCATAGTTTTGTTCGGTTCGCGTGAGTGCCCGAGAGGCGAAGGCCACAGGTTGTCCCTGCTGCAGCAGACAGCAGCCCAAGCCGTTCTTGCTGGCGTCGCTTTGTATTGTCACTGGCTTGTCAATGTCATAATACTTTAAAACGGGTGTGTCTGTGATCATACGTTTTATTTCTTGAACCGCCTCGTCGTGCTTAGAGAGCCAATGCCACGCTACGTCTTTGTCCAAAAGCCTGCGAAGCGGCTCACATACCTCTGAAAGCCGCGGGAGGAACTTGGCCAGGTACGTCACAAATCCGATGAAACGCTGGACAGCTTTTGAATCCTGTGGTGTCTGCATTGCCAAGACTGCTTTCGTTTTTTCCGGGTCAATACGTAACCCTTCTGCTGATAATATGTGTCCATGAAAGTGCACCGCTTTCAGTTTGAATTGCAACTTTTTTTCGCTCAGTCGGAGTTTCACAGCTCTGCATCGCTCCATCAGGGCACGGAGATTTCTGTCGTGATCTGACTCGGCTTCTGCGTCTGAATCACCGCAGCCAACAACCAATATGTCATCCGCAATGGGCTCTATGCCACGGAGTCCCATCAACAGCTCGTGTTGCTTGCGCTGATAGATTTCTGGTGCCACCGAAACGCCAAAGGGCAGTTTACACCATCTCATCCGCCCCCATGGTGTCCAGAAAGTTGTCATTAGACTGCTTTCATTGTCCAGTTTGCAGTGTAGAAAGGCATCGCGAACGTCTACCAGTGTGAACAGACGTGCTTTGGGTAGTGAGATCTTTGAAGTGCTTGATTCAGGTGCTTTGGGTCTATACATATTCTTACTTTGTCTGGCTTGGCTATGACTACCATATTGCTTATCCATGGTGTAGGTTCAGTGACGTTTGTGATGTGTCCATCTCGCATGTACTTGTCCAGCTGTTCTTTCACTTTGGCTTTCAAGGCCACTGGCACGTTCCGTGGCGCGCATTGCACAGGGGACACGCTACTGTCAAGCACAAACCGGACCTCTCCTGGGACTGACTCGACTAGGTTGTTAAACACGTCCTTGAAGTTATGAGTTAACTGTTGCTTTGTGAGTGGCGTGTCAGAGCATACAACTAATCTGTGAAGCTCCTCTGGAATGGTAAATTTCATCAGACCTAGCCGCTCACACGTGTCACCCGAGAGTAATGGCTCTTGATCGGCTTCGACCACTTCAAAAACGAGTTTATGCTTGGCGCCCTTTATGACGCATTCTGTGTGAAATTGCCCTAGAGAAATCATTGTGACGCCAGAATACAATTTCAATCTTGTTGCGCTCGGGTGCAGTGGGCTCTCTGGATCCAATTTCTCTTTGATCGTACGACTCATAACATTACAAGTCGCTCCCGTGTCTAGCTGACAGGCCTGCTTTCTTTTATTGAGCGTCAGGTTAACGAACCATCTTGGACCTGGGGACTTTACTGTGTCAATGCATTCCTCAGCAGCGAAAAGTCGACCTTCACCGTAGGGTCCTTGCTCATCCTGACTATCGTCCATCATAACATTCACTCTGCCGGACCTGTCGGCTCTGTGGCGGGCTTTACAAACTTTAGCAAAATGATTCGATACACCGCATGATCGACAAGTCTTTCCATATGCGAGGCAATGCTCTCTGCCTTTCTTGTGACTTCCCCCACAATATTTGCACCCGACAGTTCTGAGCGATTGCTCATTATTCGCTCCACCATCCTGGCGTTTCAGCCTTTGCGCTTGTGCAATATTTACAGTGTCAGTGAATGTGTTGTCGATTGCTTTTACGCGTTGTTCAGTGGCTTCTGCCAGTCGGCATATTTCCACAGACTGTGATAAAGTCAGTTGGCGTTCACGCAACAGGCGTCGCCTGGTGTTCTCATTGGCAATGCCCAGAACAAGTCTATCGCGAATCATTTCATCTTTGAGCTCCCTGTATTCGCAGGTCGATGCTCGCTCCCGCAACCTCGTGAGAAAGCTGTCTATAGGCTCGTCCACTTCCTGCTGGCAACACCCGAACATATACCTTTCGTAGATCACATTTTTTGCAGGCTTGAAGTAGTCTCCCAGTGCATCAAGTATGGCTTTCGGGTCCTTCGTTTGTTCTTCACTCAACACAATGTTATGACAGTAAATGTGACGACATTCATTGCCCATTAATCGCCGCAGTGCTGCTGCTCTCACCTCTTTGGGCTTCTCGATTAGCCCGGTAGCTAGTTCATAGTCTTCGAATTCCGCTCTGAAATTATCCCAGTTTTTTGATATGTCTCCCGACATCCGCATGCCCTCAGGAAAAAAGGAAAGTCAGCAAGCGGATCAGCACGCGCTTACCCACCGCATAGTAAGTTAAGAGCGGGGTGTTTGTGTTTAATGCAATAAACAAGCAGGAGCTGAATCAACGTGCGTCTTTTATTGACATGACATAGCGCCAACAGCGCCCGCCGGAATTCACGTCACAACAGGATACAAACCATATTTGGTATTTCACCATAACACGGGGGAGGGGTGCGGTCGCCAGGCGACCGGGGTGCAGGCAAAGAGGCCCACAGAAGCATATTATGATTTAACATAAAAAAAAGCTGAATAAAGCGCTCAAGTTCAGAAAAATCTGCAAAAAGAAACAAAAATAAAACAAATAATAATAATCTACAAAGCAAATGGAGGAATCACCAGCGCCCATATCTTCATATTAAATCCAACCTCCTGATCCATTCGATTTTACAAAGCCAAATGACTTTGAAAGATGGCTCAGACGATTTGAAAGATTCAGAGTTGCTAGTAATCTTGCACAAGCATCAGATTTGCACCAGGTTAATACACTGATTTATTGTATGGGAGACAAACCTGATGACATTTTGTGCGGATTGGCCATGACAACAGAAGAGCGTGGAGAGTATGAAACTGTGCAGAATAAATTCAAAGAATATTTCACTGGCAAAATAAATGTGATCTATGAGAGAGCAAAGTTTAACTCCAGGAAACAAGAGCCAGATGAACCAGTTAATGATTTTATCACTGCACTGTATTCATTGTCAGAACGCTGTGCTTTTGGAACTCTTAGAGATAAAAACTTATTAGACATCGAATTGTTGTCGGGTTGAAAGATATCAAACTGTCAGAGCGCCTTCAACAACATGCAAACCTAACTTTGGAGAAAGCTATAACTATGGCCAGGCAGAGTGAAACGGTGAGAAAACAGCAGGCAGAACTTAGGTAGGAGGAGGACGAAGAAGACCTAAAGCTAGAGGCTGTACACAAAGAAAAATACAGACAGGATTCGTCCAAAAAAGTCAAACAAGTCAGGAAAAGGTGGAAATTGGACAAGTTTCCAGAAAAATTGTTAAGAGAAATCAAAGAAATCATGCTGCATGAGATGTGGAAAATAACCATACCATGTAAAGGATCTCTGCCCAGCCAAAGAGGCTGTCTGTCATCAGTGCAATAGGACAGGCCACTACATGAGTCAATATCATTCAAAGACAGTGCTTCATGAGGTTAAAGAGGACTGTGATTCAGATGAAGGGCAAGCATTCCTCGGAGCTGTAGATTCAAATACTCAAGGCTGGTGCACAACCATTCAAATCTTGGAACAGCCGGTGAAAATGAAAATGAACTCTGGGGCAGATGTCACAGCGATACCTCAATCCGTCTTCACACAGCTTACCTCAAATAGCAACACTGGTCTGAAAAAAACACTGATGGGACCAGGAAAGCATGTCCTGGATGTGAAAGGGGTATTTTCTACCAGCATCTCTAGAAATGAGAAAAAAATAGAGGAAGACATCTATGTGGTCAAAAATCTCTTCACACCACTCCTGGGCAGACATGCCATTGAAAAACTTAGCCTCATTGCAAGACTGGATAATGTCACGGAATGTCAGTGGCTAGAGAAATTTCCTGAACTTTTCACAGGTTTAGGTGAGCTGAAAGAAGAGTACTGTATCAAGTTACAGCCCAATGCATCACCCTACTCTGTGAATGTAGCAAGATGGATCCCAGTACCATTGATGGAAAAAGTTAAACAGGAGTTATCCAGGATGGAGAAGCTTGATATCATCAAGAAGGTAGAGGGACCTAGTGACTGGTGTTCGGGTATGGTTCCAGTACTTAAGCCTGACAACACGGTGAGAATTTGTTTTGACCTGACCAAACTGAACAGCGCTGTCAGACGAGAGAAGTTTATTTTGCCGTCAGTAGACCACACACTAGGCCAGTTGGGCAGAGCTAAAATCTTCACAAAGATAGATGCCAATTCTGGATTTTGGCAGATCCGTTTGGCTGAAGAGTCTCAACCGTTGACCACCTTCATTACGCCATTTGGGCGTTATTCCTTTAAGAGGCTTCCATTTGGGATCTCCAGTGCTCCAGAGCTGTTCCAGATGAGAATGTGTCAGATTTTGGAAGGACTAGATGGAGTAACATGTCACATGGATGACATCCTCATATATGGAAGTTCTCCTGAGGAACATGATATCAGACTTGATGCAGCATTAAAGAAGCTCCAGAGTGCTGGCCTAACGCTTAACAAAAAGAAGTGCGAATTTGCAAAGACAGAAGTCAAGTTCTTAGGCCACAAGCTGTCCTCAGATGGATTACAGCCCGATCCAGACAAACTGGCTGCAGTTCAAAATATGCGTGAACCTACAAATGTGTCTGAGGTACGCAGCTTTCTTGGAGTGATGAACCAATTAGGGAAGTTCATTCCAGACCTGGCCGAGAAAGCAAAGCCCTTGTGAGACCTCCTCTCACAGAAAAGTCTGTGGTCCTGGGACGCACCACAGCAGGAGTCATTCGCATTGCTAAAAAAAGAGCTTATCACGACACCAACTTTAGCACTCTTTGATCTGAGCAAGGAAACTAAAGTCGCAGCGGACGCATCATCCTTTGGTCTGGGAGGAGTGATTCTTCAAAAGTCCAGTGATGCATGGAAACCCATTGCGTATGCGTCTAGAGCATTAACTCCAACGGAGCAGAGATATGCTCAAATAGAGAAGGAGACGCTAGCTCTTGTTTGGGCATGTGAACGGTTTAGCTGTTATCTCATTGGGAAACATTTCCTTCTCGAGACGGACCATAAGCCACTTCTGAGCTTACTGAGCACAAAACATCTGGATGATTTACCACCAAGGCTACAAAGGTTTAGAATGAGACTTATGAGATATTCTTACGAGATCAGCCATGTTCCAGGGAAACAGTTTACAACTCCAGACACGCTTTCAAGGATGCCCTCTATGAGTGATGTAACGGATGCTGACTCAACTCTCATGGAAGACACAAATATTTACCTCTCCCAAATAGGGAAAAGCTTCCCTGCTTCAAAGAGCCGCCTAGACAACATTCGACAGGAGCTAAAGAAAGACCCTGTATGCAGCCAAGTAATGAGGTTCCATGAGTATGGATGGCCGAGAACGGTGCAGGCCAACGACAAACTCAGACCTTACTGGTTGGAAAGAGACATGATTTCCATCCTCGACGGACTGCTTCTACATGGAACAAGGTTGATAATCCCTGCCTCACTCCAAAGTTCAGTTCTACTTCACATTCATCAGGCACACCAAGGAATTGAAAAATGTCGCCAAAGGGCAAGACAGTCTGTGTTGTGGCCCGGCCTGAGTTCCCAATTGCGAACTATGGTGCAACAATGTGATGAATGTAGAAAGGCTTCCATGATGACTGTAGAACCGCTACAACCTACAGACTTTCCATCATATCCATGGCAGAGAGCGGCAAAAGACTTGTTTGAACTAAAGGGAAAAAAGTACCTTTTAACAGTAGACTACTATTCAAGAGATGTCGATGTGGCCAAATTGTCATCAACTTCCTCGGCAACCATTATTGAACATCTGAAAGCAGTGTTTGCACGGAATGGGGTTCCTGAGATACTAATATCTTACAATGGGCCGCAATATAGCAGCGCTGACTTCAGGGAGTTTTCGAGGGAGTATGACTTTGAGCACATAACAAGCAGCCCACGGTATCCACAAGGAAATGGCGAAGCCGAAAGAGCGGTACAAACGGTCAAAAAGCTCTTGGGGAAAACATCAGATCCATTCAAAGCTTTGCTTGCATACCGCTCTACACCACTTGCAAACGGCTACAGTCCAGCGGAACTGTCAATGGGCAGAAGACTGAGAAAAGGCTTACCAACTCTGCCGTCTCTTCTCACACCAAAACTTCCAGATGCAGACAAACTGAAACAGTTTGAATCCAGTCTACGTGCTTGCACAAGAAGTTCATACAATAAGAGACATAGAGCTAGATCTCTGTCACCACTGAAACCTGGACAGATGGTTTGGATTAGGGACCAAGCTACCTCTGGGAAAGTGATCAGATAGCAGGCCCCAAGGTCGTTTGTCTTGGAAACATCACATGGTAATATTCGACGCAACAGACGGGCGTTGGTGCGACTCCACCACCCTGAAACAGACAAGGAGCAAGCAGTCGATTGGCCAGAGTTATTTGAGGATGATCACGTACCTGACAGCCAGATGCCAACAGTCCGTCAACCATCTCCAAGTTTGCAGTCTGCCATACCTACCCGACATGGAACTTACACAAGGTCGGGACGTTTGTCTGTTCCACCAAGACGAATTAACCTTTAGTTCATGGCCGGTGATCACAGAGGCAGAATAATCCTCTCACTGTGCCAGGAGTGCTCAGGTAGTCCACCCTGACCTCCTTTAAAAAAAAAAAAAAAAAAANAAAAAAAAAAAAAAAAGAAAACACAAAGTTAATGTGAAAAAAAAAGAGAACACAATAATAGGAAAAAAAAAAACTCAAACTGTACAGTAATGTGAAAGACAAAATGTGATAAAAGATGTTCTTTAAGCAATAATTTTCTTTTACATTAGAGAAGCATGGCATGTGCTTAGAATTGGTTTAAATGGTTACAGTATGTTTATTATTCCACAAATAGTAACACTCTTTGGTTCACAAAGTTCTTTGTTTTGGGAAGGGGAGATGTAGTGATATCTGATTAGTGAGATCGCTACTGATTGAGCCACACCCCTAAGCAGGGGGGTTTGACACTGTGCGAGTGTTCAATAAAGTTTCAGTTGAGTACCTGCTCTGCTGTGTGATCAGTACGCTGCCTCGGCTCATCCATGAACACAACAAAAATGATATAAGATATTTAGTCTTGTTTCCTGGGGGATCTAAATTAAGTGCATTTTACTTAAGTAAAATGATCAATATCTGCCAGTGTGGTAATTATAAAATAATCTTAATGCAAATGGAAAACAAGATTATTCGGAGTGTCTATTACTAAGTACAAATTTACAGTAGCTCCGCCCACCAATGTCAGACCAGGTTAAAATTGACGCACGTTCCTGTGGCTGCAGTGGTGTAGGCAGTAATGTGTCAGAAGCGGAGCATTTGCTTGTGATGCGATTGACTGGGTTAGAATCTGCCTTCTGCTGAGCTCACTATTCTCCCTTTTCCCATCACATATCACATCCGAAAGGCATTTATTTTCAATAAAAATTAAGAAAATTTTCTAAAAGTGGAAGTAAATTGCCTAACGAGTGTTTAATAATGATAAAATCATTTACACTCTTATTATTGCATCCTGTTACATTTTTATTTTTTTCTTCTTTTTTGCATGTGGGATACCATGAAAATGAATATTAGTTCAATAACTTAGTTTTCACCTGAGATATTATAACAGTGATAAGAATTAAACTTGCATTGACTCAGAAGTATCCAGATGTCCTTTTGTCACGTGCTGTTGCCATGGTGAATCGTAATATCAGAGCTCCATTGATGATGGCTTTTCATAGTTGTGGTGCACGCGCTTAACTCAGGCCCTGTCCCAAATGGCACACTCCGGACTTGTGGACTTCCTCAGAGTCCACATTTTGGTGACGTCATGTAGTGCAGACCTATAGGGCCCTTGGCGCGAGTCCACAAGGGCGCATTGAGAGGTATTTTTGGGACAGGCTCGATCTGTTTTTTGACAGGAGCTGCAGGTTCGGGGAATAGGCTGCCTATTGTTGTTGTTGTTGCAAAATATTATCTCCATGTCAACTACACAGCCTGCTTTTGCTTATGCCACCTGGGCATTAGACAATATATACATGCTTATTTAAACAATGTATACAGTTGTAATAATACATAATGTTCCATTTGAACTAAGATTACAATTTTAACACATAATAAACATGTGCGTGAGTTTCAGATGAATTTACAGGTTTAAATATAAATACTAGGTTTACATATGACTCAGTAAAGCCCTGACATTCGGTTCTATTTATTTAATGAATCATAATGCGATCGTATTATTCAACGCGCTATTATTATGTTTGAGATATCAACCACTGGTCGATGACCATAATGTTTGTATAAACTGTAGGTAACAACTGGTAAAATGTGCACCTAGGTCATAAAAACCGTAATGATACCTACGCTTAAATATTTTCTTCTCAGCCATGTCATCAATTGCTCTTGAGCAAAATCTCCTCCCATCCGTTGTCTGATTGGCATTACGCAAGGATTCCTGGGTAGTTAAAGTGTGCGGAGCCTGCATCTATGCGGGCTTCGTGGAAGACCGCTTCAAGGGTACAAAGGGGCGCTGCTGAGCACACTTCAGAGCGTTAAAATGCTGAATGGGACGGCCTACGGACTCGTAGACTCGGCGAGCACGCGCAATTTAAGTCCACGAGACCGAAAGTCCACATGAAGTGCGCCATTTGGGACAGGGCCTCAGAATCAACCTACTCAGAGTCGATTGAACTAACTGAATTCAGCTGTTCTGAAACTCTGAGAGTTTCCCATTTCAGGGTAAGTCAACTCAGAGTTCAAGTTTTAACTCAGAGTTGGTTGAACCTCCTTATTGAAACGGGCCCCAGGTGATGTTGATTACTTATGATAATATCATTACAAAGTTGCCTAATTCACTGATCTCATCAGTCTAATCACTGATCATAAGTGTTTTGTGTAATTAAAACATCAACTCTGTGAATTTATAATGTAAGACATTAAAGGGATAGTTCACCCAAACATTTCTGTCATCATTTACTCACTCTCAAGTTGTTCCAAACCTGTATGAGTTTCTTTCTTCTGCAGAACACAAAATAAGATGTTTTGAAGATTATGGGTAACCAAATGGATGATAGACCCCATTGTCTTCCAAAGTATGTAAAAAATACTATGGAAGTCAGTGGGGACCATGAACTGTTTGGTTACCGACATTTTTCAAAATATCTTCTTTTGTGTTCAGCAGATGAAACTCATAAATGTTTGGAACAATTTGAGAGTGAGTAGATGATGACAGAATTTTCATTTTTGGGTGAACCATAAGCACCCTTCTAAAATCACGAATGGGCCATTCTATGGTAGCAAGGACTTCAACTCTACACAAAGGTACATTGTAAATTCACAAGACCATAAATACATAAATGTGCCATTTTGGACTGGACCGCACAGAAATCAACAATCAGCATACAGTGTATCTCAACAATGGTGACAATCAGCATATTCAGATAAACAGATCAACTCTGAACATCACAAAACAAGCTATTAAGAGGTCACATCAAAAACAACAGCAAAAATAAAAGCACACAAAGAAAATGCAATATATATTTCATGTATAATCATGTATAATTATTTCATGCTGCAATGCATGCTGGGAGCCATGGATGCATTTTGTACTATGGCGACATGCATTGCAACATGAAGCTTTGTTGTCACAATTGTTGAGATTCTTATGCTGAATGTTGATGTTTGTGTGTCTTAATTTTTACAGGTGTTGAAACATTTTGTGCAAAACTGAATCTCAAGATTTAAGCTCTTTAGATTACTGCAATTAATAATATTAAATTAATACTATGTCATCCTTACTCGCAGAGACTGGATTCTGAATGAAAGCAGTGAATCAAGCAGCGCTATGTGATGGTTATGTCATCAACAATGGGTCTTTTACACAAACTGTGATTACATGTTTCAACTGTTATAAAAATCATAAATCTAGCAAAGTTTTCTATATATTTTTCATAAAAAACACTTTAATTTTACATTTTAAAACTATTTAGCACTATTTGTTTTGGTCCTCCCTTTCATTAATTTTGTTTCATAAATGCTTACATTTTGTAACTGGAGCTTGACCGAAATCATTTTTGAAATGTTTTACATCTCTCTAGCCAGGGATGGGCAGTATTTATGATACATGTATCTCAAATACGTATTTCAAATATAAAATAGTATTTTGTAATTTGTATTTGATAGGGTTGATGAAAATGGCTTTGTATTTTGTATCAAAATACTTTAGTGTTTTGTATTTTTGTAGTTTTAAAATACCGCAAAATACTTTGTAAGAAGTCTACATGACAACATCATAAAAATGCAGCCTCTGATTGGTGCCTTCTCAGTAGTTTGCCCAGACATGTTGAGATCAGAACAGAAAATGTATCCATATGGAAGAAGGTGGTCAAGGTAAGAAATGTGCAGGCTGCCAGCTTTTCATTAGTTTTTTTTTTTTGCATAAATTGCTATAATTTTTAACAGTTCATGTTAAGTTTTGGTGTTCGTTTTAGTAGCCTAGGCTAAATAGTTTACCAATTTACATAATGTTCTTGAAAACTATTATACCGAGCAGCAGCCCCCTATATTTATGATTAACAATCAAATGATTAATTAGTTAGAAACTAGTTGCTATGAATACAGGTGCCATCAGTTGTCTTCTTATGAATGACTTGTCTGTCATTGAGTCAGCGTTGCTGATGCAAAGTAGGCCCTTCGTTACCAAACACCAAGTAACTAAATTAGGATACAATTATGAGTCATTCGTAAACTGTTAAACAATAAACTGTTGGTTACTTCAAAACTAACCTTCATCTGGGCGATCACAGTGATATGTGAATTTGATCTTTTAAAGCCACAAAATATACATTTTCGCTGCTAGAGGTCACTTATTCAAAACAAAGGTGTAGCTTGATAATGCCTTGATTTTACGGAATCGTGGGAGGTGTTGTCTTCACGTCTACAGCCGGTGGAAAAGAATCGGGACGAGACTCAGGCAGAAATCATATCCATGGAGATTATTAATGTTACTGTGGTATGAAGCAGGGTGTGGCTGAAAGCCGTTGGAGTGGAACAAGGCCGCTGGAGTGATTGCTAATGAGAGACGAGCACAAACTTTTATTATGCCGCAGATGAGCGCTTCTGCTTCTTCCGGTCAAGAGTATGTGGGGTAACACAGCGCTGTTTTATCATATTAGATACATTTGGGTGTTGAACGTTGTTATAATGTTACTCTGTGCGTTTACTCGGTGGCTGCTATGAGACACTTGTTGCACACTGCAGTAAGCTAGATCTATATTAGTCCTGGTAAAAAATGGTGGATCCAAAAAGCGAGATTGAAACAATAAGACTTACTGTGTTGAGCTATATAACATGATTAGTTTTCTGTCGATGAATGTTTCCATCCAAACAGTTGCTCACCTGTCTAATAAAACCCATAATATACTAAAGCGTCTTTGGTGTTTCCATGGTTTATACAAAATAAAACCAGAAATCAAGGATTACGCGGGTATGATGTCATTGATAGGCGAAGCACGGACACAGCCTGTGTCCTGGTTTAAATTGCTTATTTCCTTGGATTTAAACATTCTTTGAAACATTTGGGATAATGTAAGTACACAAGTCAACAAAATATATAAGACTGTTCTAGTGGTTTTTGGATATTTTAATCAAAAAATCCAACATATTGTGCCTTTAACTGGTTTCATATGTCAGATTTATTGCATGACTCAGGCAGAGAAAAGCTGTTGCTATTAAACATTGTTTACTTAATCAGCTGAGTCAGTGTAATGGTAAAATGTAAAAATGATTTTTGACGCTGTTCACTTTATTTAAACAATTTATTTTGATTCAACACCATTGTATCAGGTTTCTGGTTTAAATGTGATTGATTCATGTTACTTGAAACGTTTACTCTTTGACTTAACTTGATGTTTTCATATTGAAATAACATGTTTCAGTCAAGTAACCCAACCAGGACTTAATACTTCCCATCATGCTTTGCAAAGGGGCTGAACTGAGAGAGTAAATATTGAAATAAAGTGTTATTTTAAGCATTTTTTTAGCAAGATGAGAAAATTGAGTGTCTTTTTAATGTTTACTGTTCTATTATGTTGGTTTTTAAAAGTCTTTATGTTAATGGTTTTGGGGTTACCATTGTGGTGAAGTGTTGCACTTGTGCTTGGGTTGAGGACCAGCTAACAAAAACTCATATAACTGCACAATCAAAGTGAATGTTATGGTAATTTTTGAATAGTGTTTCCCATAAACATCACAAGTCTAAGTTGAACCTTTCTGAATAAGCGGCAATGATTTTACAATTTAGTTAAATTTATCAAATCATAACTTATGTGCAAATCACAGGAATGAAAAAGAAGGGATTATTATAGGATTATTACCATAAATCAAATTAAATTCAAATCTTACTTTAACAACATGATCGATATTCATTAAATTACCAAAACCATACATGAACAAGACATTAATTAGTTGATATGACAAGGCAGATTTTTGTTGAATTAAAGTGCATTACCACAATACCAACATTTTGATTCAACTAGCTGCAAAGAAGTTATATTGACATTTTAAAATCATGTTTAATCTACAAATGTATAATGTGTTCATATAAAATATTCAAAGCAATCCAAGTTTACTTGATTTGATTAAATGCATAATGGGTGCTACGATTAAATCATGTTCATTCAACTATACATTTCATGCTCCCTTGTAAAAGTATTTTTTAGTATTTTTAAAATACAAAAATACAGTAGTTTATTTTGATACATGGTTTTGCTGCTGTATTTTGTAGTTTATTTTGATAATTTTAAATGTAAGGTTTTTGGTATTTTATTTTAAAATACATTTTAATGTATTTTTGCCCAACCATGTCTACACAAGAAGTGATTGTAAAAACTGTGGCCAAAATTATGTTTATATTAAAATCTATTGCTTGTTTAGGGGTAGGGTAGGGGTCAGGTTAGGCTGGAGAAAATATCATTAACCTGATATAAAAACTATAGAAGTCTATTAAAAATAGTTATTAAAAATTACCTCATTAATATAATAAAACCTGTTGAACTGCAGCTAGTGAGCCAGACTTAAAAAAGACTTGGGTCTAAAATCATATAGGCTATTTAAATATAGTGTTTTGCACAGGTCTCGGGTTATGTTTGCTGGCAGTGGTCGTGTTAGGCGATATAAAATATCATTAACCTAATATAAAAACAATGGAAGTCTATGAGATGTCCTAACTATATAGTGAAGCAAACATAAATGTGTTTGTGTGTGTGTGCGTGTGTGACACTGAGTGAGTGAGAGAGATGGCGCTGTGTTCAGTTCAGTCGTCTCACAGTCACAGTGTGAGGAAACTTTGCCAGACAACTTCAATAAGACTTTTTACTCTCTAACAGCACACGGATTACACCGCCTCATAAGGATGTGACTCCAGACGACGGCTTAAATTTGCTTTTCTGGATTGTTACACTGACACACAAATCAGAAATCGGCGGACCAAGCGAGTTTGCGGAGTGAACGAGTTTTTTTTCAGCGGGATCAATGGCGCTACATAAGTGAGAAAACGCACAAAGAATGTTAGTGGATTTGAAATCACGCTGCTTGTGATTCTTAAGTTCTATTGCGCATGGAACTATGAACGATCCGGAGCTCACGCCGACCTCCAAGGCGCTACAGCGAATGGCTTCGTCTTTGCCCGGCGAGGAGAGCGCTCTGTCCGGCAGCGTGTGCATCCCCGAGCGCAACGGGATTTTCTTCATCCACTGCTTTATCTGTGGAAGCGGAGTGACCCCGGGAAAAGAGCTGAGCTTACAGGTAAAATACCAACGAGAAAAGGATAGCCCATTTTTCCCTTTCCTGCAAGGCCAGGACCCGGCTCCTGGCGCGCCGGAGATCAGTCCGGATGGGGACGCTCTGGTGTGTGCCGTTTGCCACTGCTTCCTGCGCGAACAGTGGAACTCATTCGAGCGCAACAGGACGCCCATCGAGAAGCGCATGTACTGGCTCAAGAGACCATACCAGTGCGATTTACGGAACATTACCTACGATCTTGAGCGGAGAATGAGCGTTAGTAATTATGACGCCAATGAGTCGGACATTTCCTCATTCTCTGATAATGACTTGTCCGAGCAGGACTTGGACCTGTCAGCGTGTGTAATGAATAGCAATAATGCCACAAGTTTCCGTGCGTCTAATATAGCTTCAAGAGAAGGCAGTAGAAGGAGCGCAATGAGTGTTAAGAGCAGTCCTGAGTCAGCGCGATATCCGACCAGAGTTTACACAGCTCAGGACGTACCTAAATCAGATCGGCGTGCGACTAAAATCATCAATCACATATCGCACTCATCGGTGTCCATGGCTGTCCAGCAGTATGACAGTCTATCTGTGCGCACACCCCTGCAGGATAACGGCATAATTACGTGCAATAAGCAGTGGATACATGCGTCCACCGGTGATTTGGACGCGTCTGACAGCTGCGAGATCAACATCACCTGCGATGATGAGAGAGAGCGCGCAGCATCATCGCACTTTGATGTAGAGAGGAGTCAAGCTGCCAAATGTCACTCCAGTCTTTCTGCTGACGAATGCGTCTGCTATATTTGTGGAAGCAAGCTTTCAGCAGGAGGCCGCTTCAGAGTGTTTGTGCAGAAGCAGGAGAGAGCGTCCGGTGAACCATTCTTTCCTTTTCTGTGGCTTCACACCCCTCCACCCGGTGCTGTGCCACTCAACCTGGGTGGATATACTCTGGTTTGTACCACTTGCCACTCCTCCCTCATGCAGCAGTGGCGAGGGTTCGAGCTTGCAGATGTGCCTGTTCTCCAGCGACTATATGTAGTGCCCCTCAACACTGGTGCTGCAACTCCTCTTTCTCCACCTGGCATGAATGAATGTGTGGATGGATTACCAAAAATCCACCCACTCCCCTCCATGCCACAGAACCACAGGGAGGCCTGCTACCTGTGTGGGCAGGACTGCGGTCGAGAGGTCAGGACGGCATACACCCATGCTGGTGCAAGTAAAGCCCGCAGTGCAAAGTATTTTCCATTCATAAACCTGCTACCATGCCCTCCTAATGCACAGAGTGTGCGGAATGGACAGGTACACTGCTGTGTCGCATGTCACAGAATCTTGGAGGGGGTCTGGGCAGAGTACTGCCTCTGTCTAAGTGAGGAGCTCATTACTTCCGTCAGCACGTTCCTTGAGAGATACCACCTGGCCATGGGAAGAGGAGGAGTCTTGGTATCCCCCCCCAGAGGACCTCTTTTGACCCCTTCTCAGACTGCCATAACAACCTCAAGCCACACCTCCATCTGTTACTTGTGTGGGGAGGAACTCTCTGGAGGAACAGAGTATCAGCTTCACGTTAACCCTCCGGGGCGTTGTGGAGAGCGAGAACCCTTTTTTCCTTTTCTAACTGTCCACCCTCCCGCTCCCCGTGCCCGCCCCGCTGATGCCACGGGCCTTGTGTCTGCCTGTGCACTGTGCTACCATGACCTGCTGGGCCAGTGGACCCAACATGAGAGTCAGGGCTCAGGATCAGGCCCGTCCAGCAGCCCCTGGGCACGCCAGTATAACTGCAACACGTTCATCTGCTTCTTCTGCAGGAAAGAGAAGAAGAGACCTCTTGGGCTGAAAGCGGTGTGCGTTGAGCGCTTGCCTGTGTTCCTCTATGCTCCAAGGGTCAGCCAGACCCTGGTAATTGACAATGGCAAGCAGTTAACGATCGGCTCCTGTGTGGAATGTAAGTCCATGGTTCTGGCTGGACAGAACATGAAGCCGGTCGGTGGAATTGCACAGCACAAGGTAAGAATGTTGTGGGCCAGATTGCTTTCCTTCATAATCTTTTGACTCTTTCATAGTCCAGTTGGTTGCAAACAGTTTTACATGTTTAAAAAAATCATTAGAACCTCAGATTACTTTTTTTTTTTTTTTCTTTCTAGCAACCACTAGATGGTCTTTCAGAGTCTTCTGGGGCCTCAGTTAGCACAGTTTATTAGGCAGCTTGGCTGGAGCTGTTTCTGGGCCAGCATGCAAAAGTTCATCTGATGCACTGATGAGTGAGTGAGCCAAGTGTTGAAACTAAAGTTTTATGGCAGACTGCTGTTCTTTCTAGTGAGTGGGGCAGCCATAGCAGGCAGGGGGTAGATAAAGTATGGAGCCTGTTGCATTAAAGAAATAAACATTTTGCAGACAGTCTAGTAGTTTTAAGCTCTGTTTAAAAACATTCTTCACAGAGGCCAACTCAAGCTATTGTTGGTCTCCTGGTGTGAGCATGTAGTTATTGTGTGCAAGTGTGTGATGTTTCAGAAAGACAGAACAGACTCTTTTGAGGATGTTACAAAAAACTAAACAAAAAAAAAACACCTATATCATGAGAGATATTATATTGTGACAATTTGTGTGAGGGTTTTTAGACTGTAAATGGCTGTATTCACATATTGTCTATAGATCTTAATATGAAGGCAGATGTTAGTTTTGTGTTTTGAACAAAAGTAGTTCTTCTTCTTTTTCTCTCTTTCTCTCTCTCTCTCTGTGTGTGTGTGAAGCTACCTGTATTTATTGCTTTCTTTCCTGCAGGGCTAACAAAAAGTTGTGCCAACAAGTTTTACCTATGGTGGCTATAGCAATTTATTTGCTAACACCAGTGGGATAGGGGGACAAATAATGAACGACACACAGAGTCAGCAATAGTATAACATATTTTGTCTCACTGAATGCACATTTGGAAGTAAAACACTGATTTTAATTCTACTTAGGGTTTGCCCTTCTTCCACAGTATCCATACACTGTAAAAAATTATTTTCATGAATTATCACAACATTTTTTTTTCTTTTGTCAAATCAACTTAGATAATGAATGTGGTTCAGATAACATAATATTTTGAGTTCTCTTTACTAAACCAATCACCTTCATTGTATTAACTCAATTTTTTTATTTAAATGAACTCAAAATTTTAAGGCAACCAGGTAACTTACTTTTTTAAGTTAAACCAAAAATTATTTTTTACAGTGTACTTTTAACAGGTTAGACAATGGTAACTACAGGTAATTATGGCTATAACTATAATTATGGTTATAACTCTATGATATTTGTTATGAAAAACTAATATTATGAAAAAAATAGACGACCATAGTTTAATAATAAAAAATGAATTATATTCCTTTACTCCTCTTATATATTCAATACAACATACAAGACAATATTAATAGCAGAAATATTCAATATGATTATAACACATTTCTGCAAGGATGGTGATTTGTGTATTGAAATGTCTTGTAACTTTGTATATGACTCAATGATTTTACCTATTTCCTTTGTCAGTGCTGTTGAGAATGTTGAGGCTGTTTTATCTGGTTTTAAATTAGTTTAAACTGGGCTGAGCTGGTAAATAGTCTGTGCTGCATGGTTCAAAAAGGTAGCGCAGTTTCTTCCCACTTTTTGAACGTTTGATGTACGGAAATGGCGCATAGCTTAATCATACAGAGTTGACCAACTTTGTAAAGGTATCAGAGTTACTGTTAACAAAATTTAGCCACAAAAAAAGTTAGCTAAATGGACCATTTAATCACAGCCTGGAGGCCTGCTAGGCTGCTTGTTGTAGTCAAGACCACCTAAACTGAGACCTAGTCGAGACCAAGACCAGTGTGTGTTGAGACCAAACCAAGACCAAGACTTTGGGGGGTTGAGACCAAGACAAGATCAAGACCAAGGCAAGTCGAGACCGAGTCAAGACCAAGACCAGTCTAGCACTCCTCAAATTCATCTGAAAGTTCCACATTTACTGCCTGAGAAATGTCTTATTTTTAATCAATAATTACAATTAGAATAATAAGACATTATATAGAGCTGTTACCAATCAATTGAAATCAGTAACATCAAAATTCATTTTTACACTGCAGAGGTGGAACAGAAGTTGGATCTGAATTGGTACAATTACTAATGCATAAATAATGTTGAGATTAATGTTTTAAAAATATTTTTTAACATTTGTAAAAAACTATCACTTTTGCAATTGTGCTCCTATTTGTGAAAACAGCCCTCTTTCTTGTGATATTGCTTAATTATATCATATGTTATAATATCAAGATCTTATACAAGTACTTTTTGCAATCATATCTTGAATTTTGTGGGCATTTGTATTAATCTTGGTGACATTTTTGACACAATCCCTTGTTGATTTTTGACCCGGCACAACAGTAACAAAATAAATGAAATTAGAAGTAAGTTATTGATTGCATTTGAAGCAGGAATCACCCAATCAAATTAATGATGTTAACAAAGAAATCAGACAATGCATCTGCAATTTAGCGATATCCCCGCAGTTGTGGTCTTGACTGGTCTTGAAAAAAAATCCAGAGTCCTTTTAGTCTGCAGCCAAGACAAGACCGAGACCAAATGCGGCCGAGACCAAGACAAGACCAAGATCTTCAAAAAATGGTCTTAAGACCGGTCTCGAGTACTACAACACTAGCTGCTACTATGAAGGATGACCATTTTTTGCTTTCGTTTACCCCGCTTCTTGTTCCTGTAACACTCCCCCATGATATACTCTGGTGTTTCCTGACATACAAAAAGCTGTTCACTGGAAGTTGAATGCAGAGGATAGTCATGGAAAGCAAATTTTGTATTTTTGTATTAAGCACAAGAAAACTAAACCATGAATCAAACCACAGGTTAAATGAACAGGGAAATATCTAATAAGAGAAATCTTTGTGTTGGTTTTTAATTTGTTTTGTTTGTTTGTATGTTTAATTTATTGAATTTTGGGGTACCCATGGAGAATACATGTACAATACATGCACATCTATAGATAACAAGTGCCAAAATAGGACTTTAGGAAATAGTCTTTCTGAATGTATGCAATCAGGTCCTAAAATTAACACCCACCGAATGCAGATGAAAATCAACCATAACACATATCAACACATATCAACACACTAGATAATTTGGCAGTTGATCAGTTGATTATATCCTCGTACCAGGAGCTTCCAACTTTAGCAAAACAAACTAAGCCTAAAGAGGGTTTCACATTGGATGAGAAATGCCATGTCCTTACAGTTTGAATCCATTTTTGAAAACATTCCAAGAACATAAAAATGTCCAGTTTCCTTAATGTTAATAGAACATAATTTAAAGGTTTGTATGATGTTCCTGAAATGTTCAGTAAAATCCTCCTCAAAAAACATTACTAATTAATCCCACAGAGAACTTTGTAGCAACATGATACACAGCAAAATCCTCAGTGTTAAATGAACACTACTGGACACCTGCTGTTAACAAGCAGAATCACTTGGGAACAACAAGAACAGAAAAAAGTCAACTGCAAATAAAAGAACGCTTTAAAACAGCAGTGTTCCAGACGCTACTGTAAGCTGCTGTGTGAACGGGAAATTTCGAGACTCACATCTGTAAGTAAATGCAGTTGTCAATCCCAAAAACTGACAGTGTGAACGTGGCCATAGAGGTGTGAATCTTCACTTGCCACACGATTCGATTATGATTCAAAGAGTAACGATTTGATTATAAAGTGATTCTTGATGCATCGATGCATCTTTTCCTCCGATTCTTTTATTAATAATAATTACTATATTAATCATAACAATATAGTTCTTTTTGATATTTTATCTTTAAGAATAAGAACAAAGATGCAAAGAACAAACAGAACAAAGACAATATAAGAAAGAAACAAATTCAATTACTTTACATTATTTACAGTGCTTTACAATTTTTTTTTTCATTTTACATATATCTAACAGAACCATTCAGATAAGAAATAATACAGAAATTGAATAACCAAATGTAAAAAAAATAAGGACTGCATAGTGTATTCATTTCAAATAAACAGTTTCTTATTAATGCTACAAAAAGTTATTTAGTCAAGAGCAGTAAGTGATTCCCTCTTTTCTTTTGTTGCTTGATTAACATTAATGGCAGACAGCAGCAGGTTTATTATATTATGACCTAATGCATGGATCTAATATAGTCTAATGTTACACATCAGATTCCACGTAAGACATAACCAACAATGTTTACGTGAATACTTGCCAAGACAGATTTTTTTAAACAATTATGTGTATCTGACAATTCAAGCTCAATACGCCACTAAAGAGAACTGAATTCGGTATTACATGTCTGAAGGTGCGTCCCATTCTATGCCGTTTTGTAGTATAGTGTGAGTAGTGTGTTCACACTGAAAATTCCAAAAAGAAAAAGTGCACTTTAAAAACCTGGATGATGCACTTAATTAATTGAAAAAAAAAAAATCGAAGTGTGGAATGTTGGATACTTCATGCACTCAACTGTCGCAGCTTTACGTAGCAGGGGGACCAGACTCCAATTTTGAATGACAAAATAACCTTATTAAATTCATAAACTACAAAGTTGAGTACATAAGTACATAGTGTATAAGTGCATAGTGTATAGTGCATCATTTGGGACACAACTTGAGAGAAGCAGAGGCGTCTTTCTGTGCATGTGCTTCGAATGTGTGTCAGTCGAGGAACACATTGAGATCTTGGCTTATAGCACTTAATAATTCTGTTTAAAATCAAGAATGCATTTTATTTTCACATTCAATGTTCTTTTCATAAAAACCGAAACTGAAACAGACAGAAATGGTTTGCTTCCTAAGAACATACGCAACTTTTTTTTATTAATGCCGAAAGATATCGAAATTTACCAAAAGTCAAGGGCCAAGTGCCCAACTAAATTACATTAATACACATAATGACACCTTCAAATTAAAGTAATTCTCAATAAATCATCGAAATTACCTAGCTAAACCTCTGTTAATTCTCAATAAGAACTTTTGTACACATATAAAAGAAATAAACACAAACTGGTTTGTAGTAAGTGGATATGTCTGGATGAACGTGCAGCGAGAGTCAGGCCTGTATTCTCTTACTAGTAACCATAACGACAGTGACCAAAGTAATATTAAAGATGTCAACGTCCATAAAACTGAAAAGTCTCAACACTTTTGACATGACAAGAGACCAATTGAACATCGAGTTCATCCATTCAAAGTTCATTAACCAACAGCAGCATCAATGTAAACACATGCTAGCCGGAGTCTTTAACGTCCTTTGCGACGTCTCGCGCATGACATGGCATTTGAATTTCGAAAAGAAGCAAAACTGACAGGAGCCGCTCCGGTGGAGAACAGTGACTGGATCTAACACCTTAAGATGATGCACAACTCATATCTCTGTCGCTGTAAGGTATAGAAAGTGAAACCACACACAAAACACCCTAGAAGAGCGGCTGTCTCGCACTGTATGACCTGACAGACAACTAGTTGTCCAGTCCTGTTCCGTTCACACTGTGCAGAATTTCTGAGAATGCGGTGAGTCCTGAAAATGTACGGGTGTGAGTTCGGTTATAGAATGCGGCTGTCACTTCCGTAAATAACCGTACTGTGTGTGAACGTAACCGTATTAAGGACTCAAATACAGGACTGACAACCGTATTCTGCTGCTGTGTGAACGTGGCCTATTTTTCAGAATATCTGATCGTCACAACACTGTTGGATAACACTCTGTAGTATCACATGGTCGGTAACACAATGTTAAAATGCATTAATGACAAAACTGTTTAGCATCCAACCCTAAACCATTTTTAAGACAACAAGTTGTATATATATTATAACAAAAGTTTGTGTTTTTAGGCCCCCAAAATGCCTTTGTCGTGTAAATGAATGGCCAAACCGCATAAAAAGTTTCCATATTTAGTTGAAAATGGTGTAAACAGCCCCTTAATAAATGATTGACAACTAACCTCAAATGATTAAGGTTTAGTGTTGTCAAAAGTACCGACCGCGATACCAAGTCGGTACTGAAATTTTAAAAATGTGACGCCTTGAAGCCTGTTGGGAGGATTCCTAAAAACACCTCTGATTGGCCTTTGTGTTCACACACTCATCAGATATGTCCGTGATTGGCTACAATGATCAATGCATGGAAGTGTTTGAAAGCAAACAGAAGTGTTTGAAAGTGTTTTGAAAGCAGGAGCATTTGAAAGCAGCCCCCGTGACGCGGGATTTGACGCTCCCGTGTGTATCTGTCAAAGCCCTCCGTAAAGAACGTCATTGATGTCTATTTACAACATGCTTTTTAAGCGTTGATAATTGTAGCCAATTACAGACACAAATGCCAGTCAGAGGTGTTTACGAATCCGCTCAACAGTGCTCAAAGCGTCACATTTTTTAAATTTCAGTACCGAGTTGGTATCGCGGTTGGTACTTTTAAAAACTTTAGATGAACGTCCAACTAAAGCATTCCAGAAAAAAGTTCTACAAACAAAGTATAACGTTTTTAAGCTAACCTTTTGAGATAATTATTAAAGACCAGAAAACTTTGAACAAACCTTCTATTAACATTACTGGAAGAACATTTGTTTGAGAGAACCTTACGAGAATGTTAGCTGGGGTGAGATCACCTCAGCTCAAAAGAGTGATTCATTCATGAATGAGGGATAACTACTACTCTGATTCTAAAAAAAATGAAAAGACAATATGAAACACCGCATGATTGCTGAAATACTGTGAGAGGAAATGTTAAATGTTAAATCAAAGTTTTACTGGGTCTTTACTGGGTTTTATGTCAGGGTCACATGAGGCACAGTTTGTTGACATATACTAAGATTATTATAGGAACTTTTGTTCATAAATGCAGGAAATAAAGGTAATCTGGTTTGTAGTAGGTGAATATAGTAATGCTGTTTTGTCTTATTGTGTTCTTTTATTTGCAGTTGACTTTTTTCTGTTCTTGTTGTGATTCTGCTTGTTAACCAGAAGTGTCCAGTTGTGTTCATTTAACACTAAGGATTTCGCTGTGCATCTCGTCAAGTTCTCCATGGGATTGATTAGTAACGTTTTTTAGGAGAATTTATTGTGTAGAGTGTTGAGTTGTTAATAGAAATTAAGTTGAAAGAACATTTCAGGACATCATACTAACCTTAAAAATGTTCCACTAATATTAAGAAAACTGGACATTTTTTGTGTGGCACGGCTGATACTGAAAAAATGCTTCAGTTGTCAACTTGTCACCCACACGCGCACATGAAGCGAATTTCATCATCAGCTAGGTCTGCCAAAATGAATAGATGTTTGCATGGACTGTGCGCATGCAGAACAAATTTTGTAGCCTCTCGCACATTTGCGTGTCTGAACTTGGCGTCTGTCCATGCGTAGAATTGACTGCTAATTGGTGAATCCTCGTCGTGGCCTAATGGATAGAGAATCGGACTTGTAACCCAAAGGTCATGGGTTCGAGTCTCAGGTCCGGCAGGGATTGTCGGTGAGGGGAGTGAATGTCCAGCGCTCTCCCCACCCTCAATACCACGACTGAGGTGAGACCCTTGAGCAAGGCACCGTACCCCCAACTGCTCCCCGGGCGCCGCAGCATTGGCTGCCCACTGCTCCGGGTGTGTGTTCACAGTGTGTGTGTGTTCACTGCTGTGTGTGTGCACTTGGATGGGTTAAATGCAGAGCACAAATTCCGAGTATGGGTCACCATACTTGGCCACATGTCACTTCACTTCACTCTAGATGGCAACACTCACAGTTGGGCTGTTAATTTGAAGAAATACTCAAAGAGGAAGATGTAAAAGGACAATAAAAACAACAGAAGAAACAGTAGAGTTGGAAAATAAAAACATTTATGTGCCAAGAGGTCAGAAGGTCTGTGTTTGTACCCAAGTTTGAAAAAGAGTATAAAAGATGATGTAAGAACAGATAAGCAGACAATTGACGAAAAAGTGGGGCATATTGAGTGTCTGTGAACAGGCTTAGGGTATGTGAGGCACTACAAAAAGGTATATGGGTATATGCCAAACAATTTGGTTACGATTAACCATAAAAAAAGAGACATTTCTCAAAATATCCTCTTTGATCCACAGAAGAAAGAAAATCAAACAGGTTGAAAAAATGACATGAGAAAATGATGACAGAAGGCACTTAATGTTAATACATTATACAAGCACTACAGACTTGTTTTTTTTTGTTTTGTTTTTCAGTAACAGTCTTTTATTGATTTTTATTCAAATTCCTTTACCGAAAAAGACACTGTCATCATGCACATGAACTTGACATAATGCTATTTCCTTGCTGTTTCTCCCCCTCATTTTGATGTCTATAGATTTGTCCACAGCTGTTGTTAGTGGCATAAATAAATTTGATTTGAAAATTGGCATTGGCTCTGGTTTAAGACTACTATAGTACTATAGCAAAACACACTCACTCTGGTTCAGATCTGGTCCATAGCAAAGGGGGCAGTAAGAAAATCTAATGAGGAAATGATCAACACAAAAATAACACTAAACAAATGTTTAGAAATATGACATGTATAAAGAAATAATTTTTCTAAAGTAAAACTGTCTAACAGTTCTAATAGCTCCTGTGGAGTTTTATGGGGGGTGAATCAAGAAATACAACACCTCCAGTGCTCTTGGCTCATAACTCTAGTTTATGTGAAAAAGACTACCTGTCATGACTGAAGCAGGATCACAAAGCAGCATAAATGAGCAAACTGATAAGTTAGTGTAACACAGTGGTTTTAAATCCTGGTCCTAGGGACCTACCACTCTGCATATTTTGTATGTCTCTCTTAACTGACACACTCGGTGCTTCTCAAATGGAAAGATGCATCCTAGTGAGGCTGTGTTCTTCCTAGTCCAGTCCTTCTGATTCTTATAGGCTAGAGTCCTTCTCAGCATTAAAAGCTAGAATGAGACGGTCTAGAGAGTGAGCATGGCTATTTCACACATGTTCCTGGCCCACGGTCATGGCATGAAAATATATATATTCATGATGATTCATCCTTCAAAATGAGCTGAATGAAGGACGTGAAATGAAAGCTGCCTTCCAAGGACCCTTCAAATTGAGATGGCCTTCAGCAGTGATTGATGATGGTAGTTGAGATATGCAGCCTTCCATTTGAGAAGCACGCACTCATGGAGTTCTCACCTAATGAGCTGATGATCTGAATCAGGGGTGTTAAATAAGGGAGACAAAATATGCAGAGGGGTAGGTCCCCAGGACCAGGATTTAAAATCACAGACATAGTACTTGAAGTCTTTTTTACTTTCACTTGGTCTTGACGCAAACCAATGCACAACTCGGGGCAGCCCCGGGGTTTTTATACTTGACTCTGTAGTTGTGCTATTTTAGAAAATGATAGATGGCAATTCAAAGGAAATATCAGATAAATCTGCAAGAAACAGCAGCTGATCTAATTTGTGCCAATTTCATATGTGGTACTAAATCCGATACAGGTCAGATGTTTTGTAATGCGACCGCAGTGTGAACAGTCATATCGGAATTCATGCGATTTTTTTACATCTCTCGAGATCAACATTTGTCACGATTCTGCGCTCATGAGAGTCTATTCAAAGATTTTACATACCCAACGTTATCAAGATATTTAGGTAGTCATTAGAAGGGCAGTGATGTGTCAGAACTCGTAAGTATTACAGAGACAGCTCTATAATACAAGCAAAACATGAGGGATCGTATCATAAAAGTTTCAAAACTCTGCTCTCTTTCGTTACATCATTGTCACTCTATAACATTGTCTTTATTTTTCATATTGCATGTGCATAATTTCGCTGGCTTCCGTGGCAGATCACACTATAAATAAAAGTATAATCGCTCACTTTAATGCCCTCCATGTTCACTTCCATATGACAGCATGCTGTGTGTGTTGTTTTGCAACTCCGTGGGTTGAAGCGACCAAACTAACGCGATATTTAACTCCCGGAATGCGATTTTTTGCGGGATACCCCACGGAATGCGATTGGGCTCATTTTTGGACTAGTTTTGAAAAGAAATTGGGTGAATTTTGTGGTAAAAACCTGGCAATCCCGTTTGTATCGTTGTTTTGTGCATGCAGGTCAGTTCAGAACCATGATCTGTTCACACTGGAAATGTGAACAGCTATACAAAAAAAATCAGATATGAGCAAAAATCGGAATTGGGCACTGAGGCTCACAGTGTGAACGTAGCCTAAATGTAAACTTGCTCCTTTTTTATTTATTTATTTCTTTTTAATACAGGAATTCAAGTGTTTCCTCACTGCATGTATTTGACACAGTTTACAATGGTGTGTTAAATTGTGGTGGTTTGACTAATCATACTCAATCAGTGCGTTTACATGCACCCTCATAATGCGATTTATAATGGGATTTTGGCAATATTGCGATTAAACTTTACCTCATGTAAACGCAATACTTCGATTAAAGTAATGTGATTAAGCTCATAATCGTAGTAACCATAATCACATTAAACTAGGTGGCGTAGGGGAGAGTGGGGTAAGATGAGCCAGTGGGTAAGTTGACCCACCCCCAGTATCTTGGCAACCGTACCCTTTTATTGCCATGTGACCATATATTTTTGAACTACCCATTATTTCTGCCAGACTGTAACAAGGAGAAACACATAGGAGGAGTGGAAGGCGCCAGTTTACTTTAAAAACTGTTTTTGGCTTGTCAAAGTAAAATTTTAGCAAAACAGATGTAATGGCTGTTACATCAAAGCAGATTTGTCCATGTCTAAAAATATTTATGAATCATATTGGTGATTTTATTATGTATAAAACCATGCAAATCATTTAGCTAAATATTATCCTGAATTGGTAAACTAGCTTGTTTTTCCCAAAATGGCAGCTAAGGCACTGAATTTACAGTGTAAGTTAAATCTCTGAAGTATAAACAGCTATAATTTCAATGTAATATTATGCAGCTAGGTTATTTTTTTCTCTTTTTATTCTTTTAAAATATTCATTAGTTTGAGTAACATTTATTCATTCTAATTCAGTTTTTTTTATTTAATTTTACTCAAATTCTCTGTTTAGTCTGTTTTTTGGGAAGGTTACAACTTTGGTGTTCAACATATTGTTTCAGAAATACGAACAATTAAAGATGTTGAAATTTCAACTTCATATGGTTGGTTTTATGTTGTTTAAGGTAGCTTTAAGAAAAGAAATATAAATATTTGTAAACGGATATTTGATTATTAAATTCGTTTTCAAAAGAGGTAATCTTTTAAAAGAGGTTATCTTCAAAATTTCACATGGGTTTGATTCAGATTCAGTTAGATGGTCAGTTTACACCAACCTACTGACTCGGCTCAACTTACCCCTAACCTGGGGCAAATTGAGCCACAGGAACACTTTTTTATAAGAAGCCATATTTTTAGAGCCCTTTGTCATAGAACTATTCTGATCATTTAAAATGATAGGAAACATCCTGAAATTACTTTAAATACTTTCATTGTACTTCTGCCTCATTTCCCCTTATCGTGAGGACCACATAAGTAAAAAATGGCTCATCTTAGCCCACTTCTCCCCTATGCCAATTTTAATCGCAATAAACAGGCATGTAAACACCTTAATCGCATTATTACCACTCTGACCAACGCGTGCATGTGCTCGGACATGCTGTGTGTTGTTCACACTACTTCATGAATGAACTCTGTGACATCATTTCTCCAAATCGCTAAACTCTGTCAACACAACTTGCTGCACAGAGTATCTTCATCCAGATGGTGGGAAGAACATGACGGCAGCATAGGAAAACCCGGTATTGCGATGTTGATCACGGCGCCGTATAATGTTTAGTACGTCTATAAAAATGTAATTTGAATTTGATGTGAGTAGATTAAAACAGTGGCCGGTAACATGCATACTGAGAGTGTGGTATAATAACCATACTTATTAGCGAATAATCAGAATAATGAAAATTGTAAAGTAAACTGGAGTGAAGAGTTCTGCTTGTGTCATGTTAACATCTTACTGCGATTAAGAACTTACTCTGATTATGACAAATAATCGCATTATTGGTGCACATGTAAATGTAGTCATTGTAAGTTGAATGGCTTTCTCTGACAATACAAAGGCTATTATTAGTACATCTATATTTATAAAGCATTAATTGGTTTATACATGTACTATAACCTGATGTCTGATGGTATATTATGTGCTTAAGTCCCTAGGACGATGATAAAGCTTATTTGTAAAACTTTTTTCTGATTTGTATCTTTAGGACTTAGCAATGAGTTTCTTTAAGACTTAGCAACTTTGGCCATTTAATTGTTTTGTAAGTTATTTTATGTACAGTATGTTGTGGACTTAATGTCTTACTCTGCCATTTTGGCTAGGTTTCTTTTTTAAAAGAGTATTTAATTCCAAGTTTACCTGGCAAAATAAAG
Organism: Anabarilius grahami; assembly: GCA_003731715.1. Lineage (NCBI taxonomy): Eukaryota > Metazoa > Chordata > Actinopteri > Cypriniformes > Xenocyprididae > Anabarilius > Anabarilius grahami. The sequence goes on along the minus strand of RJVU01063416.1, from coordinate 430,217 downwards.
GCATAATAATCTGTTGTTGTAAACTGCCTCAAAAACTGTTCCTGGAGACCTCTTACCACTGCACATTTTGGATGTCTTTCTTATCTAACTCATACAAAATGTACAGTGTTGAAGGGTCTTCTGGAAAAGGTTTGAGAAGCACTGATGAGTCTAGACTGCTGGGCAGCCCTATAGACCTCATGCGCCAGAGAAACAAGCGTGTAGCCATCTTTAGAATTTTGTGTTTGAACTTCAGTTTTTGTGGTAGCTCTTTATATTTCTATGGCATCGCTGGCAAAGAGTACATTTTTTTTTTAACCTTTATTTATATAGCGCTTTTTACAATGCAGAATGTGTCAAAGCAGCTTTACAGTGATAAGTGGCAAATCATTTTGGCTGCACAGCAGCTCTAGAAGAAAATGGTGTCATTGTCCAGCTTAAGTAAATTCAGTATTGATTCATTCCTTTGTAAAAATCAATAGTTATTAATTTAGTTAGTTCATCTACACATCGGCTCTGGAGGAAACAGTGATGTCATCATCCAGCTCAGTTCAGTTCACATACAATGGTGTCAATACAGGCAGATCAAAAACATTGTTGAATATCAAGTGTCTCCAACTAAGCAAGGCAAAAGGCGAAAGCGGCAAGGAACCCAAACTCCAACAGGTGACAAAATGGAGAAAAAAACCTTGGGAGAAACCAGGCTCAGTTGGGGTGCCAGTTCTCCTCTGGCCAACAACGAACAGTGCATGATTATGATTCAGGCAGCATTACAGGTCATAAGTCAGATTTGGATCGCAACAGTCAAAATATCTAATCCAGTTCCATCTTTTTGAAGATTGGATTCATCACGCCGGTATGGAAACGGTTTGTTTTTTGATCTGGGGAGTAATTACCTGGTGAAGTGTATTTATTTAATGTATGCATTTAATGTTCGAAGCGAATGTTATAACAAATGCCAGTAGACTGGGAAGATTTCAAAACGAGTGGTTCATTCATAAATCTTTAAGATCTTACCTTCATGCTGTGGAAATACAAACCAGAAGACAGAACACAGTGAGTGCAGTGCTGAAAAGGGGCGGGGCTACATAAGGCTGGCAAGGCAAGTTAATTTATATAGCATACATAATGGTAATTCAGAATCATAAAAAAAAGAATCATAAAAAAATTCCGAAAATAATCACAACAAGTGCATAGGAAAAATAATTAAAAGAATAAAAAGAGGACACAGATGAAATAAAGTGGAATCAGTCAGACATTCAGTAAATGCACAGTTAAACCAATGTGTTTTGAGTCTAGATTTCAATGTGGCTACTGTTGGAGCACATCTGATCTCTTCTGGAAGCTGGTTCCAGCTACGGGTGGCATAATACCCTTGGTATTTCTAACTGACTTGATCCTAATGATCTGAGTGATCTGTTAGATTTATATTCAGTGAGCATATCTGCAATGTACTGAGGTCCTAGGCCATTGAGTGATTTATAAACAAGTAATAAGTTGGCTTCTAAATGTAACTGGAAGCCAGTGTAAAGATTTTCTAGTTCTGCTCAGTATCCTGGCCGCAGCATTCTGTATGAGCTGCAGCTGTCTTGTGGTCTTTTCGGGAAGGCCAGTGAGGAGTCCATTACAATAATCCACCTTGCTGGTGATAAAAGCATGAACAAGTTTCACCAGAAACAAAGCATCTAATTCTTGGTGCAACAAGTGGTACAAGATTTGAGCCTTGTGGGACTCCGCATGTCACTGATGTCCACTTAGTGGACTGTAGCATGCACATATATATACACTGACATACTAGTTTGCAGAATGGGATGAGCATACTGTTCTCTGCTCTTCAACCATATCCTTTGAACATCTGTCATTTGTTTTTATCTCTTTTTCTGTCTAAAGCTATGGCAAATGGAAATGCTAATGCAGTTGTCGCCAGCTCACCAGGCAGTACAGTCATTTTGGCTACCAACTGCTTTGATGCAATTTTGATGCAATGGCTCACCTTCCGATGAATGTCCAAACTTGACATGTGTGGCCAAAACAAAAGAAAATTATGCATTTTCTAAATTTTCCAGATAGCCTCAACATGAACTTGAATCATGAAGTGATATGTGAGCTTGTTATTAATAAGCACACAGCTCGGTTGAATTAAAGTTGCATCTGTTTGTTGACAACCGTTGTCATTGTTTTATGTTTAAGCTGAGTGTTTTCTGTGGCTGTTATCATTGGTGGAAAGCAATGCCGTAATCTTCTCTCATGCACAGTCTGAGTTAGATGAATAGAACCCAGAAAACCCTCATATTCACTTGCCAATGAATTGATCAATTTATCAATTTACCTGCAGAATTCCTGACTGGAAGTAGTAGATGAAGGATAAATTTCAATATGGCACTTAAGAAGCAAGAAGGATTATTGTTGCAAGTAGAAAGTATTGTTGCATTCAAAATTGAACTTTAAACAGTGAAGCTGCAGGTGCATAGAGCCCAAAAATTATTTTGTCAATCCCAAAAGTTGCTGTCCACACACGGAATAAAGATCCAGTCACAGTGAAAGAGTGCAAGTGGGTAATGACAAAGCGAAAACCAAATCAGCTTTTTCTGACACCCTCCTCCTTAGCAACTCTTGCTTAGATCTGCTTACAGAGGATTTATGTATGATTATTTGTGCAGCCATAGCAGTATGTTTTACAGGCCTTTAGCATATTGCTGTTTGTTGATTGCTCCATGATCATTCCATCATTATGTTTTCGCCAATGTATTTCCTATTTTGTGTAGTCAGTAGTCAGTACAGTATTCAAATGGCAAAGGTCACCTAGAGTCAGGCGGTTTTGCAAAAAAAAAAAAAAGATGGAGAATCTGTGGTCATCTGAACTGTGAGAGATTTTTGAGTTGTGGTAGTATGGTAGTGATTATGGTTGAGCAGGTGTTAGAGTGCTGGATATAATGTCAGGGTGAACATCTGTGTGTATGAGAGGGAGAGAGAGAGCACGTGTAAAAGTGTACGATGGAGAGGACCATTTCAAAGATAGCAGCTTGTAAACAGTGTCCCAAGCCAAAATTATAAGCGAGACTGAGAGAGAGATTCAATCTACTTTCTTTAGCGTAGAATTTACAGAGCATCTTTTAATAATCACACATCACATTGGATTTCACATGCTGTTAGATCCTGCTGTCAGATGTGTGAGAATAATTCACACCAGCAGGCATCTGAACTTAGAAGATGACTTTTCAGAGACACACCGTCATCGAGCATCTGTCTCATTCAGTTTTTTCAGTGTGTTCCACACCGTTGGCACTAGTTGTAACCGGTTGTCGGCAATTGCTGGCTTTTTTGGCTGATTGAGCTGGTTGAATCAGCGTCAAGCAGTCAGTGAGAGATCACCCTGATTGGCCGTTCTGTTTAACAAACCAGTGCATAAGAAGAAAAATGAAAATGATAAAAGCAAGCATATGAAGAAGTCGAGAGGACACACACAGTCTGAGCATTCCAATACACAGATATTTTCATAACGACATGGCCGTCTGAAATGAAGAAAGTTAAGACCAATTGATTGACATGATTTATATTCAAAATGATAAGCAAGAGCTGCTTTGTTTACGGTTTGTATATCTGCAATTCTAGTGTCTGTTTTCATTTTGAATAACAAATGTTTGACTATTGCCACCTGCTTGTATAAACAGTTATTTCCTCCCACGCAGACGCAGAAAGTATGCGCTAGTTGGCCATTGGTTGTAGTCTTTACGGAGTGTTCAAGGGCAACTTTTTGGCCCAGTGCTGGCTATGCAAGCCGACAAAACCATTCGGGTTTAGTCGGCCGTAGTTCTTTGATGATTTGGAGTGGCAAGAAGCATCAAAGAAGTAGCAGACAAAGAAGCAGCAGATAAGTGGTTGGTCTGTGGCAACACTGTGTGCACATGTGCAGCCCATTCACATCTATAGCCTAGTTTATACTCGTCGCATCTGCACAAGCACAAAGGTGTGCACGACAAAAATGACATCGTCACGGTGTGGGCGGTTGTGCACGTTGAGTGCACGAGACCCCATTTTGCGTGGTGGTGTGCAGGACATTTTTTGTAATGGGGCTCCGCTTCCGAAGATACAGGACTTCGAGGGGATTCTGGCCGAGCAGGTACATCTCTGCCGGCATCTTACTGGCACCCAGTCTAAATTAATTGCTTACATTTACAAAATGAGCCAAGTAGCAGAAATAAGCCTTCTTAATGGAAATAAGGGTCCGTGTTTTATAAAAATGTTTCTGAAATGAAATCAAAATGTTTAATGAAATTACAAAAAATGTAAGAGATTGTTGTTTAATTTAATTTTGTACATGTTGTCATTTCCATATATTTTGTTCTAATGTCATAAGTAATAATCTCAAGGTTTACTGGGTTTTACACGATTCTTTGGTTCTTTTGTAGCATGTGTTTGGTGAAGTGTAATAAAAACAAACATTGTCACGTGTGTACTTTACTTCTCCTTACTGCTGCTTCCTGATGGTTTAGAGGACAATTACTCTGAGGCTACGTCCACACGAAGCCGGAGCTTACCCTAGCCGATCTTTTTTCTCCCCTCGTCTCAAGAAATATCTGCGTCCACACGAAACCACTGAAACGATTCAAAACTAAGTAGTATACATGCCAGACCATTATGTGGCGCTGTAATTCTGCCACAGAGATACACTTAAAGCAGCGAATAAGACTAAGAGCATGCGCATAAACCTTGCGCGCTGTATACAAACTATAGTAAAGCTTAGAAATAACGCTTTATTTTGGCTCAGTATCTTCTGCAGCACAAACACAAGCATCTAGAGTCTGCTATTGCTGTTGTTGTTGCTGTTTTGTGCTGTTAGCGGCGTCTGACTAGGGACGACACGTGGGGTGATGACATCATCGTTTCACAAAATATACGGATTGGCTGTCCACACGACAACGCAAAGACAGATTTATCCCAGATTTATCCACTCTGAGACCTGGTTTCAAAAAATAGCGGTTTCACCTTCCAAAAATGCCGGAATCCGTGTGGACGAAACGCCGATCCGATACGAGAAAATTTTCATGCTAGGTGACTAAGGGTATGTTTACACAACAATGATGCACTAAAAACGGAAATGTTTTTCCTTTGCATTTTCCGCGTACTAGGGGTGTAACGGTACACAAAACTCACGGTTCGGTACGTACCTCGGTTTTGAAGTCACGGTTCGGTACCGGTTCGGTACAGTAGGTGGGGAGAAAACTAAACATAAAATTGCTTCTTTTTTTTTTATTGAACAGTAGTTTACTGAACAAATTGTGTTTTTGTCTTTATATATATTATATTAAATTAAATTATATCTAAAAGTTTCTTAAGGGAAAAAAAATATATCTCTGCTAATGCTATAAACTATGTAGGGAGCCCTTACTTGAACATTAGGCTAATATAATATTAAAGGTTAACAACAGAGCCCAAACTATTAGCCTAAATTCAATCACTATTTATTTTTAGATATAATAATAATAATAAACACTCAAATAACAAATTGTATGCAAATCTGTAAGCTGCACATAAGACAGTTTTTGCATTAACTTCAAAATCGAATTATAAAATTAAGTATTACTCCAATTCATTGTTGAAAAATAATCATTTATACACAGTGGCTGTCATTTTCACGACAGATTTGTTTAAACATACCTTAAATTATCAAGACATCACTAACAGGTTAAGCAAAATATAATGAATATATAGGCTAAAACAGTGCTTATATTAAGCGAAAGAGTTCATTTCTCTGGCGAACTAACAAGCTGTGGACAAAGCGCGTCAAAACAGCATTTTCTGTTTGAATTTCTTGATTTCGTGAACAGAATTTGAAGGATGAGACTTTGTTTCTTATTGAAAGTAACAAAACGCAGAGCTTATTCTGATTAATAGGAGACCTTAATGTTGCAATGTAATGTATTCGGTATACACGTGCACCGTACCGAAAGCCCACTACCGGAATGATTCGGTACGAATACGTGTACCGTTACACCCCTACTGCGTACAGATGACAATGTTGTCAAAACGATGCAGTTCACACAGATCCACGAAAACAACTAAAAATGCTATATTATGCATGCCAGGCCAGTAGTTGGCGATAGGGCTGCAAGATTAATCAGACGATTAGAAAAATAACATTGAAATCGTGCTTTAACGATTTGGCTTAGTGCGATTATGAAATTGCAAAGGCTGCGATTATTTTTTTTTTTTAATGTGCGGCTTGTCAATGAAGTATGGCTCCAAATGCTAATCCATCTGAAAGCACTGTGAGTTTGAGTTGCTTATAATGTGCATTTGAAAAAGCAACACGTGTCAGACATCTTTCCAGACATGAGAAGCATTTATTAACATAATGTCCAACAAAATACAACATTTAATAACATGTTTTTACTCCAAACTCACTTCATAATGACAGTTGAGCATCCTTCTGTGAGATGATGTGGCTTCTTAGACAGAATAAGGCAGTCGTGTGTTTATTAGTCACGTTTAATCAATCAAAGCGTTTCAATCTTCTGTTTATTCAGCTACAGTGATAGTATGATGCTGATAGGGATTTCCTGCAATGATGTTTGTTATTTACAGTATCTCACAAAAGTGAGTACACCCCTCACATTTTTGTAAATATTTTATTATATCTTTTCATGTGACAATACTGAAGAAATGAAGAAAAGTAGTGAGTGTACAGCTTGTATAACAGTGTAAATGTGCTGTCCCCTCAAAATAACTCAACACACAGCCATTAATGTCTAAACCGCTGGCCACAAAAGTGAGTACACCCCTAAGTGAAAATGTCCAAATTGGGCCCGAAGTGTCAATATTTTGTGTGGCCACCATTATTTTCCAGCACTGCCTTAACCCTCTTGGGCATGGAGTTCACCAGAGCTTCACAGGTTGCCACTGGAGTCCTCTTCAACTCCTCCATGACGACATCACGGAGCTGGTGGATGTTAGAGACCTTGCGCTCCTCCACCTTCCATTTGAGGATGCCCCACAGATGCTCAATAGGGTTTAGGTCTGGAGACCAGTCCATCACCTTTACCCTCAGCTTCTTTAGCAAGGCAGTGGTCGTCTTGGAGGTGTGTTTGGGGTCGTTATCATGTTGGAATACTGCCCTGCGGCCTAGTCTCCAAAGGGAGGGGATCATGCTCTTCTCATTCATGGTTCCCTCAATGAACGGTAGCCCCCCAGTGCCGGCAGCAGTCATGCAGCCCCAGACCATGACACTCCCACCACCATGCTTGACTGTAGGCAAGACACACTTGTCTTTGTACTCCTCACCTGGTTGCCCCCACACACGCTTGACACCATCTGAACCAAATAAGTTCATCTTGGTCTCATCAGACCACAGGACATGGTTCCAGTAATCCATGTCCTTAGTCTGCTTGTCTTCAGCAAACTGTTTGCGGGCTTTCTTGTGCATCATCTTTAGAAGAGGCTTCCTTCTGGGACGACAGCCATGCAGACCAATTAGATGCAGTGTGCGGCGTATGGTCTGAGTACTGACAGGCTGACCCCCCACCCCTTCAACCTCTGCAGCAATGCTGGCAGCACTCATATACCTATTTCCCAAACACAACCTCTAGATATGACGCTGAGCACGAGCACTCAGCTTCTTTGATCGACCATGGCGAGGCCTGTTCTGAGTGGAACTGTTTAAACCCTGTTAAACTGCTGCATGGTCTTGGCCACCGTGCTGCAGCTCAGTTTCAGGGTCTTGGCAATCTTCTTATAGCCTACGCCATCTTTATGTAGAGTAACAATTCTTTTTTTCAGACCCTTGCCATGAAGTGCCACGTTGAACTCCCACTGACCTGTATGAGAGAGTGAGAGCGATAACACCAAACTTAACACACCTGCTCCCCTTTCACACCTGAGACCTTGTAACGCTAACGAGTCACATGACACCGGGGAGAGAAAATGGCAAATTGGGCCCAATTTGGACATTTTCACTTGGGGGTGTACTCACTTTTGTGGCCAGCGGTTTAGACATTAATGGCTGTGTGTTGAGTTATTTTGAGGAGACAGCAAATTTACACACTTATACAAGCTGTACACTCACTACTTTACATTGTAGCAAAGTGTCATTTCTTCAGTGTTGTCGCATGAAAAATATAATAAAATATTTACAAAAATGTGAGGGGTGTACTCACTTTTGTGAGATACTGTAATTCTACTGCAGGGCATATTTGCAGTTTCTGCACTAGAGCACCCTCTGGCTTTCAGATGGAGAGGCATTTACTACTGATCACAGAGCTGTACAGCTCTGACAAGCTGTGCATGAAATAATCGCAGCCTTTGCCAAACTGCGTGTGATTTAATTGTGATTAATTGTACAGCCCTAGTTGGCGATGACACTTTGTAAAGAAACACTATGCATCTATAGACTGTGCACATAATACGCATGCACATGCTGTCACATTTTTTACAAATTCGTGTTTTTGTAGTTTACACGGAGACGATAACGGTATCTTATTTGACGCACTGTAAACTGTAGTGTGAAGGTGCCCGACTTGCCGCCGCTCAGCTGAGAGCACTCTGTGTTTCTCTCACACACACAAAGAGAGAGAGAGAGAGAGTGTCTTACATATCTGATACATATTACATACATGATTAATATTCATTAGCCCAGCAGCTCATCAGACCTTGGCGTGTTTTATATTGTTATTAGTAGTAGAATTAGTACTAGTATTATTATCTTATCAGTATTATTAGTTTTATTTTAAAAAAATATTACAGAAACACTGAATGACCAATGTCTCTAAGCACCACCAGCACAAATTTTCTGTTAAAATGACAAATTAGTTTTTTTTACATTTTTATTCATACATGGTTACCATGTTTTAGTACTAATTACTTAAGTTATATCATAAAAAAAGCTTGATTGACTGATGTTAAAAGTGTAGTTGTTTTGATTTCAGATCATATCACTTATGAATGTATCTTAATGTAAAAGGCTGTGTTATTTTACAAAGCTGATTTATATCAGTGGCGAAGCTACGGGCGGGCCCGAGTAGGCCAGGGCCCACCCACTTTGAATTGTGGCCCACCCAATAAATAGTTGGTCATTTTCCAAAAAAGATGTATGAAATAATGTAATAAGTGATGATAATAAGAATAAATGTCTTATCACACTAAAACTTTATTTATTTAGTTAAAAGAATGATTAAATGCAGATTTCCATAGTCAATTGCAGGCAGTTTCATAGTTTCCCTTCTCCTTATAAGTGCATTTCACACGCTTGTCAAAATGAAAAGTTTGATTTGTCAGTTCCTGTTAGTCCCGCCCAGGATATAATGTTAAGATTTGCGTGTTTGTGGAATGTAGAGTTGAATTTGGCAATTGTGAAGCAAATATCACTCAGTAGATATTTTAAAAGCCTAATTTGGATATATATATTTGGATATGTACTGCTGAACAGTGGTGAACCAGCGACAGGGTCATGGGCAGCCAAGGCTCACTGATGCACGTGGGGAGCGAAGGCTGTCCTGTGTGGTCTGATCCAACAGACAAGCTACTGTAGCTCAAATTGCTCAAGAAGTTAATGCTGGTTCTGATAGAAAGGTGTCAGAATACACAGTGCATCGCAGTTTGTTGCGTATGGGCCTGCATAGCCGCAGACCAGTCAGAGTGCCCATGCTGACCCCTGTCCACCGCCAGAAGCATCAGAACTGGACCACGGAGCAATGGAAGAAGGTGGTCTGGTCTGATGAATCACGGTTTTTTTTTGCATCACGTGCATAGCCGGGTGCATGTGTGTATAATAATGTGAATGTTCATCAGAAAGAAGAAAGTCATATATACCTAGGATGGCTTTAGGGTAAGTAAAGCTTGGGGTAATTTTCATTTTAAAGTGAGCTAATCCTTTAATAGTGTGAAATTTTCTTTTTAACCAACCCTTTTCTCTTCCTCTGGGTCTGGGTCCTGCCTGTGAGTCTGTGAGATGAGATAAAAAGCAGAATTGCTGTTTGTCTCTGGGTATGTCTAAAATAGCGCTGGTGTAATGGGAGCTGTATCAGGACCTGCTGCTGGAGTGACAAACTTTGTCTATGTTTAGATCTGAGCTCTTGGCTAATATTATCAGAAACGCATCATACCAACGTAAGACAGCATCACTGAGTCCTAGCAGAAATAGCTTTAGTCTGTTATGCAGCAGGGCTAATATTGCTATCCAGATGACAACAAGCCTGTCGCCTCAGACACACGTATATCCATTTGGCAGCACAATTTTAATATTTACTACAAAACATAAAGCTTCACAACTTCAGATCTGAGAAAAGTTTGCACACCCCCATAGACTATTGCAAGTAGGTACTGTAGTGTTTCTGCCGAGTAACTGAGTGGCGGCTCTATACAATTAATGACTTGAAATTCAATCACAAAACTACTCTTATGTGGTGCGTGCTGATTGGTTCTTGATATGTAATGCCAGCAATCTCCTATCATGTTACATGCATGACAACACATGTCTTCTACTTGTAAACTGTCAGCCCATGAACTATTTCTGTAAGCCAATAGGTATTGATGTGTAATCTGTAATTTGTTAATCTAAAGATTGCGATCTCAATTCAAACACCCACACGGTCTCATTCCTTAATGACAACGTTTCGCCTGTGTCTATTAAACCTTTGGCAAAATCACACCGGAACATTCAAATCTGACTTCTTTTCCCCAAAAAAAAAAACTCGCAATTGTGAGTCATAATGACAAAATTGCAAGTTATGAAGTCAGAATTGTGTGATATAAATTTGCAATTGCAAGAAATAAAGTCAGAATTGCTAGATGTAAACTCGCAATTCTGAAATTTTTTTTGTGTCTGTGCCTGTGTCTAATAACCTTTGACAAAATCACACCGGAGCATTCAAATCTGTGTTCCCAGAGAAAGCAGTTAGGCTATCTATGAAACAGCTTAACAAACTGTGTTTTCAAACACAGTATCGTTATTTCCATGTTACAAATATTAAAATTATCACAGAAGTACTGGAATAAAAATTTATAGTTCGGATACACTGATGTTATGCCACCAGGTGGCAACAAGGGACTGTTAAAAATGTATTTGTCATTGAATAATTAATTCAAACTGATTTAAAAAAAATAATTCATTCAAACTAATTAAACATTTTAAATAGACCAGCAATTAACTTATTGTCAGAAAATCTCTAGTAAATTGCTTATTTTGTTTAGTTGTCTGTTCAGAATCGTGGGAGAATCATATGGAAGCTTGTTTCCTCCACTGAATAATTTTTTTTTAAGATAATTGTCACTTTTTATCTCACAATTCTGAAATTGTCTCACAATTGCGAGTTTATATATCATAATTCAGACTTTTTGTCTCACAATTGCGAGTTTATACAGTGGGTACGGAAAGTATTCAGACCCCCTTAAATTTTTCACTCTTTGTTATATTGCAGCCATTTGCTAAAATCATTTAAGTAAATTTTTTTTCCTGATTAATGTACACACAGCACCCCATATTGACAGAAAAACACAGAATTGTTGACATTTTTGCAGATTTATTAAAAAAGAAAAACTGAAATATCACATGGTCCTAAGTATTCAGACCCTTTGCTGTGACACTCATATATTTAACTCAGGTGCTGTCCATTTCTTCTGATCATCCTTGAGATGGTTCTACACCTGCATTTGAGTCCAGCTGTGTTTGATTATACTGATTGGACTTGATTAGGAAAGCCACACACCTGTCTATATAAGACCTTACAGCTCACAGTGCATGTCAGAGCAAATGAGAATCATGAGGTCAAAGGAACTGCCTGAAGAGCTCAGAGACAGAATAGTGGCAAGGCACAGATCTGGCCAAGGTTACAAAAAAAATTCTGCTGCACTTAAGGTTCCTAAGAGCACAGTGGCCTCCATAATCCTTAAATGGAAGACGTTTGGGACGACCAGAACCCTTCCTAGAGCTGGCCGTCCGGCCAAACTGAGCTATCGGGGGAGAGGTGCCTTGGTGACAGAGGTAAAGAAGAACTCAAAGATCACTGTGGCTGAGCTCCAGAGATGCAGTCGGGAGATGGGAGAAAGTTGTAGAAAGTCAACCATCACTGCAGCCCTCCACCAGTCGGGGCTTTATGGCAGAGTGGCCCGACGGAAGCCTCTCCTCAGTGCAAGACACATGAAAGCCCGCATGGAGTTTGCTAAAAAACACCTGAAGGACTCCAAGATGGTGAGAAATAAGATTCTCTGGTCTGATGAGACCAAGATAGAACTTTTTGGCCTTAATTCTAAGCGGTATGTGTGGAGAAAACCAGGCACTGCTCATCACCTGTCCAATACAGTCCCAACAGTGAAGCATGGTGGTGGCAGCATCATGCTGTGGGGGTGTTTTTCAGCTGCAGGGACAGGACGACTGGTTGCAATCGAGGGAAAGATGAATGCGGCCAAGTACAGGGATATCCTGGACGAAAACCTTCTCCAGAGTGCTCAGGACCTCAGACTGGGCCGAAGGTTTACCTTCCAACAAGACAATGACCCTAAGCACACAGCTAAAATAACGAAGGAGTGGCTTCACAACAACTCCGTGACTGTTCTTGAATGGCCCAGCCAGAGCCCTGACTTAAACCCAATTGAGCATCTCTGGAGAGACCTAAAAATGGCTGTCCACCAACGTTTACCATCCAACCTGACAGAACTGGAGAGGATCTGCAAGAAGAAATGGCAGAGGATCCCCAAATCCAGGTGTGAAAAACTTGTTGCATCTTTCCCAAAAAGACTCATGGCTGTATTAGATCAAAAGGGTGCTTCTACTAAATACTGAGCAAAGGGTCTGAATACTTAGGACCATGTGATATTTCAGTTTTTCTTTTTTAATAAATCTGCAAAAATGTCAACAATTCTGTGTTTTTCTGTCAATATGGGGTGCTGTGTGTACATTAATCAGGAAAAAAAATGAACTTAAATGATTTTAGCAAATGGCTGCAATATAACAAATATTCCGTACCCACTGTATATCATAATTCTAACTTTTCTTCTAGGAATTCTGACCTTTTTTTTCACAATTGCTAGTTTATATATCGCAATTCGGACTTCTTTTCTCAGAATTATGAGATATAAACTCGCAATAGCAAGGAAAAAAGTCCAGTTCTGAGGAAAAAAAGACTGACTTTATTTCTCAGAGTTTAACCCTCTACATTGCAAGTAAATCAGTCACATATGCGACCAAATTTCACGAGTGGTGACTAAAAAGTCTTTTATTAGCCAATTTTATTAGTACGAATTCAGTCGCCTGTAATTGACTTGGAGGCAAAAAATAAGCTTATCGCAGATATAATTTCATTGGCTGCTGAGTAAGGGTGCTCCAATCAGGATTTTTGGAGCCGATCACCCGATCACAGGAAGCAGTATCTGCCGATACGATCACCGTTACGATCTATTTGAAGCCTTCTTTTTATCATGTAGAATTATTTATAAGGATGCTCCAATCAAGATTTTTACAGACATTCATGCAGGGCCTAAATTTGTGTTTGTTTGTTTTTTAAAATTTGCAGTTAAATGTATTTATTTATTTATTTTTTTGCAGGTAGGTCTAACGGTAGTATTGAGGTAAGAAATACTAAAGAAATTTAATAAGGAATCAAATGTAAAATAATACTGGATAGTTTTTCCTGAATAAATTAAATACAGATTAATCTTTACAATAAAGGTTACAAAAGTTAGTCATTCAAGAGTGTTAATCAAACAACATGAGACAAAAAAATCAGAGACAACAGCAGGATTATTAGGCTGCTGTCACTTTAAGACAGAAAGCACGGAATGGATCCAATATAGGATTCCTTTACTACAAAGCTGACTGTATTTATGTGCATACTCGTCAAGACTGTAATTTTGTACATACATTTGTGCAGGGCCGGCGATTGCTATAGGCGAACTAGGCGGTTGCCTAGGGCGACAAATATGTTGGGGGCGCGCGCGCGGGTGCCCTCTAGGGTTGCCGTTACGTTAGGCAAGTGCGCAGTTGATGAAGAAAATGAAGCGGTCTAATAAACCCTCCGGTGCACAGGGACGAAAACGGAGAAAGGAAGAAGATAAAAGGAAAACCCAGTATAGAGGTAAATCTTCTCATCTCAGCCATTAAGGTGTTAAATGAAATAAATTTGCTTAGTATTGTGCATCATCACCTTGAACGTTTCATTGAATACCCCTTGAATACCATTTATTCAACCACAATTTAAAACTTCAGTGACTTGTTTCCAAGTAAACATTGACATTCCTCATTAATTAATCTCAAACACTATTGGTCTATTGTACTCTATATGCTGGTCTATAGTATATCTTCCTTCTTCCTTAAGTTTATTACTTGTTTTGGTAAATATCCGCGAACATTCTTGTAGCATTTGTGTATGGGTAGGTGGGGGGGGGTCTCAATCTTGCCTAGGGCAACCAAAGGGCTAGAGCCGGCCCTGCATTTGTGTGTATTTGACCATTCAAGTGCAATGTGGTACTCGCAAGTTGTTTGTGAGGCGGCTTTATGTGTGTGCGCTTTGAGTGTGCATGAGCGCTCCGTCTTTAGGAGAGACCATGAGTGCTGAGTGGTTTAAACACTGGCAAGGCTTATAAAGAATATGACACTGCCTCGATTTGTGTCAACTTGTAGCTTGCAGCTCACTTAGTACAGTTGCGATGTGCTGATGTGAAGCCATTTGCTCATTTTGAGAGGGAAAGAGAGTGTGCATTTGATTCGCTGTTTGTGAAATTATGTCTCTCACAGAAAGTTTTTTAATAAAAAAAATATAAATGGTACCTTACCTTTAGCATTATTTTACCCATGCCGGACAGAGATTGAGGCAGCGCCGCTGCATGTCATGCCAAACTCTCATGGCAGGCATGCGTCTTTATGCCTCGTCAGCATGAGATCGGTTTATAAGATCGGCCTTTATAGAAACCGTTGATCAAACCTCCCAAAGCGATTATCGGCCGTTAGCGATCGGTAGCTGATCAATCGGAGCACTCCTGCTGAGCTTTATGCACCGTGGCTTGGGTAAGAGTGCCCTCTGTCACTTTCTCTCACGCACACGCACTCACAGTGAGAGAAAGAGAGAGTACATGCAGGGCTCATTGACAGAACTGTCACTGTTTCTATCAGACCAGTGCTGTGTCGTCATGAAAGTTTATCATTTGCATGTGTTTTTATGCCTTGCCAATTTAAACATTCAAGTACAAGAAGACCCAAAAGATAACTCACGCCCAGAAAGCTGTGTCTGACAGCACGCGAATACTGAATTGAGCTCTCTTTCACAAACAGAGCTAATCAATGCATTCGCTCTTAAAGTGACAGCAGCCTAATATTCCTGCTGCTGTCTGTGTTTTTAATGTTAATCAAACAACATACTCGCTGCAAAAATCACTCTGCTTTTGTAACTTTAATAAGGATTAATCTATATTTAATTTATACAGTGAATATTATGCAGTTCTATTTTGCATTTGATTAATTGATTTATTTTTCTTTACCTAATCTACATATAACTACTGTTAGATCTACTTGAAAAACCTGAAAAGGACTGTTTATTTAATTGGCATATTTTGTGCAATTGCTTATTTTATTACAGACTGTTTACTTGACTTTAATAGTGTTTGAAATTTATATTTTATATTATATGTATGTAGATTTTTTTCATTTGCATTGTTCTTGCATTCCATGTAAAAAGTCTGGCGAGTAAAATAAAAAAAAATTACTAGCCAATGGTGACTCAAGCTTCAGTGTCCGTAGAGGGTTGGAATTGTCTTTATAACACGCTATTGCGACTTTATATCACACAATTCTGACTTTATAACTCGCAATTTTGACTATATCATGCAACTATGAGAGAAAAAAACCTCAAAATTGCAAGATGTCAATTCACATTTTTTTATTCAGTGGTGGAAACAAGATTCAGTTGAATCGTGATCTCTATTTGAAACAAAAAAAAATTGTGATTCTCAATTAATATGTTCACACTAGAGTTACTATGCCTGTATCATAAGGTATGAAGGTATTTGTAACAGATGAGAGGTCATACGAGGTCAAGGAGATTTTATATTATATTATATTATAACATTGTACTTTAACCCTCTTTAAGGAAGCCCATTTTGAATAGAAGCAATAGATTTTTTTGTAAACTGCATATCAGTGACAATATGCCTCTGAATATCCAAACCCTCTTAAATTCACGTTCCAGGAAATATTTCTTTGATACAATCTGCTTGAATCTGCTTGAAGTTCAGCAAGCTCACCATCACAGATGAGGTACTCCACATTCTCAAGCCTGGAAATGAAGGGCTCAAAAGTCCTTGGATAAGTATTCATTAACATCAGCAGACCAGAGCTTTAATTCCTCTCTAAGTTAATTCATGTAACAGGGGAAAACTCTATGCATAAATACGCACACACAATGCTGCTAGTGTGTTTCAGTAGCTGTGGAAATTACTGTAACTGCCCTTGTGTCATTTTTCCAGACCTGTACACTTGAAGGCAAAATCAGTGTGTTTGACTCTGTCCAGCTGATTATTGGTCTCATTATAAAGCTTGAATATGTCAACTAGATATGCAGTTTTAATACAGAATGTATCACTCTGATTATAATGTGTCAGAAAATATATTTTTTTTATAAGAAACACACAAGCACTTAGCCAAGCAACAGGCAGCACCTCTGTGAACTGCAGTAAAGTTTGGTGCACTTTATAATCATACAGATGGGCAAAGAGTGATTAATATACTGCACATAAATAATGAGCACAGACCTCCTAGCCACTGCAGTGATTTCATACAGTGGAACTGGGTTTGGCAATCTTTTGCCATTTTATCAATTCTATCTGTAAAAGACTTATTCCACAGCTTGCAATCTATACAGTCTCTCCAATATTTAAAGTATTTTAAGTTGTTTTTATGTATTGAATGATTAGTGGAACATATTTTATGGGTAACACTTTACAATAAGGTTCATTAGTTAAACATTAGTTAATGTATTTACTAACATGAAATAACCATGAGCAATACATATGTTACTGTATTTACTTATCTTCATTAACATTAGTAAAGCANAAAAAAAAAAAAAAAACGCCACAAAAAAAAAGCCACTTAAAAAAAAAAATAATAATTAATTGCGACTTTTCATCTCAGAAAGTGAGTCAGAATTGTATTTATATCTCACAATTGCGAGTTAAAAAGTCAGAATTCTGAGATATAAAGTCGCAATTGCGTGATAAAAAGTCAGAATTCTGAGATATAAAGTCGCAATTGCGTGATAAAAAGTCAGAATTCTGAGATATAAAGTCGCAATTAATCATTTTTTTTAAATTTTTTTTTTAAGTACACATGAAATCAAAATTTACCTTATTTATTTTGTTAGCTAAAATTTCTAGTTTTGTGGTGAACAATTAATCCGTGCAAGTCAATCCACACACAAAAATTGTTTGGCTTCGTAATATTTAATTAAAATCTGAAAATGCTTCTCCCCTCTGCAACGGTGCCCCTTCTCTGGAAAACGTCAGTTTGACGGCTTGTTGAAATCGCGTAAACCACTCCTCTGCAACCATTAGTCTGCAATGAGGGAGATATGGAGAGGAGGAGCGCGAGAGATGGAGAGGAGGAGCGCTGAAGTAAAACTCTGCCCTCTGTTCAATATTCTGTTTCACTTGGAAATACGTCACAACACTGGAGAAAAGTCGTTTGCAACTTCCGGTTCACGCGGCCTTTAAGTGGCTTTTTTTTGGCGTTTTTTTTTTTTTTGTGGCGGAAACAGGCTTCCATAGTTTGTGGCCAATTCGATGTAACTATACAATATTTACTATTATAATTTTATTGTGATTATTATTAGATATATTTTTTTAACAAGAAATATTCTGTAATACTGTTGTGCTGTAAAAAAGTAATACAATTATTTTATTTGACTATCATTTTTAAACAATATACCAAGCTTTTATTTTGACGGGATGCTGGCGAATAAATAAATGCGCCATCCGGTTTCAGAGGGCACTATGTTCATTAACAAGCGTGCAGCTTAACGTCTCAGAACCACTTGATTCACAGTAAATGAACAAAGCCGTTCTGAGACTCTGAAACACTGTATTATGAACTACACGCGTAAATGATGCACTTCACTCTGAAACCACTACCACATATATTTACTTATTTACTAAATCACAGCCTGTGTGATTTAACAATTGCACTAAGCCATATCATGATAATGCTTTTATTTTGATATAATGTGCAGCCACATACAGCATAGTTTTTTCCTACCAATAATGAGAGCAGGTCAAGTTGCTGAATAGTGAATAGGTGTTGATTTGTAAATGTGGGTGGTCATATGAACCATGAACATTTCTGAATGAGTCTGTTTTTTTTTTGTTTTTTTGTTTTCTTTTGCAGTGCAGTTTTAATAAATGGTCTTAGTGTTGAAATTAAGATGTTCTGTGTCATTTTGCCATTCTTTGATGAAGGAGCTTGACTGGTTCCACTTGGCCTCTAAACACAGAACCTGCCCTGCCTGACCAGGCTCTAAGATTTTTTGTCCCAGCTCCAGTTGTAATTGTGTGAAACCCCCACTGAACATGTCAGTGGCAGCACGCCCGGAAAATCTCTGTATTCTATGTCCCATTCTTGCTGAATGAAAGATGTACCCTGTGAAAAACACAGTTTCTTTCATTACGCAGCAAATAGAGAACTCAGTTGTCTCATTTAAGTAAAAACTTTTTCTCCGATTTTTCTGCTAAGAGAGAAATAAAAATAGACAGTAAATTGTTGACACACAGTAAGAGTATAGAGCTGTAAAATATATAGCATACCTCGTATAATTTGTTCAAAGAATTTCTCTTCTGAAGCTCTTGTCTAGAGTAGACATGCGATTACTGGGGTCTTTTTAGAAACGTCTTCAAAGCAGGATATTTAAACGTAAGTCTTCTCCATTTCAGTCTAGGAGAAACAATTAAGTTACAACAGATAACTCTTTTGTGAATTTTTTTTGTTTTTTTTTTGGCGATTGTGTTCTCACAGGGAAAGGTTAGCGATTGAAGTCATTGTTTATTTTTATTCTTCCTCTCTCTCTCTGAAATGAGAGGGTTTTTCCATCTTTACTGCTTCTCTTGTTCTGTTTGTGTGATGGCTCATTCCAGTCTCTCTCACCTTTGCTGAATCAGTCATGCAGTTCTGTTCATTCAGCACACAGTGTAACATAACTGGCTCAAACAGCCTCCCTTATACAACACATCTACAAATAATTAAACTATTAATAAATAGTACAGTTATCTGAAATGTTAGAAATTTCTGTTAAGAGTATGATGTTGCATTTTTCAAAGCCAAAGATAATCTCAAAGTAATTTTACCAGGTCACATTCCAAGTCATGATCCATTTGTTCAACAAGGCCACAGGTTACCCATGTGTTCACTAAAAAAACAAAATACTACCGAATAATAGGAAAAATATTTGGCAGACCCATTCACTTCTCATGTTTGCTAGACATAAACCTCTAAAATCACTATGCTGTAATGAGTGTGTGAAGTGAATGATTGTAAACCCTATGAATGAAATAAATCAAATAGCCGCGTTGCAGTCTCTGCGCGTCTCTCAGAAATCAGATCTTGCTAAGAGTAATCGACTAAAATAATACATCGTACACATTTCTACTAATAGAAATATCTTTTAAGTAATTTTAAACCTTGTATGATATGATACACGAATGAGTGTAAACCTTGTACGATATGATAGGCTACACGATAGGACAATGTGTTTCTCTTTCTTCATATGTTTCTCATGTTCAGAGACGGCAAGCATGTATTCTTTAGCCTATGTTCAGATTTGCATTTGTAGGCATAGTAAAAATAGTTTAAGCAATTTTCAACCACTGAATATTTTATTTCGACTTCTATGTTCTCTAATCAGCTATTTTATATAGAGTTTAAATCTCTCATCTGAGGCAAAACTATCTACTGGCGTTATGTATTTGTTTAAAGAATGAAACATGATCGTACTGATCATGCCTTTAGAATGTCATGTGATACCATGTGAAATCGCAGAATCGCATTTTTCCTTTGACTGCATCTGTAATAAATTCCTCTTCCTATCATTCTGATTAAAATTCCAGCTTCATCCTGTGGGACTATCCGCTATTGGTCACCCTTTGGCTTAGGATCCAATTCTCACTTTTAACCAACTATTAACTACGACTTTTGTCTCAAACTATTAATAGTTAGTAAGGTAGTTGTTAAGTTTAGGTATTGGATAGAATTAAGGGATGTAGAATATGGTCATGCAGAATAAGGCATTAATATGTGCTTTATAAGTACTAATAAACAGCCAATATTCTAGTAATATGCATGCTAAACTAGTTAATAGTGAGAATTGGACCCTAAATTTAAATTGTTACAACACTATTTCTCTTTGATAGTGAAAATGATTGTTCCATCAATGCATTGAGAACATTCCAACAACAAAGGTGTCGCATCTGTCATATTGGTTGTCAGTTCTCATTTAATTCAAAAGATTTCGGCTGTACTGCTGTGATTTTAGTTTTAATGTAATTTCAGTTCTGTAAATGCATAGAAAATAAAATATTATAATCTAAAAGGTTGATCCTACAATCGAGTCTCTATACTACAGGTAAGACTCAGCTCAGAGATTACAGTGTGTGCATGAGTGAATCAGTGTGCTATTAAGAGCGTTAGGGGGGCGAGGAGTCATGAATAAGGGATCAAATAGTCTTAGGATCTCTGGAATTCTTTCCAATAGATTGGGTGGGGTATTCACATCATATGTGACACAAATGTCCTCAGAGTTGCATGAGTAAAAGCACACTTTTAATTTCTATGCGCAAATAAATTAAACTAAAAACATATAAAGCATGTAAACACATATATAATATTCATGTTATATATATATATATATATATATATATATATATTATGTGGGCCATTCTACAGAATTGGTGCAAAGCCAGGGTTGGAAACGTCTTGGAAAAAAGTGTTATTTTCTACAAATTTTGTATGTATGCAAATCGTATAATATCCAAGGTACACATTTCTAGTAATTGTGCAGTTAATTCTCATATTGTATTTTCAGACATTTTTGGAATATTTTTCCTCTCCCCAACTTTGTCACTACCGAAACACAATAATACATTATTTAATAAGAAGGGTTATATTGACCTATTAACATTTTGTTTACATCTACCTTGTAAATATAGTTTTTGCTATTTTTTTCAATAACAATTACAATTTTAACAATATTTAAAGTGTAATTTATGAGATTTGTTGTTGATTTTGAATCCAATTTTTCTTTGTAAAAGGCATAAAGTTAATCATACTGATTTCAAAGTTAAGGATTCATTAGTTTGAATATACATTGAACCAAACACTATAATAACATCTTAGTTGATAATTCAATACACTTTATTTTTGACAAGACACCCCATGTTTTGGTCGTGACTGCACAGTTTTGGTAGTGACAGTAATGTGTTGGTAGCGACAACATCACGATATAGAATTTTAACTCGCATACTAAAACACTACTAAAACATATTAAAATACTAATGTACTAAAATTTTGTTTATTTCCCCTAAATAAATGATTATGTGTTCCCTTTTGTCACTACCAAAACAATGATGACATGTTTCGCTCGTGACTGTTTTGGTAGTGACAATTTTCGATACTTTTGAGCCTAGCTCAAAGATGATAATCAGCACATGGTTACCTAGCACAGTTCTGAACAGTTGTACACTCATATAAACTAAATTTTATGGAATAACACCCAAAAAAGTTTGCTTAATTGCAGAAAAAAGGTGTTTGGTAGTGACGTTCCTTAAAGTTACACACAGATTTTCAGACCTTTGAACACATTTAACTCAAAATGATGGTACCTATCTACTATGAAAGAGAGATTATAAGAGAGATGGACTCAGGAATATTTCCTGATCAAAAATGTACAAGTGTGGTTAAAATATATTTTTAAAAACAACAATGGAAAAAATTGCAAAAATTATTTCAGTATTATTTTCACAAATAGAAATTAAGGGGTTAGGATTCGGGACAGCCACCTGCTAATTGAAAGTACCCAATAAATGATGATTTTTTATATATATTAAGCTTACTGATATTTTAAATATTATTGTGGGATTCAGTAGATAATAGAAGGATCTTAGTAAACATCTAAAATTTGAATACTTAAATGCTTTTTAAATGTGTTTTTTGGTTGCNTAAGCTTAAACTGATCGAGACAGCTACATTTTTGCACCTTACCCTGATTTCTCCCGGCATGTAAACACATTAAGCTACGTTCTGTCGGCTTATTAAAGTGTGCATGTGTGATATGTGACAGGAAAGCATCCTTACTGCAGATTTAAGGGCATCCATACAGTTTTGTGGTAAGGGAGGAGGAAATAAATTGCAAACTCAGACTTTCTTGACTTAAGAAATTATAAAAATGTGTTCTCATTTTATGCAGTCTAAGTATGGTACAATCAAAATTCTAAATCTGTAACTGCTTGAGAGCATAATATATAAGTCTGTAATATATTAAGTCTGTTTCCTGCTTTTCATTATTTTTAACATCACATGCTTTATTTAACATCACAATTGATATAACAAATAGAATACTTTGAGTCCGAATACACAAATGATTACTACGTCACTACCAGAAAATAACCTGATTTATTAATAAAGTCTTGTAAACGCGGTTAACTTGCATTGCCGGGTTATTGGTTTGCATATAAGCCTGGACAACGGGTTATTTTAATAAACTGATTTTTTGGGAGTTATCAGCGTATCCGTGTGCATGTAAATGTGCTCAGTGTTTTTATGTTCCTTAAAATGAATCAAAATTAGGGAAATATTAGCATTGATCCCTATGAAAACTTGCAGTAATTAAATAATAAAAAAAGAAGACTTAATCTCATGATCTTAATCTCATCACATTTACCAGTTGCTGTTCATGTTCCATTATTAAATCACACCATACCGAATCAGACCCAGCATCCCAATTCACATTCTGATATCTATTTATGATATCTAGATGTTTTGTCCTGTCTGTTTATTGATGTCGGCCAATAGGATTGGCTTGAGTTTACACATGCCTCAGACACTGGGTTCTGCAGGACGCGTCCCCATAGCGTCAGCAACTGACGCAGCATTGAGTTCCCCATGAAAGGGAACTATGTACTGTTGCCAGATATTGATTAAAAAAAATCCACCTAAATGCAGATGATGTCCATTAAATTAAAATGAACAAAAATTAAACCATCACTGTATATTTTCATGTTTTTTTTTCTCAAACAAAAGAAACTGTGAAAAAAACACATATTCTTCCACATTTTTTGACATACACAAAGTATAGGCTACATTATCTGGCAACATGGCTTAACAATATCTAACGTTAATTTTATGGCGATCGATCAGAGAATTAATTTTATGTACAAATATGGCAGGAAGATGGGCTTCCTACACTCTAAAAAATGCTGGGTTAAAACAACCCAAGTTGGGTTGAAAATGGACAAACCCAGCGATTGGGTTGTTTTAACCCAGCGGCTGGGTTAAATGTTTGCCCAACCTGCTGGGTAGTTTTATTTAACCCAAATATTGTTTAAAAATTACTGTATTTCTTGCTTAAAATGAACCCAAAATATGTTGGAAATTAACATTTATTAATATGTTTAATAAACAAACATTTATTAATATTTTTTTTGAATAATATTTAAACAATAAACATTTATTAAATTGCTTATTAATAAATGCTCATCTTTTTGATTATTATTGTTGCCTCTAGTAATTATGAGTCTGATTTTTAATTTCCAACCTATTTTGGGTTCATTTTAAGCCAGACATATAGTAATTTGTAAACAATTGTTGGGTTAAATAAAACTACCCAACAGGTTGGGCAAACATTTAACCCAACTGCTGGGTCAAAACAACCCAATCGCTGGGTTTGTCCATTTTCAACCCAACTTGGGTTGTTTTTAACCCAGCATTTTTTAGAGTGTACCTTTAAATCTACAACTGCCATGGTGTTTCTTATTTGTCATCTCTGATTTTGGTCTCTGTCATACCCGGTTGAAAAAGTCACTGCTACTGATGTGCAGGGATGTACAGACGTTGATGCCTCTTTTACATCCAGTTGGGTTTTAAAATTTTTTTTTTTTTAAACGCTGTCGATTTGGACTCAGGTATCATTTTATCAAGTCTGACTTGGGTCGGTTTTATGAAACATAAACTGTAATCATCCTTAATGCTTGGAACAAGAATGGTTATTAGTCAATAATAATAAGTGTGTGAGCAAATGGAAAAAAAATGCATGATACAAAATACTTTAAAGGAGTATCAAAACAATACATTCCAACACACTCTCTCTCTCTCACTCTCTCTCTCGCTTCTCTTCTCTTCTCTCTGGGAGGGATTAGAGTGGCCACATGTTGGCCGGCGGAGGTTTGCTGTGGCTCCAGGCAGGCGCGCGGGCGCTGTTGCTCATGGTAACTCGATCGCTGGCGGCCGTGAAGCTGTTTGATTTATTCCCCAGCTCCAGCAGATGGCTGCAACAGAAGTTTGTTTAAGTTCACTTCATAGCCGGGCTGGCTGCCAGGACAGAGTCTCGCACACACAAGAGGAGGAAGAGGGGGCTGGAAGCTGAACACATGCCAGAAGAATGTTCAGTGACTCCGGGTGTCTAACCACACCACTTACCCCCTTCCAACCTCACACACACACGCACACACTAAACCACACATTTCTCAGACCTGCACATTTTTCACAAATACTGCAACACATGTATCTCCCTTAAAACTGATACAGACATACATTCCCACACATCTTCCATTGTTTTCCTTTTTTTGCTTTATTCATATCAGTCTGTTTCCACTCTGTCGCAAACACATTCCGCTCAAACAACTGTGACACACACACCTCATCTACTTTGATTAGGTCGTGAAGATGCTAAAGGTGTCTGCCCAACTGGGAAACTGCTGAATGGAACCATATGGCCATTTCTTTATTCTGCAGCTCATTTAAAGTCATTATACATAGAGAGAAATATCTGATTTACTCTGATCTCACAATGTAGTTACTTATTTTACTATTGAAATCAAAACTTGTGTACTTTTTTTCTTCTTATCGTAACTTATCTGTAGAATTTATTTTAATTTTCTTCAGTTAAAATTTTAACTTTTATTTTTTTATTTATTTTCCCCTTTTTCTGGCTGTTTTATTATCCTCAATACAAAAGAAAGAGTTATGCTTCACAGTTTTTAAAGTACTGAAAAACAAACAACAAGTAAATCCTGATGGTTTAATAATTACGTCTTACCCAGTAAATATTTTGTTTCACTCAGAAATACAACAGATTACAGAAGTTGAATGACATTTGTTTATAATTAGATGGTTCTGCTTCTTTATGCAGGGGAAACCTGCAGTTATTAACAGGTGAACTTGGGCTGAGTCTCTCAGTTTGAAACATATTTGTGTGCTAGCATTGCATGTTTACACCAGTGCATGTTCATTTTAAGGAAATAAGTTTGGGTCTGACTCTGATCATAGGAAACAGATTGTGGCAGGGGGTGATTGTATTCTGAAGAGAAGTGTGAATAATATGAGCCAAAAGCAGGACCAGATGCACTCAAGAACACAACCTACAGTGCAGTTCATTATTTTCTGTGTCTGTTGGTGTCTTGCGGTGAGTTGATCTTCGTCAAGGCCTCAGAGGAAGAGTTTGAACTTGGAAAGGTGATACAGGACTGAAAAAATATTTTAGAAATATCTTCCCTTTTTTTCCTTTGTGAAAATTAAGTATGAGTAATATGACCAATATATGTTTAATTCCTGATAACAATATATATCACTATATATACACTGCCTGCATGGCCAAAAAAAAAAAAGTAATGCTATTTTATGCATTCTGACTTATTAACACTGTTAAAGAGTTGCATTCTCATGCTAAACATGGCCAAAGTTTCAAAACACGAGTTGGACGTATGACGGAGTATTTCTGTTCTAAATACACTACTTCTGGTTTCGGAGCGGGTTTTGGAGAGCTTTTTAGAGTGTGTCCTGTATGATGTCAAAAGAGAGTGGAATTCCTTGTATAGGCACTTCTCCCTGAGAAGCGCGCACACACACATCACCCAGAACAAGAGCAAGAGCATGCCCATCAACGCGCTTCGTTCGGGATACGGAAGCCGAGAGATTTTTCAACAATGGCTGTCTCCCAATTCAGGGGCTGCAACCTTTGAAGGCTGCATACATCATCGAGGCAGTCTCATTTAAGAAAAATAACCATTAGATTGCAACGTAAGAAAGAAATTACAGTATTTTACACCTCACAATGAATATGTCAATTTTATTACGGTTACATTTCTTAAATAAGACATCCTTGATGAAGTATTCAGCCTTCAAATGCGATCTCTGAAGGACGCAGCCTCCGAAATGAGACGCAGCTCCTGTCACCGAAGGAGTGTGTTTTTGGTTGTGAGGGAAAGATTACCCTTTTCAGCTTCCCAAAGAACCCAGCGTCAAGGGAACAGTGGATGAAGTTTGTTTTTCCAGGGCAGCAACGGAGTTGTGCATGTATGTTTGTTTGTTCTCGGGATTTCGGTGACAAATACTTTGTAAACAAGTCCCAGTTCGGTGCTGGATTTTCAGATCGCGGGTGGTGAGTAAAGCTGCATCAGATGTCTGTGTTTTGTTGGCAATCAGCGCGCAAGCGCATATAATGTAAACAACACAAACGTTTTTATTCCCTTTTTACTTATAATGATGTCACAGCTAGCAGACGATCTCTACACAAAAGCTGCATGCGCTCGTGACTCTTTAGCTCCGCCCACGGCACTGACGGCAGGCACGCCTCCAGGAGCCTGGCTTTTTTCGGAAAGACTCAGTTTAGCATATCTATCTTTTATAAATATGATAAAACTAAAGACTTTTCGGAGATATGAAGGATGCATTGCTACTCTATATGTACTCAAGATTAACATGAGATTGGCAGAAACTGTGTGTGATACCCCCCCCTTTAAGCATATGCCTATTTAAATCCAAACTGACTTTTTTTTTGTCCGGGCAGTGTATGAGGTTGTTACATTACCAAACTGTTATAATTCTCAATACCAAAATATAAACAGAGAAGGAAATTACAAGCAATGGGACACATAAAACAATAGAACAAAGATGCAAATGAAATAAAATGTGCTCTTTGTTTTTTGATGTAGGTCTGTCCAATACATCAATACTACAAAAAATTGAATAAGTAAACGAATGTAAAATAAAACTGCATTGTCTTACTGTATGAATTAAGTTTATGTTGATTCTCATTAAAGCTGTACAAGTTATTCAGTCAAGAGTAGTGAGTGATTTTATCTTTTTCTTTTGTTGTTTGAATGACGTAAAAGGGATAGTCCTCCCAAAAATGTTTGTGTCATTTCCTGCATGAACGCACATTGTGCTTACATTTACTTGAAGCTTAAACACAACCCTCTTGTGAATGTGAACGTGTATGCGACAGTTGGCCAGAAGCAGTTTAATAGCTAGAAAGCTTTAAAAAGTTGTTGTTTTTTTTACACACCTATAAAAAAAAAATTACCATACGGTTCTCCACCCATAGTTCGTCATGCACTTGCACCCAGTGGCGGCCGGTCAAGTTAGCCAGAGAAGAAGGCTACTTTAACATATTAAAAATAAGTTAAATATACATTGCAAAATAATTACGAAATAACATTATTTAGTCATACTATTAGTAGTCATGCTAGCACCTATTAAAAATCAAAAAATCTAAATTGTATTTCGATCGTTTTGTGGGTGGCTCTGGACAAATTGGAGTCTATGTAGGTAATCTTTTGAAGAGATGTGACTTGAGGCTGAGCTTGTTTCAGATTGTCCTTTGCGCCCCAGACCCTCCCACTTTTGATTTTAGCGAATCAATATTGTTTTTATATGACGTCTCTTTTCAAATAGTCTTTAAGTGTCTCTTTATGGAAAATATTATTATATGCACTATATTAAAATATATTCAATTGGACATGTACTCATGCCTGGCAACTTGACAAATATGTTGTCAATATCATTAAAATTAAACTTAAGAAAAAATTAATAGTCTATAATTATTTTTGAGATCACAGTTTTTGCAAACTTATATTCAACTTTATGGAAACTATAATGAATTGAACAATTTTTATCCTTCATATCTCCAGAGTCTTTGGTTTTATCAGATCTATAAAAGACAGATACAGCTGTACCGCTTCTTTCCAAAAACAGTCGAGCTCCTGCAGGCGTGCTGTGGGCAGAGCTAAAGAGTCATGAGCAATACATCATCACATTATCCCTGGATAACTTTTGATTCACTATACGTTCATGTTTACATTATATGCACTTAAAGACTGCCAACACAACACAGACATTTGATGCAGTTTTACTTACCACCTGCGGTTCCGTCATGAGTCAGATCCAGCGTCAAACTGGGCCTTGTTTATAAAACATTCATCACCGAAATGCCGGGAACAAACAAACACACTTGCACAACTCAGTTGCTGCCCCGGAAAAACAAGCTGCATCCACTGTCCCCTGTTCTTTGGGAAGCTGATCAAGTTTATCTTTCCCTCTCAACCAAAAACACTTCTTTGGTGGCATTGTTGATTTCATGGTCTAAAAACAAAATGACATATCTTTCTCGAGCAAGTCCTGTGCAGCACTGCCGACGACTTCCATAACCCGAACGAAGCACACGTTGCTATCTGTGTTTAAACTAAACTCATTTAAGCCTTGCCAATTGAAACATTCAAGAGCATGATGAGAGAGAATTCTGTCGTGCGCGTGATGTGAGAACATTTGTGTGTGCACTAATCCAAAGCACGCAGACGGAAAGCCGTGCCGGACGGACAAAATTCATACAAAAATTGTCAACATGCCCATCTTGGTGGGTATCCTAGCAAATATAGTGGGTTATGTCTTAAGTGAACGTAAACAGTCAAGAAAGACAACGCATGTGTATCAGTGTCAGTATTTTGGATCTGTGTATTATGTCTTAAAGTGACAGCAGCCTAATATTCCCACTGTCTGTGTTTTTAATGTTAATCAAACAAAAGACAAAGAAATCACTCACTGCTCTGAACTGAATAGCTTTTGTAACTTTAATAATTATTAATCTTTATTTCATTTTTACAGTGAAGATTATATGCAATGTTATTTTACATTTGATTACGTTATTCAATTTCTGTACCTGAAAACTACTGTTAGATACCTTAATAACACTGTTTATTTTATTTGTATCTTTGCTCTATTGTATTTATTTGTACCATAGCATGTAGTTTGATTTTTTTTTTCTTATTTTCTTTATTTTTATTTGACAGTAGTCCTTTTTTCCCTGAACATAGCATATACCGAACCATACCGAAACTGTGACCCTGAGACCGTGATACAAACCGAATAGTGAATTTGAATCTTTACACCCCTGGATTCCACTGTCGGGCCAAAAGCAAGCATGTTAGTGTGTGTCAGAGCCATGTTGTGTTTCCACTGTCACTTCCGGGCCTTGATCGGGCCTCTTCGGTGCTTGGTCCAAAGCGGGCCAACTAGGGCTTGAGGAGTGGTCATGAACGCAAAGTTTATCTGAGTCAGGAGAGGGTCAACACCTCTGCTCATTTCCTATGTTATCATATTAGGCTACCAACTAACCTAAACATTTAAGACATTTAAAACAATTTTCAGCTCAAATCTCACTTTTAGACACCAGTGAGTGTTTGAAGTAACTTCTGATTGCAATCCAACGGGGATTCTGGTCAGCGTATGAAGTAGAAATATATTTATATGCGATGCTGAAAGCTTTGATACCAGACTAATGCATCCGCATATGTCATAAATTACATATAGGGCCTATACTCCGGTTAACTCAACCTGTTTTCTGTCCATGAGCTCCCATCTGTTGCTTTGGCTAGGTGAGACGGGAGAGATCTCTCAAACCTCCTCAGATTGCAAAATTTTGTGGAAAATGATTAGAAATGTTCATTCTTTCTAAAGAAATGTGACATAAACATTTGATATTTTATCAATATTTTTCTAAATGTGTAAGCCGTTGGACTTAAAGGAGTTGTTTTGTGCATTCCTGTGATCACAAATAAATGGAAGCAGGCACAACTGAATAAGTGTGCGTGTTCTCTTTTTATGTGAGATAATGAGAACTACCAGTTTGATGCAGAATTATTAATGTACTCTCCTAACACAAATTAAAAAATGACTGGCACTGTAACATTTTTATTGTTATCATTGGTCAAATATCGATGCTGGAGTCTTAAGACTTTAAGTAAAGACTTAACCTTTGCTTCTGTCATGATAATTATTAGGGCTGCAACTAACGATTATTTTGATAATCTATTAGTTGGCCAATTATTTCTTTGATTAATCAGATAAAAAGACAAATTTTCAAACAAACGTGCCAACTGAATGCTATGAAAACATATAGTGAATTTAAAGATATATCTATGCTATATGCAAAAGAGCTAAAGCAAAATAAAGCTGCCAGCAGCAATTATTGGTGCCAAGCACAAAGAAGACATAACAAGTCATCCCAGTACAGCTGGGAGCATATCTTAAAGACATATTTTGGCAAAATTACCAAAAAATCATAAATACCTTCAATAATAATGATTTAATGATTCATCACTTTCAACCAATAGGTGGCGCTGTGACCAAATTGTTGTGGTATGGTCAAGGTAAGGTGAAAATGATTCATGCAAAGTTTGGTGTCAATATGCCACAGCATTGCAGAGATACAGCTTCAAGAGTCGGTTTTGCATCATGCCTCAACTTCGTTGCATATCGACTTGACTAGACATATCGACTTGAAATCCATAACTTCATGTCTGCATGGTCTGAAGATGATACGATTCGATTTTGGTGAAAATCGGATCAACGGTCTAGGAGGAGTTTGAAAAAGTAGGTTTTTAAAGAAAAACAATATGGCGGACAGGAAGTTCAGCCGACTATGGCAAATTTGGTATCTATGGACTCAAGGAATCTACTGAGACCATTACAATACGTTAAAGGGGTGATGAACTGAGAAATCAAATTTTCCTTGAGCTTTTGACATATAAGAGGTCATCATACTTTAAGAATATCCTGTAAGTTTTAGAGCTGAAAACTTCCTTGTTAGTCCAATAAAAGCTTTAATTGACACCAGACCCAGCAAACGACAGGATTTTCAAAGTGGGGATCTATGACGTCAAAGGGCAGCAAGCACCGCCTCTGCAGAAGAAGATCAACACCTACTTCATCACTGCCTGTTTAGCCCCGCCCAACGATTCGCGCATGACATGCAATAGAATAGGTAACCTAAGCAACATAGGCCTATGTGGTGCTGAACCGGATTGAGCTACCAAGCAATAAACATGCCGTTGAGGATTACAAAATATTGTGCAGTGCCTGGACTCGACAGTAATGCAACAACATGTCAGTAACTGTGTTCATTCTAATGCCTGATCTGATAAGTAATAATTCATGTACAGTCAGATGTTCTTTGTCTGTGTGTCAGTAAATCAAACCCGTGACTAAACATCAACTTGCGTTGTTTCTCTTAGTAGGATGAAAATAATCTGTTATTTAACAGTGATTAAATTATATAAAGAAAACAATCAAAGAGAGCCCCCTTTGCAATCGTTGGAGCAGCGTGCACTGAAGCTGTCAATCAAACAGCGTGAGTTTATCAGTGACTGACGCGCAAAACTCCTGTTTTATTCAACGAATCTTTTAGTTATATCGCGTTTGCACTGTTAGTGAAGATGAAAGCATTTGTTAGTGTACTGAAATTGAGTTGCAATGACGAGATCACTGCTTTCATGCGCTCAACATGTCTGTGATCGGCTACAATGTTCATCTCTGCAACCTTTCATGCCACTATCTAAATATAATGCCATAGATCTAAATGTAATGCAACACTTTTCACGATTAGTTAACCTTGAGAGCTGTAATAGTAAAAACACGCTAAAAGAGAGAGTAATACTTAGCTATTTTAAATGGAAAGATGATAGCCAATCACAGCAGTGGCCGTTTACACTGAAGTCTCACAGCAGACACGCCCCTTAAAACAGAGCATTCAAACCAGAGGGCTAATATCAGGGTAGGAAAAATGCCTTTTATTTATAAATTAAGACAATTTTGGATGTAAAAAGCATACTAACATTATAAGTGCACCCCAGGAAACATTATAAAACAATAAAACAAGCAGTTCATGACCCCTTTAATATTGTCAAAAGTTATTAGCTTTTTTGTAAATTTCGTTACAACTTTTGACCACAAGGTGGCGCTGCCCCAGAACTTTTTACGTACTGTCAGGGCATGGTGCCAAAGACCTATACCGAGTTTCGTAATGATACGCTAATACGTTCATAAAATACAGCATTTTAACACAAAATTCAAATTTGTTCGTACATTTTTCGAAAACGGTTTGAGAAATTGACTTGAATATCATAACTTTTAGTCGGCATGGTCTGAAGATGATCTGGTTCAATTTTCATGAAAATCAGAGTAACGGCCCAGGAGTAGTTTGAAAAAGTAGGTTTTTCAGAAAATTAAAAATGGTGGAAATGACGGAAAATGACGTCATAGGGTGCAATCGAGGAAAAAATCTGAGGAAAAAATAACTTTGTTTCTAGCCCTAACGATTCAAAAGTTATTAACATAAACATGAGTGCAAATTTGGACAGCTGGTGGCGCTAGAGGGATTGAGTTAGAGACTCCAAATTTGCTATGGACACAGTTCAGACTGTCCTCTAACTGTGTGCCAAATTTCACAACTTTCCCGCAAGCAGTTCTATGGGCTGCCATAGACTTCCAGAGCGGAAACGGAAGAATAATAATAAGAACGCCAATGATTACAATAGATGCCTACGCACCTTCGGTGCTTGGCCCCTAAAAAGACAGTTTAAATCCCTACATTATAAATGAAGATAATAATAAAGATAATAAAGAAAAACACAAACTCGGTGTTAACAGATAAGAGGAATATACTGCAGGAACACACGCATTCACTCTGGACACAGTGCCCTGATACTGTAATTTCTTTATCCTTTAAATGTAAGTAAAGTCTTACATTTTTATTCAGTTACACACAGTTATCCCTTTACAGTTATCACTCTCATAAAATACTTGAATTACATGACTTTTAAACCTAAATTTAATGCCCAACAACAGATATTCTCGTCGCTTCATAAAATTAAGGTTGAACCACTGCAGTCACGTGAACTATTTTAACAATGTCTTTAGTACCTTTCTGGACCTTGAAAGTGGTGGGATAAAAAAAACTCTCGGATTTCATCAAAAATGTCTTAATTTGTGTTCCGAAGATGAACGAAGGTGTGGAATGACACGAGGGTGCGTAATTAATGACAGAACTCTTTAAAATACTCATGAGTAGTGAGTACTGAGCTGCGGATTCTACACCATTATAATAAACGGTTTTAAAAATGTAGAAAACACTGTACATGCTATTATTCATATTCTCTTTTACTGTTTGTCAGAAAAAAAATCTGTATCCTCCAACCATTTTAATTTTGACTTTTTAAAATACATCACTTATCAGTGATAAAATGTATCTACTTCCAAAACAACAGGGAAATACTATTACAGACATGAAAAGATGAAAAAATTACTTTCAGTACACTCGTCACCATTTTAAAGCATGTATAAAAAAAATGTAAAATCAGTTGTAAGGCCTTAATGAACACTGAGCGAGCTATTGTTGCACATAAAATATAAATGTTCAGAATTATGTATGCAATGGATCAAAAAAAAAAATTATTAATGAGTCATAGATTTATTGCATTGTGCGCTGACAGAGATACAGTATAACACAAATGGGTCATCAATATCATTTGGTCTTCCAATTTCAGTACATTAAAGGGTTAGTTTACCCAAAAATGAAAGGTTATTTATTACTCACCCTCATGTCGTTCTAAACCCGTAAGACCTTCTTTCATCTGCGAACGAGACCTCTCTGACTCCTCAATAGACAGCAATTTAATTGCCACTGTCAAGGTCCAGAAAGGTACTAAAGACATCATTAAAATAGTCAACGTGTCTACGGTGGTTCAACCTTAATTTTATGAAGTGAAGAGAATACTTTTTGTGTGCAAAAACAAAACAATAATAACAACTTTATTCAACAATCTTGAATAAACTCTTCCCTGTCAGTATCCTTACGCAGTTGATGCATAAAGTGAATAAAGTCATTATTTTTGTTTTGTTTTTGCATACAAAAAGTATTCTCATCATCAAGAGTCAACGAGGAAGAGACATAGAAATGCAGATCACTCATCTCTCTATATGTTCAAGTAAATAAATGGGAGTGGGAATTCCCGCATTATGAACGTGGAACACTGTAAGCAATGCCCACAACCTTGTGTCAAATTTCAGGCCTTGTGTATATACAGATCATCTAGTAAGCAGAAATCAGCAGTTAATGCATAAAAATGAAATTAAACGAGCATGTAACGACCACAAACAGAGGGAAAATAGCTGAGTGAAAGTACAGTTACCTCACTTAAAATGTCCTCAAGTAAAATTAAAGGTACCCAATTTTTTAACTACTTAAAAAAAGCTAAATTTCTGATAAAAACTTACAGTACATAATTACAGTAATCTAAGTATTTGTAATTTGTTGCTTCACACCCCTGATCTGCTCTTATTGGTTAGCCTTGATCAGAGTCAAATACAAAGACTTGCTTGAGTAGGAAATACTTCTTAGCAAACTTTTAGTCACAATGGTGTTGACTTGTATTGCAAACTTTGTCATAATGGTGTCAACTTATATTGTTTTTGGGTGCAAGACTTCAAAGAATAAATGTTTAGTGTGAGTTATTTTTGGTTTCCAGTGAAGAATCCAGAGCATTGTAGGCAGTGGCTAAAGGCTGCAAAGAATCATACATTTGGAGAGAACACTACTACAGAAAATCTGAAAAATCTCCATGTCTCCATTTCAAACCAGATGACTACGAAGGGGTTTAGGTGGGAAAAATACTGAAAGAAAATGCTGTTCCATCAGTTAATTAGGAAGAAAAGGAACGGGAAACACTGTCTGCTCAGCCCCCTGAAGCAAAACACTGTCAGGTAAGAAGGTTGTTGCTATAGTATTTTTACTATAGTGCTGTTTAAAGAGTAGACAAAGTATGATACAAAAAAAAGGATGTACCTAAATCATGTGAGTATCAAGTTGAGTCCATTTTGTGGCTTAATGTACTTTTAGTAACTCTTTTTATCAAGCATGACCTGCAGTTTAACCACAATATAGATTGCATTTTATGACAGTCACGTTAACTACAATACAAACCAGTATGAACAGTATATAAATTTTGTACTGAAGAACAACATTTTTTGTACTTTTTTTTTAAACTAGTATACTGGCCACCCCTAATCAGAAGTGATGTTTTTGTAGCTCTAGGGAAAGTACAAAGGAAAAGCAGTAGTCTGATTTATGAGTGTCTCAGAGGGCTAGGGTTAGCAGCGGGGGCATGTAGACCAGTTTCCTTCCAGGGGAAATAGCCCCCCCCCCCCCACCCCCCCGACATGCATCATAGCTAGTGCTCATTCACCAGGTCAGGTTCATGTTCTATACCAAACATTCTGGCTGATTTGGTAAATACCAAATCATGTATCTTATTTAAAGGGTAGTGAAACCCTATTTTTTTTTTATGTTGACAGATATGTATGTTTTACATATTACTGAACAAAATGAAACCACTTTTTTTTTTCCAAGCCATGTTCTTCTGGTTTAAATAAAGGTGAAGCAACATCACAAAATATACATTATTCACATTATTCATAAAACGTAATCCAGTTGCTGTGCTGGCTGAAACAAAGCGGCAGAATACTCATATTTTCTGCATGGAACACTATATGGTAAATTCAACATCACTTCACTCACAGAGTGAATCTGGACCAGAGTGAGTGAGTTTAAACCTTTCTAGATCCTTTTTCAAATCTGAAGTGTGAATGACAAGTGCAAAAATAGGGGAGGTGTCATGACCAGGTTGCCCCACCCCTAATGCATGGTCTAAACACCAAGTATAAAGCAGGGTCAGTGCTACAGGCAGTGGGAGGTAGGAGTAGGGTGAAAATAGATTAGATTTGTTATTAGATTTTCACTTTGTACTTTGTCTCACGAAAACCAATGAGGTCTGTTCTAGCGCGTCACACATGCAAGTTCGAGCTTCCGTGTTTAGCACTTTTGTAACGAATCATTCCAAATTCATTTGTTTATTTTTATCTGCCATCAAACTTTCTGAGACATCGTTGCTATGGGTTGCGTCTTGCTTTGGACTTGACTGACAGACTGACATTCACTGCGAGTTTCATGATTACCCATAAACTCTGTGATGTCAATCATTAAATTTAAAAATTAAATTTAAACACTACAGGATCTTCATCTGCTGTATGAGGAGAAACATAGTTTCACTATCTGTCCAGTTTTCTTTCTTTCTTTCTTTCTTTCTTTTACTCCTGAGTCACAGGAGTAGTCACAGCATGAGAGTAATTGTGTAATCTCCATCAAAACAAAAATGCATCCTGACCTTGTGCATGCACTGGTAATATTTTGTCTTTGTTCACACATCCATCAAACAGTAATTTACTGGTACAAGTCATCTCAGCAAACTGCCAGAATGGACAGCCATTTTGCATTTACATTAATTTGAAAAAAGACAGAATACATTTTCTTGTCTATTATTGTAATTCCCGGTTTACAACAGTCAAATACATTGGTTGCTGTGTTCTCATTCATCTCTGGTATTTCCTCCACCTCCTGTGTTTCCCAGTGTCTCTGGGGCATCGTTATCAGACACGGGGTGTCGCTGGTGTGCATCTAGAGTTTTAGGGTTTCCGTTTTTTACGATGTTGTTGATTGTGCCACTGTAAAATGTTAAAGTTGTCTCTCTGTTGAGTCTGAGCACCTAATGTAAATATATGTGTAAATATTTCCTTTTCAATGATAAAAGCCATTTTTGTAAACAAACCTTACCGTGGGAACTGGCCAACTTTGTGTCCAGAAGCCTGTGGAACTCTCACCACACTTGACAAACAATTAGATGACGGTATCCTAAATCGCCAAATTGACACATTACAGTTATGTAAAAACATGCACTCATTTTTAACTGCAATGTGTTATGTATAACATATCTCATAACTGAAATATGTAGTTCCTTCAAGTAAAAATACAGTTTGATTAGGCAATGGCAGGTCAGAATTCTGCTTGTTGTTGTTTGCTTACTGTNCTCTCACCACACTTGACAAACAATTAGATGACGGTATCCTAAATCGCCAAATTGACACATTACAGTTATGAAAAAACGTGCACTCATTTTTAACTGCAATGTGTTATGTATAACATATCTCATAACTGAAATATGTAGTTCCTTCAAGTAAAAATACAGTTTGATTTGGCGATGGCAGGTCAGAATTCTGCTTGTTGTTGTTTGCTTACTGTGCCCTGTGCAGTTTACTGGAGGACTCTCCACATTGGTGCTTTTTTGTATTGATGTTGCACCACTGGTGGCACCAAATGGAACAGCAAAAATGATGACTCTTTCCAATCAGGCTTCCTAAACAATCTTACCACCCTTTCCGCTCTGCCGCCTGTCTGCCATTTATCAATATAGTCTCGCCTGAAACTCAGTTGGTTGAGCCAAAATTTAACATGTTGCAGCACTCAAACAAACAAAGCAATGTTTTGAAAGTTCCATAAATTCTCTCTCAGAGAGAGAGTGAGGAAATTAATTGTCTTTTATTATGAATGGGCCAGCTGTCAGGACAGGATGTTTTAGGGTGTCTGCTTTGAATGACAGAAATACATTTTTGCTTTTCTGCTTTTTGCTGTTTTTAGTGCGTCTACACTGTGATGGACCTTTTAAAATGAAGCAAATAATGCCAGCCACGACTCCCACCTATAATTTGGTAACATTTTGATTTGTCAAGGCATAATTATTGCATGATTAAAGATAACTTAATGGAGCATAATCTCTCAAACAGTTTAATAACACTGGGATCTCGAAGTGTGCCAGATCTCCAGTGGTTCTTCTTTTTGTGTTGTTCTCTCTACCCATGATTGGTCCATTGTCTCCCAAGGGCTGGTTTTTTTTTTTTAATTCTTTTTGCAGAATCAAGACTGAAGTCCGTGTACAGACATTCGAGCCCATTGATCCAGTGAACGGACAAGAAAAATGAGGGTTGAGAATAATTGAGGAAAATAGCTATATTATTATTCCCCCCCAATTTATGCTCATTCTCTCTGTTTTCTTCTTTTTCTGTCCCCCTTCTTTCGTATGCTTTTTTTCCCTGTGTGTAAAAAGG
Source organism: Anabarilius grahami (assembly GCA_003731715.1). NCBI lineage: Eukaryota > Metazoa > Chordata > Actinopteri > Cypriniformes > Xenocyprididae > Anabarilius > Anabarilius grahami. Next base: position 391,957 of record RJVU01063416.1, on the reverse strand, counting down.
AAGTATCTAATAAAAAGCTGCTCGTGTAAAGAGATGACTGAAGCTCTCTCTGCCTCATTCAGAGTGCAGGAAGCCGAGCCGGAGACTGTGCCAAGCCTGAGCTGAATTCCTGCCAAGAATCGACTTGTTTGCTCGTCTCGCTGGAGCCAGAGGCTGACCTTATTAGCTGGGAGGGCAGCCGTCTTATTAAAACACATCTGGCGCAGAGGGAGCCTAAATAGTCCTCATATTGTCTTCCTGCGGCTCCTGACCTTGCGTTACCTAGCAGGAATGCTGACGAGGGCTTCACGCATCTGTTGAGAGTTTCTTGCCCCCTCACTCGCTCTGTCTTTCCTCTCTTCTCCTCTCTCTGTGCTGGCTGTCTTAACTGGCGCCTGTACGGTAGCTCTGTGGGACCTGTTTTTCTTCCTCTCCACCAACCCCCCGTCCCACCACTCCCCCACCTCTACCCTCTCTTCCACCTCCCTCTTTTCCAGTTTGCTGTGTTGATACAATTATCCTTGTGTAGATGTTTTATTAGCGCCAGTTGCCTGGTACAGCTTTGCTTGTTATTTTTAGCTGTGAATGCTGGCACTGCCTGTCCATGTTTTTGGACATGATACCATATTTTTACCATGTTTTTGGCTGTGATACTAGGATAATACCTTGTTGTTTTGAGCCTGGTACTATGGGAATGCTATGTTTTTGGACATGTGGTAAAGTTTTTGTCCACAACATGTGGACATTGTCCACATTCTGTAACATTCAGTACTGTCACTGTAGTTTTCTGTAAGGTTTGGACTGTTGAAATGAATGACAGTCTCATTTGTGATCTCGCAGCAGTTATTGCCGGGCCCCTCTTCCACGATCCATACAAGATCTCGGTTACAGTGACTCACTTTAAAACTGAGTCGTGCAGTATTCAATAACACAAGGAAAGTAAAGGTTTTAAGATTAAGATATTTTTGATAAAATCTGATGGCTCAGTGAGGTCTCCATTGCCAGCAAGATAATTAACAAATTCAGATTCCCAGAAAATCCATATTTAAAACAGTTCATGTGAATACTATGCTATGAAGTGACGAGAATACTTTTTGTGCGCCAAAAAAAACAACTTTATTCAACAATATCTAGTGATGGTCGATTTCAAAACACTGCTTCATGAGGCTTCGAAGCTTTACGAATCTTTTGTTTCGAATCAGTGGTTCGGAGCATGTATCAAACTGCCAAAGTCACCCCCCCCAGTGGTGAACCAATGAAATTTCGAAACACGTAAGACGTAACGAAGCCTCGTTTACTGAAATCACGTGATTTTGGCAGTTTGATACACGCTCCGTACCACTGATTCGAAACAAAAGATTTGTAAAGCTTCATATGTGTATATTACTGTTGTTGAATAAATCTGTGGGGTCAGTGACTGAGTGAGTGTACTCCCTGAAGATTCCTCACATTCCTTCACTTTCAGTGTGTCACTACAAGTAGCTGAACTGACACTCTTAAAAACTGTGTGCGTGTCTTTAGTGTATGTAAAGTCTCTTTCTCTCTTTCTTAAATATATATATTGTACAAATACACAATCATATTTAAAGGATCCTTTCGCCTCATGTGAAGCTGTCTGTTTGTGTGTGGCAGCTGTTCTGAAAGAAGCCCCTCAGGCGTCCACACATGGCTCTGATTAGCATGCTGTGACTCAAGCTCTCCTCACCACACACGCTCTCACTACCCACAGCCCCCTGCCCTCCAGTTGAGCAGCGTCACTGTGGCGGCAACAGCGATTTTAAGACCTTGTCAGGATTTCAACCACTCTGCAGTGTGCTGTGCACTCACACACTTCTTTCTCATCGTCTACTGTACTGCACCTCTTTTTTTTAAAATGAATGTTTGTGTATCTCTCCTATATATTATATCTCATATATCAATACAGTACATATTAAATCCAGTGCATTGTGATACGTGCAAAGTCAGTGGAAATAAAGTGCACAGACCATTTGGGTCTTCTATTATGCTACACATTATGCCATCTTTTAATAGCTTTATTGTTTAAAGGTCTGCATTGTTGTTTTACAATTTTACAACCCAAAAAATAATAGGTGGTGTCATCAATAGAAGAAAAGTGGAAGACATTTACAGTATATCTTTGTACACATCACTGCAGAAAAAGCAACTATGTTGATAAAAAGACTTTTAGATAACAAAAAGATAACACTTTTTTGTTGCAACTAAATTTTATAAACATTTCGTGGAATTCTTGTTTAAAATCTATCATGTTATATTATTCTTATATGGATAAATATATTATGGATGTTTTTGGATCTCTAGATTAATTTATGTCTTATTAATTTACTCTCTGTGTATAATCAACCACACCACTTTCATCATAAACTTCCAGTAGTCAGGCTCTATTACATTCATTCCCCAAGGATGGGAACACTAATTTAAAACCTTTTTTGCCAAATATGTTTACATAAACATTTGAATGGTTTTTCACAGAGTTTTTAGAGTTATAATGAAGTCCAGTAATTCTCTCATCATTTACTCACTCTCATGCCACCCCAGGTATGTATGACTTTTTTTTGCAGAACACAAAGATTTTTTTTTTACAAAATAAATAAAAATAATAATAAATAAATCTCAGCTCTGAAGGCCAATGCAAACAAATAATGAGCACAACTTTGAAGTTCTAAAAAGCACATAAAGGCAGCGTTAAAATAATTCATACCACTCCAGTGGTTTAATTCATGTCTTCTGCATTGGTGTTCTGCAAGTACACAGCCAAAATGCTTGTAGGTGGTGTCAACTACGGGAGAAATACATAAGTGGAAGACATTTGTTTTTGTCCTTGTATACATTGCTGGAGATCAGGCAGCAATGTTGACAAAAAGACAACCTTTTTTGTTGCAACTAGTTTTATAAACATTTTGTGGAATTCTTGTTTAAATGAATTGAATTATGAATTATATTATTTTTTGTCAAATGGACAAACAAATAAGCTTCTCTGTATGTAATCAGACTTCTTTACAAGCTTCCTGCAATCAGGCTCTATTTCATTTATTCTCAAAAGATGGGAAAACAAATTTAAAACAAATTTGAAAGATGTGTTCACATAAATGTTTTAATGATTTTTCACAGTTCTTTTAGAATTATAAATGCAGTCCAGTAACTGTCCTTCAAAATTTCTTCCATCATTTACTCATCTTGCCACCCCAGATGTTTATGATTTTTTTTTCCATAACACAAAAGATTTTTTTCTTTCTTTTTTGTTTTTCTCAGTTCTGTAGGCCCATACAATGCAAACGATAGGTTCACCCATGATACCATTAAAATATAAAATGATTCTGAGTGGTTACCATATTCATATTAACACACTCAATTTATATTACTATGCCATATTAACACAACACCATTCATATATTTTTTTCAATTTATTATTTGAACAGAAGAGTAAACCATATCCAATAGGTGGCAGCAGCGCTCTATTGAGACTGACTGTTTTCTTGTAGAGTCTATAGCAGTGGATTTCAATCCTGGTCCTGGGGACCCACCGCTCTGCACATTTTGTATACTATTAAACACACCTGATTCAGATCATCAGCTTGTTAGGAGAGAGATCCATGAACTGAACTGAGCGGTGGGTCCCCAGGACCAGGACTGGTCTAAAATGGAGCCTCTGATGCAGTTTTGTGTTACAGCCAAGCCAAAGGCTTTATGCTGAATGTCACATGAAAACTGGTTTCATCGCATCCACTTGTCGGAGAAAGTGTTAAAAGCAGTATGAACTGACGGCGATAGCTATGGACTTTTAAGGTAATCGGCTAACCCAACTAGTTCTTTTTATTGTTCCGGTTTATATTATTTTAATATCCAAATGTTAGTGATAAGAAGAAAAAAGTTTTATGTCAACCTGCATATGCAATGGACATGCTCATCTTTGGTAGCTCCTTTTAGGGCATCTTCAGTAAAACAGGTCCATATTTAACATACAGTAGCATGTACAAAAGGCCTGAACCAAAAGCGATGTTTACAGAATACTGAAGTTTGTTGTACATTGTCCGCGTTAGCTTTTGCTGGTGCAGGCTAAACTATATAGTTCCAAAAGCATCTTTTTCTGACTCTAATTTCTCCTAGAGAATTTGAGCTACACCCACAAGACAAGACAGGCCTTCTGACAGCTCTGACTTGTGATGTTATATTTCTTCTAACTGATCGGACTTATGATTTTCTAAACTGGATGGTCAAAACTGTGGGGTGGAGTCAGAAATTTCCTAATTGTTCTGAGAGTTCTAAACAGGTTATGAGGGTGCTTGGGGCAAAATTATGAGGGTGCTTGGGGCAAAATATCTTGAATTTGCCCCACAAATTCAAGATAAGGGGGCAGAATTTGCCCCTGCACAATTAAGCTAAATCTATTATGACTGTCACAATTAAAGTGAAGCTCGAAAATTAATGAAAAGTATTGTTTGCGGAATTACATTTACATTTGCTCATGTTGTATCCAAGATTTGTTTTAACACTGTTTTTTTCAGAATCAGACTTTACTCAGAATTTACTGTCAGTGCACACATTATACAACAAAGTTAGAGTGCAAACCTCAAGGTGCTTTGCAAAAATCATTATTATAGGTGTAACAAAAATATTGTATTAGTAAATAATTAAATGTCAGTAAATATTGCACTTAGTCCAGTCAAATCACAGACAGACTGTAACACCGTTTATTTGTTCGGGGAAGAAGGAGACGGGAACCGGCGAGCGTTTAATGTAACTTAAATAATCAAAATAAACAAACACAAAACGAAAGCAAAAGAGGCAGCCCCTCACGGACGACTGCCGCACACACATAAACAAAACATAAATAGTCCAGGCCTGGTCCTCTCTCCTCGTTCACTGTCGTCGCTCCCCCTTTTATGCTTCCGAGCTCCTGAGAGATACGAGACCGGTGTCTGGTCACGCGTGACATAGGCGGAAGTACCGAGCAAGTGTTTATAAAGCAAACATGCAAAAACTAAGCCAAACGGCCTTTACAAAATAAAATGTAAAACAACGATGTCGGACGATTTTGAAGTTGGAGGAGAAAATGAGATGGAGTTTTTCACCCTACCGCAGTACTTCCGCCTACGTCACGTGTGATCTTTCCAACGTGATTCCGTAATGCATCGCAGAGCTAGTGCAAGACAAGCATTTGTGGTTAAAAAGTATATAAATGTGTATTTTTTTTTAGAAAATGACCGATTGTTTTCCTTGTCTGGGATCGTGTAGAACCCTTTGAAGCTGCATTGAAACTGCAATTTGGACCTTCAACCCATTGGTAGCTGTTGAAGTCCACTATATGGAGAAAAATCCTGGAATGTTTTCCTCAAAAACCATTTCTTTTCAACTGAAGAAATTGCAGCACATGCTCGATAATAAAAAGAGTAATTAAAACTGCACTAAGCCACGAAAGAGATACTGTTTTCCAAGCAGCTTTCTGTGCACGCACTCCGATACGGAGTGGAATATGGGCAATCAGTGAAATGTTGGGAAATAAATCGCATGTGTAACAGTATATTGGATCCGTGCATTCGGTCTTAAAGTGACAGCAGCCTAATATACCTGTTTGTGTCCTTAACACTCTGAGGTCTAAAGGTCACGCTGGCGATACCACCGCGGTTTTTTTCTTACCAGTGTGAAAGAGACTCAAAATACTCAGTCGATGTTGCACATACAATTAAGAGTTATACACCATTTTAATCTGTGGAATATCTTCTTTTATTTGTGTACACTCAGAGTAAAAACAAAATGTTGTGCTTTTTTTAAAATAAAGAAAACTAACATGATGCGTGATCTCTCGTCTCCCTCTGAACGAAGTCCAATCTGATAGTTCTCAGAAAATTAACTGTAACTTAGTGAATACTAATCACAAAAAAATTACACTTATGTCAAAAGAAACGTTGAGATGTCAGGTTTTAAATCGTGTAAGTCAAATCGAAAACAAAAATTTTCTGTTTATGTAATCTGTATGAAAAGAGAGCCATGTCAGAAGTCTGTGATTCAGCTCATTATCCACTAATGCGGCCACGCCCACGGAGCCAGCGCTATTCAGACGCAAATTCAGTCAATACATGCAGACATCGTCTCAATCGTGTATTTATTGTCTTCAAAAGTGTTTTGAATAGCCAGATTTAGCTATCTCTGGCCTCTGTTAGTTCCTTGATTGTCACATGATATGCCTCTTCTTTTACTGAGGCATTTGTGGACAAAAGGGACAGAGCGCCCTCCAGCTGCAAGTATGAATTGAAAACACAGTACAACACAGTATCCAGCGCTCACAGTGATGACAATAAATACTGAATAAATATTACTCCTCTGTATAGAAAATTGATATAAACATATGAGAATCCATCAATATTTCTCCAAATGGGCATGCTTTTAAGCATATTATGGTCAATGTAAGATTTTAAGAGTCAAAATGTGAAGCTTGAGTCTTAGATCTTTTTAATGATGTATAGTTTGTCAACTGCACATTAACATTTAGGCTATATAACAAATATAGTAGCCTATATGAAATGCCATAGAGGTAGGAATGTTCAGACGCTTTGCCACACAGAAATACATTATATTTTAAAGTATATTAAAATAGAAAACCATTATTTGGTTAGAGACTTGAGACTTTTTTAAAAAAATAAGAGTGTCCAATCTTTTGACTGGTACTGTAATCTAACATAGGGCTATACAAAATTTTCTTCACATCATGTGCAATAATACGTGCATGCAAGATCACAAAAATCATGGGTTTTTTTGTCCATAGTGGACATTAATCCTGTTATCAGCATGATCACAGAGGGTTTTTTCACAGCCTACCAGTCTGAAACAGCTCATTAATATGCAAGTCATTTCAGGTCATTATTATGCGATTCTTTTGTCTTCTCAGGTGTAAATGACCCATTATTCAGGATGACTCACGCCTCCACGCATACTGTGTTTTTTTGACAAAAAGTGTCTTACAGAAACTAAATCAATATATTGTTATAAATGAATGAGTAGGCAGTATAATTTTTACTTCATTCTGAAGCAAAAACTCTAGTTTACAACCTCCACTACCCAGAAGTCTTGTGAACACAGATTTAATATATATTTTTAGGCCTTATTTCAGTGACTTAAGTTTTTAGTTTTTTCAATAACCACGCATAAACGTTATTCCTTCAAAAACACAAACATGTACATACATGTTCCTCACATATTATTGTAGCCTAGTTTGTGCTGAATACAGTGTAATGACACTTGTGTCATTTATATGTTTATGAACAACTGAAAAAAGCACAAATGTCAGGGCATGTCAAAACTTCTCCAGGGCCCCAAAAATCCTCAGACCCCAGAGGGTTAAAGGGTTAGTACACCCAAAAATTAAAATTCCAAACCTGTAAGATTTTCATTCATCTTTGGAACTAAAATTTAGATATTTTTAATAAAACCTGAGCTATTTCTGTCCCTCCATTGACAGCTATGCAACTACCACTTTGACACTTTAACATGAGGGTAAATAAACAATAACAGAATTTTCATTTTTGGGTGAATTAACCCAAAAATTATTTTAAAGACAAAGGGTAAAATTAGTGCTATATATTTAATTTATACAGTGAAGACTATGCAATGTTGTTTTAAATTCTGTTGATAAAGAAAATAAACAGTAAAGATTGTTTTACGTTATGTGGTCATACATTTTTTTTTTTTATTATTATTTATTTCGGTATCGGACGAAACTGCTTTCAGTGATTGGTGATCGGCCCCAAAAATCCTGATCGGAGCACCTTTAATTCTGATATAGGCCAGGGGTGTCCAAACTCGGTCCTGGAGGTCCACTGTCCTGCAGAGTTTAGCTCCAATTAGCCATCACAGGGCTAACACACAAAGACATACACATACACACTCTCAATCTAACAGCAAATGACAATTTATTGTCTCCAGTTCACCGGTGCTACATGTCTTTGGATTATGGAATGCATTCGGAGAACATTCAAAATCCACACAGAATGTCCTCCTAGCTCAGTCAGGACCTTCTTGCTGTGAGACAAAAGTGCTACCCATTGAGCAACCATGCTGCTGTAAAACAGGTTTGAGGAGATAAAACCAGATAATCCTCTTCTCACAGCCTGATCCAAATCCAAATAGACAGGACTGAGTGTTTTCCTGCTGCTGCTGATGGTGTGTGAGTGTGTGTGTTCTTGTATACATGGTTTATGAGGACACAAATGTGTATAATGACATGGGTATTATAACATAAACATGGTTTATGAAGACACTTCCTTTGAGACAGTTTTCTGTGATGGGTAGGTTTAGGGGTAGGGGTAGTGTAGGGGGATAGAATATATAGTTTGTACAGTATAAAAACCATTACATCTATGGAGAGTCCCCGTAAACCACACACGTGTGTGTGTGTGTGTGTGTAAAGTTGTTGTTATATCCAGCATTTCCATATGGCTGCTGTGACATTTCAAATCGTTCACTTACTGAACACCCAGCATGTCTTTTGATGGTGATGGCGGGGTTCACTGTAATCTCTTCACAGAAATGACAGCACAGATGTTTTTCATTGTAAAAAACCCCATTAACCACTAACAGGAAGCATGACAATGATGACAACCATTGTGACAGAGAATGATAGTAATCGTTGTAACTCTTCTGATCTCTTATCGAGCTGTTACACATTTAGTCTGTACGATGACTCTATGAGGAATTGCTATTACACCACATTCATTAAGAACTTATAATGTTATAATTGGAATCACTCTGAACACTTGAGGCTGTGTTTCACTTTCAATTAAAAACTCTTCAGTGGGTGAAGATTGGGGTAGAAATATTGATTGAAGTAACTGTGAGCTTTGTCAGAAATGTCTCAGACTTTAACTGTGTTAGTTTTGGAGTTATCCCTAGGGTCCTGTGTTCCCCAGATTTCTATATGGCCCATAATAAACACATGACAAATTGTCCTATGTTCCTAGGGTTAGGGTAACATATGAACAAAATTGTGTTTACAAGTTCCCAGACTGCTGTAATGAGCACTTCTGACGAAGAACTCTAATTTAAGGATAAGACAGATAAACTGAACATGCTTTGTCCAGTGTGGCATGTGGGGATAGCGTGTCTTGACCGGTCAAATCAGTATAGACAGTCACAGCAGCTTTTCATGTTCTTTGGAGTCCACTTAAAAGGCTTGGCCATTTCCAAGCATTGATTCTCTCACTGGGTGGTCAAGTAAATGGATGCAATACTGTATTTTGGGTGATGTGTGTGTTTCAGTGAGATATAATTTATTTTCAGCAAGCAGCTCCTTCTCTGCTTGTAACTAAGCATCTATGTCCTGCTTTGTTATGACAAGCTAACACATCAAGGTGATATCCAACATTTTTGGAAGCTTACCTTGCAGCATTCTCACCAAGTCATGATTCAAGAGAGAGCTTAACATTGCAACATCTAAAAAATGTGTCTCTCTCAAGCCCTCGTTTCTCTCACTCAGTAGACCTTGCTGGTTAGGGGATTTCATGGATGCGGAGTACCCCCAATTTACATCTATTAGTCTGGAAGAAGATTTGTAACATGACTGATCTTTTTTTTTCAAACCACACAAAGCATATTCCACAGTTGCAAGCAGAATATGGTTCTCGCCGTTGTGTATGAGTGACTGCTCAGCACTGCACATTTTAGATGTCTCCCTAATCAAGACTCCAAGACTTAAAATGGATATGTCATATAAGGGATTATAGGGAGACATAAAAATGTGCAGTGTTTGAACTCAGAAAACTGCAACAAACCGGCTTTCTGTTACCACGTAGTTGGCATATGCGGCAATTTGGGATGCAAAATATGATTTCTTTTTTTCGGGCCGGTACCTTTTTTTTTTTAAACAAAACTATTCGCCGATTCCGATACAGATATTTTTCACTTGCTCCCTCATTAAAACAGATTAGTGTTTTGATCATGATTTAAATGAATTAAGGTATACTAGTGTTACAGTACAGATGGCTCGGAGACAGAAGATCACAGTTAAGGTATTTATTGAACACAAGCAGATGAATCGTAGAACACAGGTAAGTGATGATGCAGATAGAGTGGCAGATAGATGAATGAGTAATGATACTGTCCTTTGTGAATTGCAGGTGGTTATCCATGGATGTTCGTTGGAGCAGTTGAGAGGTGGAAGACTGAGAACACACACACACGATGGAGACACACAAGATAACTTGGGAATACTGGAGACAGGTAAGTAACAACAGGAGTCATTGAGGTAAGCATCCAGGAAGAGTCCTTAGTTGCGACCGAGACCGGACAGTGAGTTTGTTTGAGTGTCTTTTATGTGTGGGCTGATTGCTGAGGTGTGAGTGATCAGTACTCAGGAGAGGGAGTTCGCTGTGATTGGCTGATGTTGGAGCCTGGCGTTTCTGTGACAGTACCCCCCTCCCCACGGCCCACTCCTGAGGGCCGCGGACCCCCGACGTCGTGGTGGTCTTCCTCTTCCACGAGGGGCAGGTCTGTTGGGATGAGCAGAGTGGAAGTCCTCAAGCAGGTTGGGGTCGAGTATGTCATTGCGTGGTACCCATGAACGTTCCTCAGGACCATAGCCCTCCCAGTCAACCAGGTACTCGAGCTGACCACCACGCCGCCGGGAGTCCAGAATCTCTCTCACCTCGTAGGCAGCTCCATCGTCCAGTAGGAGTGGGAGGGGGGGGTTCGGCTGCGTCCACGCCAGGCTCTTTGGAAGGAGAAACAGAGGGATGGTGAGGTTTGAGAAGTGATACATGGAATGTGGGGTGAATGCGATATTCAGGTGGCAGCTGAAGTTTGTAGGTGACCGGGTTGATCTGCTCCAGTATGGTGAATGGGCTAATGAACCTGGAACTCAGCTTACGGCATGGTTGGCGCAGACGGATGTTCTTCGTAGACAGCTAGACCTTCTGTCCAGGTTGATAGGCAGGTGCTTCGGAGCGATGAAGGTCGGCTGTCAGTCTGTGCCGACGTAGGGCACGTTGTAGCTGGTGATGTGCTGAGTCCCAGACCCTCTCCCTCTCTCTGAACCAGTCGACTGCAGGGACGTTCGATGGTTCCCTTATCCCAGGGGAACAGTGGGGGTTGGTACCCGAGTACACACTGGAAAGGTGTAAGACCGGTGGATGGTTGACGTAGGGAGTTCTGGGCGTACTCGGCCCAACCCAGATACTGGTTCCAAGAGTCCTGGTGGCCATGACAGAAGGTACGGAGGTAGCGGCCGATCTCCTGGATCTTCCGTTCCGTCTGCCCGTTCGTCTGTGGATGGTATCCCGATGACATGATGAAGTCAACTCCTAGGTGTGACCATGGACGGTTGGGAACGGGCAGAGGAAGAAGTTTGCCGGCTGGTCGATGGCGTGGACTCTTAGAGATGGCGTAATCCCTACATCCCTGCACGTACCTTCTAACATCCGATGCCATGTTGGGCCACCAGAAGCGATCTTTTAGCAGCGAGAGGGTTTCATTGACCCCCGGGTGGCCAGTTCCAAGTGATGTATGGGTGGAGTGAATCAGTGGAGTGCGCCGTGCTCTGGTGATGTATTGCAAGCCTGGTGGGCAACCCGGCGGAGTGTTGGTGGAGGCATTGGTAGAGGGAAGGGTCTCTTCAGACCAGGTAATGGGGCTGACTATAAGCTCTTCAGGAAGGATGGATTCAGGTTCTTCTGTGCTTTCTTCAGGAGTGTAGAGACGTGAAAGGGCATCAGCCTTGGTGTTCTTGGATCCAGGTCTGTAGGAAATGGTGAAATTGAAGCGGGTGAAGAATCCATCCTGCCATGGATTGAGTCTTTTGGCAGCTCGAAGATATTCCAGGTTCTTGTGGTCTTTGAGCACTAAGAACGGATGTCTGGCTCCCTCCAGCCAATGCCTCCACTCCTCGAGGGCCAGCTTGAGAGCTAACAGTTCTCGGTTGCCGATGTCGTAGTTCACCTCCGCCGGGTTGAGCTTGCAGGAGAAGAAGGCGCATGGATGGAGGCGGCTCGGATTCCCCTGCTGCTGTGACAGGACCGCTCCTACTCCGGTCATGGAGGCATCGACTTCCACTACGAAGGCCTTGTCAGGATCAGGATGTACCAGGAGAGGAGCAGTTGTGAAGGCTTCTTTCAGGGTGTTGAAGGCTTCTTCGGCAGATGTTGTCCAGGACAGAGACTTGGGCTTGTTTCTCAGGAGACTGGTTAGAGGATTAGAGATGGAGCTGTAGTTTTGAATTAACCGTCTGTAGAAGTTGGCGAAGCTGAGAAAACGTTGAAGTTCCTTCACAGTGGTGGGAGTTGGCCAGTTCTTGATGGCGGCCACCTTCCCCTCAACCATCCGGATGCCACTGCTGTCGATGTTGTAACCAAGGAACTGCACTGAGGATTGATGGAATGAACACTTCTCGGCTTTGAGGAATAGCTGGAACTCTCTCAGGCGTTTCAGGACCTCCGCAACGTGGTGGCGATGTTCGGCCAGGCTCCGGGAGTAAATCAGGATATCATCGATGTATACCAAGACAAACTTGTGGAGAAACTCCCGGAGCACCTCGTGGATGAAGTCCTGGAATACGGAGGGGGCGTTAACAAGTCCATAGGGCATGACCAGGTATTCAGAATGACCTGTCGGCGTGACAAAGGCAGTCTTCCACTCGTCCCCCTCACGTATCCGGATCAGGTTGTACGCGCTGTGAAGGTCCAACTTGGTGAATACAGTGGCACCACGGAGATGTTCCAGGGCCGCTGGGACAAGAGGAAGGGGGTACCTGAACTTGACAGTTATGTTGTTGAGAGCTCTGTAATCAATACAAGGCCGCAAGCCTCCGTCCTTCTTTGCCACGAAGAAGAAGCTGGAAGCAGCAGGGGAAGTTGATGGACGGATGTAGCCTTAATCTAGATTAAAGATGCATCTCTTTAGCTCTTTATGCATCTCATACCAGATCAATTGCACATGACTATCTTTGCTTAATGTTATGAACAGCAGCTACGCTAATTATTCTCCATTTGCTTTTCTGTTTTATCTGGGACACCCGTCCCGAGATCGATGGCGCAGTCCCATGGCCGGTGTGGAGGCAGCTTTGATGCTCTCTTTGGGCAGAAAACATCACTGAAGTGGGCGTAACAGGATGGAATATCCACAGATTGTTTCTCCAGTGGACTCTCGATGGATGTAGCACAGACAGGAAGAAGATTAGAACTTGGAGAACTTGGAACAGGGAGTGCAGAGAAACAGACTTTAAAACAGGTGTTGCCCCACTTCAGGACTTCGCCTGTTTTTCAGGAGAGGATAGGGTTATGCTGCTTGAGGCTGACGGCAGAGGGTTCCGGAGATTAAATTGCCTGCTGACCCAGAGTCGAGGAGGGCGGTAACTGGAAGAGTAACATCAGCAGCAGTAAGCTTCACAATAGTGGTGAGTGGTTTCATCTTATTTATAGAAGGGAAGATGGCACTCACCATGGGACGAGGAGGACGAATGGGACATGCGGAGATTACATGTCCCGGAGCACCGCAGTATAGACATAAGTTCTGGGTCAGCCTTCTCTGCCGTTCAGCGGGTGTCAGTCGGGATGAATCCACTTGCATGGGTTCATGAGCTGGTTCTGGAGGGCTGACAGAGTCTTGTCAGCAGAGGATTGTGGTGAGCTTCGACTGGCCCTGGTGCTCTTAGAGACACGGCTGCATACGAGTGGCGAAACGGATGGATAGCTGGATAAACCTTTCAAGCCCGATGGTATCCTCGTATGCAGCGAGATGCAACCGCACTTGTGGATCCAATCCCTGATGATATGACGTAAGCAGCGCTTGTTCGTTCCATCCACTCTTAGCAGCCAGTGTTCTGAATTGAAGAGCATATTCGTTAACAGACATTTTTCCTTGCTTAAGATTATAAAGTTTCTCACCGATAGCAGAGTCCCAGGAGGGTTTTCTAAACACCTCTTTGAAATGATCGACGAAACTGGAGTATGACTGAATAGCTGGGTGTTTTTGAGACCAAATGGAATCAGCCCATAGAAGTGCTTTCACGCTTAGTTGTGTAATCAGGAACGCCACTTTGGATTGTTCGGTGGGGAACATGTGCGGTTGCATCTCCAGGACCAGTGAGCATTGTAGGAGGAAACCGCTGCAATCCTTCTCCGAACCAGAATAGGGCACCGGTTTGGCCATGGGACTGGCGTACAGAAGCGGTGAAGGAATGATGGCGGTGTTTGCGGAAGTGATGGCTGGTGATGTCGGCTTGGGTGCTGGGTGCACGGTGAGTGTTCGACGTAATGCATCGACCAGGTCCTGGAATGGATCGGGATGGCTCATACTTGTATCTATGGTGTTAGGTCCGGTCTTCTGTTACAGTACAGATGGCTCGGAGACAGAAGATCACAGTTAAGGTATTTATTAAACACAAGCAGATGAATCGTAGAACACAGGTAAGTGATAATGATGCAGATATGTATCATCAAATAATTTCTATTGAACATGGATTGGATCCGTTTAACATTCAACAGGTCAACATAAATTGATAAATACAAAAGAACAAAGATGCATTTGAAATAAACTGTGCTTTTTTTAGGTAGGTCTAACACTAGTTTTTAGATACAAATGTAAAATATATTATTTATTGTATAAATTAAATATACTTTAATCCTCATTACAGTTACAAAAGTTATTTAGTCAAGAGTAGTGAGTGATTGTTTTTTTCTTTTTTGTTTGATTAACATCAAACAATATATTTACATCAAACAATATAATATTAGGCTGCTGTCACTTTAAGAGCTGCACGGATCCAATATACTGGTACACACGTGTTTTATTTCTAAACTGTTTGTTCATTTAAGACATAACTGACTATGTTTACAAGGATACTTGCCAAGATATAATTTTTAATGAATTTGAAGTGAAAGAGAACTCAATTCAGTATTTGCGCAGTTTTTTTTTTTTTTAAATGCGGCTTTCCGGGCGCGCACTTTAGATGTGTGCGCACAAAACTTCTCACACAGTGAGTAGAATCGGGTTCTCTTTGCACTTGAATTTTTAACTTTTCAAGGCTTAAAAACACGTGCAAAGGATAAACGTTTGTGAAGATACAGCACTGGCCTGATCGGGGTAGTGACAATTCCGTCAATAGTCCCGAGCATTGTTCACGCTGGCCCCCAGACAGTCTTTATTATCGAGCCCTGCTGTATTTTGTACAGATTTAATTTTGTTTTAGCAATTGTTTAATTATTTTACCCAGAGAAAAACATTGGATTATGCAACAGACAATATACAACTCAGTACCTTCACACAGTTAATTAATAAACCATCGGCTTGTTATATCTGCCTTTTTCATGCTATAGCCGATATGCTGATGGTTTTAAATTGATAAAAAATCGGTCGATACATCTGTGTATGTTTGTTAACATTGGGAATGGTCTATTATCTCCAACAGCAAAGCTTTTGAAAATGATATTATATCATCAGATCTGGGAAGTAGGATCATTCCGACAGCACATGAAAGCAGCATTAAAGATACATAAGATACAGTGTGACCAAACATTTTAACCACTCAAATATCTGATCTTGGGGACTGTGTGTGTGGTCATAAATGGATCTCATCACACCTGATATCCTCTGCAGCAGCTGGTGTTCGGACTAGGAGCATGTTGCTAGGAGACATGCTTCCAGGAAGACAGGACAGGAGTACTGGATGCTTTTCAAACCTCTCACCGTGAGCTACACACACCACACCACACCACAGGAACATTTGAGAAAAAACAAACACACACAGAGCATATGGTTAGTGTAGCGATTAGTGAAGGTGTTGAAGTAATGGAGACTTTGATTGCCACTGTTTGTTTCTGCTTTCTACATGTTTTTTTTTGCTTTCTACATGTTGTTTTTTGCTTTCTACATGTTGTTTTTTTATTGCTCTGATCACATTCTTATCTTGCTCATTAAGAATATGCCATATGACAGATGAAATTAATGTTTTTATTATATAGCTTTTATATCACACTACCCTTGTGTATTTTCTTTACACACTTTGAAATAATTCCAAAATAAAAATTTTACTACACTTTAAATCTGTATGTTTTAAGAATCTTTTGTTCTGCTTTAAAGAAGCACTTATTTTCATGTATTGACTAACAAACTAAAGCACATGTACTTGATTATAATTTTAACTGCAGTGTTTGTTGATATTACATTTGAAATGTATATATTTCAAATGTACTAAATTACAACCTTATTGTCACGTGTGTAATTACAAATGTATTTGCAATTAACATACAATTAAATGTCATTACATTACATTCGGTTCACACTTACACAATGATAGTTTAAATGCTTTACATAGAAGTGATTCAAAAATAGTCATAAAAGGGAGAGCTGGGCCCACAGGGTTTGATTTTTTTTTTTTTATCTGGGGGCTTGCAGCAATAGAATGGAAGAGCTTGGTTCCAGCATACACTAGTTCCTCCATTGTGTCTGCATGGAGCTACTGTTGTCTTTGTGGGATGTGTCAACCATCTAGGTGCTGATGTGAAGTCCTGTGGCCATTGAGACTCTGACCAGGTGTACAGCCGTGGCCAAAAGTTAGCTGCTTCAGTATTTGTAGATTATTTTTCACGTTTCTGTTGTATACTTGAAAACAGTGATAAGCATTTCATATGTTTTAAAGGCTTTATTGGCAAAAACACTCTGGCTCTGGCATGCTGGATATCAGCCTCTGGGCCAAATCCTGACTGATAGTGATCCATTCATGCCTTATTAGTGTTCAGAGTTGATTTGTGGGCTTCTGATTGTCCACTCGCCTTTTGAGGATTGACAGGTGATCAATTTCAATGTTGTGATCTCAGAGCCACATTATTATAAATCTTGCCTTGTGACATGGAGCTCCATCATGTTAGAAAAATGCACAGATCACCACCAATTTGCTCCTGGATCATTGGGAGAAGGTGCTCTTGCCTGTTTTGATACCATCCTTTATTCATGGCAGTGATTTTGGTCTTGTGAGAGAGCCTACTCCCTTGGATGAAAAGCAACCTAACACATGAATGGTGTCAGGATGCTTCACTGTTGGCGCGACACTGCACTCATAGTAGCGTTTACCTTTTCTTTTCCGGATAATCAAATTTCCAGATGTTCCAAACCATCAGTAGGGGGCACTCTGGAGGATCTTGAAGCCTTCTTCACTGCAGTTGAAATTCTCTACTCAGGTGCAATATTCTTTGTAGCAATCTCCTTGCACGTGAAGCCATTTTGATGCAATGCGATGATGACTGTGCGTCTTTCTTGAGGTAATCATTACAAAGAATTTCACAAACAATTAGTAAAAGCAAATCCTACACCAGTTTTTATTTATTTTGTTTACTTGAAGGATTTGTAACCCTAATCCCTGTGAACTGAGCTTCAAGTTAGAGTTAGAGATATACAGTGGGACTTTATTACATCAGAGGTATGTCTCTGCTAACAGCTGATTATCAGGCTGTCTGAATATCAGTAGCCTCTGAAAGACAGGTGGCAGTATTGAGCCATATTGTTTTCACTCAGTACATGTTATATCTCTTTCTTTATAGAATTAGGGAGCATTTATTTGCATTCTATGTGCTTTTTAGCTAAGGCAAGCACTGTCTGTCCATCTGTTTCTAAACAGTTGCACTCTGTTTAGGGTCTGGTAAAGCCTGCCAGTGCCGTCATGACTGACCCGAGGGCAGACAGGTCTTTTCTGTTATTTTTTATTTCTTTTAATGGCAAAAACAGTGATGTTGAGCTGAGTCACTAATGTAAACGTATGAAAAATTCACCATTCAAACTCTCTCTCAAGCTGCTCCTGATCAGCACCCTTTTACTGTCCACTTCAGAACTCTCTGTCACTGTCAGATAATTTTTGCTTCTTTAATTTACAATTTTAGGCCGACAAATACACAAATTACACAATAACACATAGACAAAAGAACACACACAAATCCTGGCCTGTCAGTGTTGCCCATTGTGTGGCTGTGAGTGTTTTCTCACAGCGTAACTGCCAACAGATGGTCAGCTCTCTCTCTCTCTGTGTGTGTATGTGTGTGTGTGTGTTTTGTGGTCTTCCCTGAGGGATGTAAGGTTCTTATCTCACACAGAACATATGCAGCATGTATGTCTGCAGTTACCCAACAGTTTAAACAGGAAAGAAAGTGAGACAGATGACAAAAGAGGTGGCAGAATTAAAGGTTTGTTTTGGCATTTTCCATGAATAGGATACACTATAGTGTCTTGATACTTTTGTATGCATTACAGGCACAAATCCTACTCTTTTTTGTTGTTGTTGTGATAATTATTGAATATGTTAAGTAAACCATTACTTGACCCTAACACATCAAGTGTCTGTACTTTTATTAATACTACAAACTTAATCTGCAACTTGCTCGGAACGCCTGTTTTAAAATAAACATTTATTTTATGTTGAAGTTTTATTTATTGTTTATTGCTAATATGCACTCAGGTAAAGTGTTTATCTGGTGCTGTGCCTTTCTGACACGTCAATATTCTTTATTCCCAAAATCATGCATTCGATAAGAGACTTTAAAGCTGTTGACGGGTGACAATGTCTGTTTTTATTGTTTTGTCTTATACCTTACTGCCTGTGGGCAGGTTTAAAGGGGAAGTGACATAAGAGACCATCAAAATCACACCAAACCAACTCTGACAAATATGTGTGTATAAATCAGAGTGCATTACTAAAAATCTGTTCTGATAATTAACCCTGACACACAACAGGATGAGGTGAACTAACCACTGTCTGTGCTTCATCACACAATGATCGTTTCCCAGTGCTGAAAACCCACACTCAACATTTTTGGTTAACATAACATGCAGTTGATACATACACTGTAAAAAATAAATCTGTAAACTAACGGAAAAAGTAGTACTGGCAGCACATTACGTGGACATTATCCAGTAATTGTACGGACATTTCCGTTAACCCTAAAATACAACTCAATGAAGTGCAAAATTCTAAATACAGGTAAATCACCTTTAAAAATAAATAAGGAAAATTCTGTTAAAGGTGCCGTAGAGCGTGTTTTCAAAAGATGTAATATAAGTCTAAGGTGTCCCCTGAATGTGTCTGTGAAGTTTCAGCTCAAAATACCCCATAGATTTTTTTAATTCATTTTTTTAACTGCCTATTTTGGGGCATCATTAAATATGCACCGATTCAGGCTGCGGCCCCTTCAAATTCTCGTGCTCCCTGCCCCCAGAGCCCTCGACTATAATACAGTGCATAAACAAAGTTCACACAGCTAATGTAACCCTCAAAATGGATCTTAACAAACTGTTCGTCATGCATGCTGCATGCATGCTTCGGATCATGTGAGTATAGTATTTATTTGGATGTTTACATTTGATTCTGTATGAGTTTGAGGCTGTGGTCCGTGGCTAAAGCTAATATTACACACTGTTGGAGAGATTTATAAAGAATGAAGTTGTGTTTATGAATTATACAGACTGCAAGTGTTTAAAAAATGAAAATAACGACAGTATGTCTCCGTGAATACAGTAAGAAACGATGGTAACTTTAACCACATTTAACAGTACATTAGCAACATGCTAACGAAACATTTAGAAAGACAATTTACAAATATCACTAAAAATATCATGTTATCATGGATTATGTCAGTTATTATTGCTCCATCTGACATTTTTCGCTATTGTCCTTGCTTGCTTACCTAGTCTGATGATTCAGCTGTGCACATCCAGACGTTCTGCCCTTGTGTAATGCCTTGAACATGAGCTGGTATATGCAAATATTGGGGGCGTACATATTAATGATCCCGACAGTTACGTAACAGTCGGTGTTATGTTAAGATTCGCCTGTTCTTCGGAGGTCTTTTAAACAAATGAGATTTATATAAGAAGGAGGAAACAATGGTGTTTGAGACTCACTGTATGTCATTTCCATGTACTGAACTCTTGTTATTCAACTATGCCAAGGTAAATTCAATTTTTGATTCTAGGGCACCTTTAAATTAATACAGTACATGGTGCCTTATTTTTACGGATTTTTTTTAAATAGTGTATACACACGCTAGGTGTAACATCTCCTTCTTATCTGAGATTTTTGGATTAGTTCTGGTCTGCCCATGAATAGCATATGAAAAATGGGTAAAAATGTTCATGCAAACATTTGTTTTCTTCTTATTTTTCTTGTGTACCCAATTTTTTTGATTGTAATCACTGATTGTTTATAGTTTGATAGAACCATAAACATTAAACTGAAGGCTAACATTACTGTTAATGGATGAATTCCCATACTTCTATTTGTGTTATGTAATAGTTTTGATGACTAACAATAACAATAAAGAATAAGTAGATCAAAGTGTCAATCAGACGAAATAAAGGAACAGTAAGGTTGACCATGTCTTTGCTGTTGCAACCCCAAGCCAGTGGAATGGTTTGCCTTCGAGGATTAAATTAACTGACTCTATTGATGTTTTTAAAAGCAGATGAAGAAATATGTTTTTATTGTCATATGAATACATTTTGTTATAGTGGGTAGAAATATGATTTAGTTGCTGTAGTATGGTTTTTATGTAAAGTTTTATGCAATGTGTTTTTTGTACTGCACTTTGGTCATTTTAAAAGTGCTTAAATGGTTGTTTTTTTTTTTTTTTCAGAGTAAGTTGATTTGGGTACTGAATCGTTACTTCATATATGAATATGTAGAATGTAGAGATGATATAGATGTTATAGATGCTTCAACACCAGGCTAATTAATTTGTGTGGGGTGTGCAAATAACTCAAAAAATCTAATGGGACTTCATACCTTTATAATGAAATAGAGATCGCGAGATGAATCCAATCCGTGGCACTTGGGTAAAATGTCCATTTCCAAAAAAAAACCAGTACTTTTTGTCCATGAAAGCGTTAAATCCATGAAATATTTATATATTATCCATTGTTTGCATTACATATCTTCGGAATGATTTGCTCTCCATCATCGTTCTTCAAGAAAGGATGCAATCTGAGCATCGTTTATAATGTAAAACTCTATACGTACATATATAGGTACCAGATATGTGTATATCTCTCAAATGTTCTCTCAAACTAATGAGCACGTGTCCAAAGTATAATTTTTCAAAACAGTGCAGCAGTTTTAGTTATATCCAAGCAGTGCTGTCAGAGTTGTATATCCTCCTGGTATTGTCATTGTAGTAAATCTCAGGAACAAAACTTTTAGCCAATGCCACGACGATCCAACAACGTGTGTTGTTTATCTTCCGCACGCGAGCACATGTACACAGACGGACATCTGTCTCGAGTATGCAGCAAGTCATATATTGTATAAAATAATCCAGAAAAAAAACACAAATACGGCTGAGATGCCACATTCAGTGGCTGAAATTAGCTGCTGAGGTAAAGCAGACAGCAGCAGCATTCTACCTATCACTCAAGTGACCACGCCCTTAATTATGCAGAACTTTAAGGCTTAATATAATTTAAACGGATGAGTTATAAAAATTTTTACCCCCCTCAGAGTTGTCTTGAAGGGCAAAATTAGCAGTATAGACCAAAACCACAATTAGAACCAGACTGTAAACATGTTTTTTTCTGCTGTAAACTTGGCTTATTTAAAGTACACATGAAATCAAAATTGACCTTATTTATTTTGTTAGCTCATTTTGCTAGTTTTGTGGTGAACAATTCATCCGTGCAAGTCAATCCACACAAAAAAATTGTTTGACTTCGTAATATTTAATAAAAATCTGAAAATGCTCCTCCCCTCTGCAACGTGCCCCTTCTCTGATGACATCAGTTTGACGGCTTGGGGTCTAAATGACGGCTCGCGTTAAACCACTCCTCTGCAACCGTTAGTCTGCTATGAGCGAGAGATGGAGAGGAGGAGCGCTAAAGTAAAACTCTGCCCTCTATTCAATATTCCGTTTCACTTGGAAATACGTCACTACACTGGAGAAAAGTCGTTTGCAACTTCCGGGGACTTTAACCAAGCGGGAAGGAAGTCGACCGGAAGTTGAAGTCGGCCGCGTGCTGCCATCTTGTAGCAGAACTTCACTTGCGTTAGCATCCCATTGACTCCCATTCATTTTGGCGTCACTTTGACAGCGAATAACTTCACATCTGAGGCGTTTAAAGACTCCATTTGTCCATTATTTATTTCTAAAGATACACGACAATGTATAAAGGGCTCCATTACCTTCTATGTTACATTATGGCCCCGTAGAAACAGTTTTTGTAAAAATAGGCTAACGATTGCGTCATAACCACTCGACTCTCTGTCGCACAGTAGAGAAATTACCGTACAGACAGGAGGGGAAGCTCGCAGGCAATCGGGGAGACGTCAAGAGAGAAGCCCATAGATATAGAGTCCATAAAAGCAACGGGACAAAATATTTCAACAACGTTTTTGGGGAATTGGAAATAATTCAGTACTCCCCGCTCAAGCTCGCCGTCTCTGCAAGATTAACGATGGCAGTTTGCACGCACAGCTACTAGAAGATTTACATCTGTCAGACAGGTTGCTGACGTCATCAAGCTTAGTTTGAGTCTGCGCGTCAGAAACGGAAGTGCTAAAAATCGCTAAAAATGGGCTTCACTTGTCTCAATTGAGTTCCAATGGGGTCGCAGTGTCCATTTCTTTTACTGTCTATGACTTTAACATGATGGTCAATGAGATTCTGCTCCCTTTTGCAGCCTGTCCCTAGCGGCCAGTCGATGAATCGCAGTGTAAGTTACTTCCGTATTGGCTTCACGAGAAACTGGGGGAGGTTGCCGCTTGGTTTTGACGCTCTCGCCGGCGGCGGTGTGAATGCACGAGTGTCGACCATAGACTGTAAAAAAATATGGACGTAGTGACCGTGACGTCACCCGTAGATTTCTGAAGAGCAGTTTTGAGGCGAAAATGTGGCCGCTGCCATCTTAGCTGCGCGTCACCGCACGTCACTCCCGGATAATTGAAAATGGGCAAAGAGGCAGGATGTAGTTGAACTGAGGTGCCATGGTTACTGAAGCTCACCTAGCTCGATGTGACCATGTTAGCAAGCAAAGGAGATACTATCTAAAATATTAATAATGATATAACTTATCTTTATTAGTTAATAAAGATAAGATATCATTAGAAAGTTATAAAGGTTTACTGTCAATCCACGGTGTCTTTTTTACGATATGCTCCAGCACCAGTAACTTAATTGAAATTTGTGTCAGGTTTGCACATGACAACACGAAAAAAAACACGAAGTCTCTCCATCGTGATGTTGGTCAGCCATCACGATGGACGATGATATCATCCATCGGCACATCCCTACCCGGAAGTCTCTCCGTAATTGTAAATTACAGACAGTTACATACTTAGCTTTATAGAACACCTCAAACAAAAGATTTAAAAGTAATTTATAGTGTTAATATTAATTGCAAAGTCCACAAATAGCTTGGGTAAGCTTATATGGACCGCACGCCACTGATATATATAGCCTATATGAGTATATTTTAGAGCATAACAACTAAACTAAAAAAAAAAAACATCAGGGGAATAACTTTCATTTCCAAAAGCTGAGGTAGATTTGAGTAGATTTGTCAGGAAATAGGTGGAGGACCCAAGAGCGCAGGCAGTTCATAATGTTTATTGATTTAAAAATAAATAAATAAATAAATAATAATAATAAGCAAACTAAGGCAGTCCAGCAGATCACTTCCTGACAAGGCAGACTCTGGATTGGAGAATGTGGCAGACAGAAAAGCAGGGTTGAAAGCCACACTACAGTAATGCAACAAATGCAGAGGGCAGAGGTGAGCACAAAGACCAATAGATAGGACCAAGACCAACCAGTCAGACAGTCCAGGCCAGAGAGAGAAAGGTGCTGCAGGAACAGGTAAACTGAGCAAAGATCAAGATAGAGCAGAACAGAACCTATGACTAGACTAGACTGAAACTGACTAGAGTTACTAGTGTGGATAGACATTAGAAAATAATGTGACAAAATAGAGAAACAGGAGACTAAAAAGCAGAACAAATTAGAGAAAAGAATAGACAGTCATGCAGCAAATAAGCAGCCAAGCTGACTGCAGACCGCAATCAGATGAGCATGACTACATGTGCCGATAGAGAGAAACAAAAACAAAAACAAAAATGAAAGCAGAGAGAGAGATCAAACCCAGTTCCTGACAATTGAACTGTTGAACAACAGCTGAAAAAAAAAAAAATCTTTGCCAAAAATAGAGACAAACATCAGTAGACAAAAGCTCCATAAAAGAGTTTTGAAAACTACATGTGATCTAGGAATGTTATGCAGTGCATACCTTTTCTCACAGCCTCATTTTCACCCATGCAAAATTCCATATGGTGTCTTCCCTGACTGAGGTCTAATGCCTGACAAGCTGCTGGGCTCATAAATATTAATCACATTGTCTGCATTTACCTGAACTGATTTGCTGAAATCAACATGCAGACTGTGATTGGTAAGTGCTAGCCATTGTGATTGCTGCTTGTGCATTAGTTTTACCCACTGCTGAGGGCTTCCGTGTAGTCTCAAAGGCTGTATTTTACATGAACAGCTAAAACAACAAATGATACCAAATGATCTCCGTCATTTAAAAAAAAAAAAAAGTACTGCATGTAAGCCTTTCTTACTTTCTCTTTCTGTGTATACTTTGTTTTCCACATTCCGCTCTGTCTCACGAGCATGGATGGACGTGTTATGTGCATGCGCACATCTAGTAGACTTCTATGAACGTATAATCACTCTCACATGCACAAATCTGCTTGGATGCAAAAATCAGGCAGCAAGTGGACAGTGTCTGCAGATTGTGTTGATGATGAACTGTTGAATACTTTGGGCTTAAGGGCATCTAAAGGGAGGCATCAGAAAACACTGAATCTATTGATATCAGTGGTGCATTGTAAAGACTGGCAAGGAAATACAAGCGCGTGGTCAAATTCGATGTATTTTCATGATCCCCCCCCAAACCAGTTCAGCGCAAACTCCCCCCCACATGTGAAACCCAATCTCTGCACATATACTCTGAGAGCCTCTAGATGTGCTAGCTGAGCAGATGCCATTTAAATGAATGGGGATACAAACAGAGCCTCTCTCTCCAGGTCTTTTAGAGCTCCTGGACACAAGATGTATTGCAAAGATATTAGTGCTAAACTTAGCCTCCAACTCAATCACTGCCGAGTGAAATCTAACAATTTACTAGCCAGTAGCAAATGACAGACATTTTTAGTTGTTCAGCACAAAATGTGGTTGCATATGCAAGTTTTGCATTGTAGAGGGTTGACAAGTCAAAATGCTGCCATATTGGCCACTGCAAAAATTACTGAGTGCAACTTTAAACAACAGTATCAACCCATCTCATCCACAGTTAGCATAAATACTAATAAAATGGTTTTAGTTACTGTATAAAATGAGCTTTACAAAGGGCTCTACTAAAATGTGAGAAATGGCCTATTAATAGGTCTGCATTATTATTATCATTATTATTTTTAAAGAAAGGCACAGTGAACACTGCACAAGTTGGTATATGGTTTCTGCTTAGTTGGCTGAAGGGTTTAAGTGATAGAAACAGGTTTTGCTTAGCTAGAGCAAAAATTAGAGGGATGTTTGGGTGTGACAGACAGAAGTGTGTTTGCTGTCGTTGGTGGTATTTGTTAGGTGGTGTAGTGTGAATCAACTGCCACTGAATCATCATCACCTCCCCTTAAATAAATAGCCTGAAGCTGAACACACGTTCTCATGACCTGACCCACACACACACACACATTCGTTTTTGTGAATTGTGGGGACATTCCATAGGCGTAATTGTTTTTATACTGTACAAACCGTATTTTGTATCCCCCTACACTATCCCTACACCTAAACCTAACCATCACAGGAAACTGCACATTTTTACTTTCTCAAAAAAATTCATTCTGTATGATTTATAAGCCTTTTGAAAAATGCCTCATAAGTCACCCTTTCCTTGTAATACCTATGTCATACCCATGTCATTGTCCAAATTTGTGTCCTGATATGTCACAAAAACGCACACACACACACACACACTTTGGATTTCCAGGTTTTATGGGGACTTTCCATAGACAATGATTTTTATTCTGTACAAACTGTATATTATGTTCCCTAACCTTAAAGGCCTGCTGAAGTGTCTTGGAACGCGCAGCATTATTCAGTATCTTGACGTAATTTCAACTGAAACAGGAAGTCAGGGTGATATATCGAACAGCCCCGCCCCTTTTTTAAAATAACAATAGCGTTTCATTTATATCGCAACTCGGCCAGAGCCGTTAAACTCAGTAAAACCTCTGTTTCCTTTTAATATCTAACCGTTTATCTTCCTAATCTCCTCTATATCACTTTAAAATATAGCATTCTGTGCAGAATTTAAATGGGTCCAATACCTTTTGTGGTCTGAGCTGACTCGCGGATATGATCCTCTCTGTCCTCTCGTGTCCCTGGGCCAGAGCAGACTGTGCTCGCGCTGCGGCTGTTTACATTATACTAACGCGAAAATGGACTTCATAAGTACCATTCACCATGTAGATACTAGTAAATGTGTGTGAACAAGTGACCGATTTCAGCCACAGCTTCAGTGTCTGTTGATAGTGTA
The DNA here is from genome assembly GCA_003731715.1 of Anabarilius grahami. Taxonomy (NCBI): domain Eukaryota; kingdom Metazoa; phylum Chordata; class Actinopteri; order Cypriniformes; family Xenocyprididae; genus Anabarilius; species Anabarilius grahami. The sequence continues at coordinate 365,416 of RJVU01063416.1, read as the reverse complement.
GGAGGGGGCGGGACTTCAGATTCTAAAGAGCATTTGATTGGACAGAAGAGTTGATGAGAAGCTGAAGTGCGATGTGATGTCATGAAAATCCGTGATCCATTTAAGCGGAAGTGAGAGACTGTAAGTTTTGAATCCTTATATCTCCTAAATGCTATCTTTCTTTCTTTCTTTTATTTTTTGCTGGGATACGTTGAACTTGCTTCTCCTGCTTCTGTTGTTCTATTGCCAAAAACCAGATGAAAGGTGCGCTGTTGTACCTTGTACCAATCTATTGTACCTTAAATTGGCTTTTTGGTTACGCTTTATATTTTGTGTGGATAATTTCTGCAACTTCTGGTTCGAATTAGCTTTCATGATTAAATTTATAAATGCATGCATATCTCATTCAAAGGCATACATCACCCGAAACCAGGCATGTCGCAGTTTACTGTGTGTATATATATATATATGGTTACCGTGATTTTGCCAAGTAACACATGTCCCTGGAACATATTTCAACAACATCCCTTATGAAAAAGAAGTATACTTCAAGTTCATTTTATCAAGTATACTTAAGTAATGTTCAAGTATATTTTTAAGTATACTTTATGTAGTAAGTATACTAGTATCAATGTACTAGTAGTAAACTTGTAAGTGTACTATTTTAATACCGCTTGGGACTAAATTGGCCCAATTGAAGTAAGTTTCTCATTTGTACTGCATCTGTACTACAAGTGAACTTATAAGTATACTAGTAGTTTACTATTTTAATACTAGTAGTACATTTTTATGAAAGTACACTTTGAAATATACTCAGTAAACTACTAGTTTAGTGCAAGTATACTTGTAAGTTTTCTTTAAAGGTGCCCTAGAATTATTTTTTAAAAGATGTAATATAAGTCTAAGGTGTCCCCTGAATGTGTCTGTGAAGTTTCAGCTCAAAATACCCCATAGATTTTTTTTAATTCATTTTTTTAACTGCCTATTTTGGGGCATAATTAGAAATGAGCCGATTCAGGGTGTGTGGCCCTTTAAATCTCGTGCTCCACGCCCCAAGAGCTCGCGCTTGCCTTAAACAACATAAAAAAAGTTCAAACAGCTAATATAACCCTCAAAATGGATCTTAACAAACTGTTCGTCATGCAGCATGTCTAATCGCGTAAGTACAGTGTTTATTTTGATGTTTACATTGATGCTGAATGAGTTTGAGGCTATGCTCCGTGGCTAACGGCTAATGCTACACTGTTGGAGAGATTTATAAAGAATGAAGTTGTGTTTATGCATTATAGAGACTGCAAGTGTTTAAAAATGAAAATAGCGACGGCTCTTGTCTCCGTGAATACAGTAAGAAACGATGGTAACTTTAACCACATTTAACAGTACATTAGCAACATGCTAACGAAACATTTAGAAAGACAATTTACAAATATCACTAAAAATATCATGTTATCATGAATCATGTCAGTTATTATTGCTCCATCTGCCATTTTTTGCTATTGTCCTTGCTTGCTTACCTAGTCTGTTGATTCAGCTGTGCGCAGATCCAGACGTTCTGCCCTTGTCTAATGCCTTTCATAATGTTGGGAACATGGGCTGGCATATGCAAATATTGGGGGCGTACACCCCGACTGTTACGTAACAGTCGGTGTTATGTTGAGATTCGCCTGTTCTTCGGAGGTCTTTTAAACAAATGAGATTTATATAAGAAGGAGGAAACAATGGAGTTTGAGACTCACTGTATGTCTTTTCCATGTACTGAACTCTTGTTATTTAACTATGCCAAAGTAAATTCAATTTTTGAATCTAGGGCACCTTTAAGTGAACATAACATCACACTTATAGTATTTCTCAGAAGTACATAAGGTATATTTCTGAAAAGTATATAAAAAGTAGACTGAAAGTAAAGTCTAAAAGAAGTATACTAATAGCACACTTGAATAAACTTATTTTTCGTAAGGGATTCCTGTCCACGAAAGGTAGTCCTAAGGGAAATGATAGATGAATAACACTGATGTTAGGCACCTAACCCTGGTTGTAAGCCTACATTTGACATAGATTGTAAACTTGTCCCTCAAATTGGTTGATTGAAATGCAGTTTTAAGGATAAAAAAAAAAATTTATATATATATATATACATACACACACACACACACACATATATATATATATATACAGTGCTCAGCGTAAATGAGTACACCCCCTTTGAAAAGTAACATTTTAAACAATATCTCAATGAACACAAAAACAATTTCCAAAATGTTGACAAGACTAAGTTTTATATAACATCTGTTTAACTTCTAACATGAAAGTAAGGTTAAAAATATAACTTAGAGAACAACATTTTCAGTTTTACTTAAATTAGGGTGATGCAAAAATGAGTACACCCCATAACAAAAACTGCTACATCTAGTACTTTGTATGGCCTCCATGATTTTTAATGACAGCACCAAGTCTTCTAGGCATGGAATGAACAAGTTGGCGACATTTTGCAACATCTATCTTTTTCCATTCTTCAAGAATGACCTCTTTTAGAGACTGGATGCTGGATGGAGAGTGATGCTCAACTTGTCTCTTCGGAATTCTCCATAGGTATTTGATTGGGTTCAGATCAGGAGACACCCTCTTCTTCTTCAGAAATCCAACAGTGGCCTTAGATGTGTGTTTGGATGTTGGAAAAATGCACATCGACCAAGGGCACGGAGTGATGTAGCATCTTCTCTTTCGGTATAGAGCAGTACATCTGTGAATTCATGATGCCATCAATGAAATGCAGCTCCCCGACACCAGCAGCACTCATGCAGCCCCACATAAGGACACTGCCACCACCATGTTTCACTGTAGGCACCATGCATTTTTCTTTGTATTCCTCACCTTTGCGACGCCATACAGTTTTGAAGAAGTGAAGTGAAGTGACATGTGGCCAAGTATGTTGACCCATACTCGGAATTTGTGCTCTGCATTTAACCCATCCAAGTGCACACACACACAGCAGTGAACACACACACCGTGAACACACACCTGGAGCAGTGAGCAGCCATTGCTGCGGCGCGGGGGAGCAGTTGGGGGTACGGTGCCTTGCTCAAGGGTCTCACCTCAGTCGTGGTATTGAGGGTGGGGAGAGCGCTGGAGATTCACTCCCCTCACCGACAATCCCTGCTGGACCTGAGACTCGAACCCATGACCTTTGGGTTACAAATCCGACTCTCTATCCATTAGGCCACGACTGCCCCCGACTTTTGAAGTCATTAGTTCCAAAAACACTTATCTTGGTCTCATCACTCCAGAGTATAGAGTCCCAGTAGTCTTCATCTTTGTCAGCATGGGCCCTGGCAAAGTCTAGGTGGGATTTTTGGTGCCTGGGCTTTAGGAAAGGCTTCTTCGTGGACGGCACCCATGCATGCCATTCCTCTGCAGTGTACGCCGTATTGTGTCATGGGAAATAGTCATCCCCGTTTTGGCTTTCTACTTCTTTAGATAACTGCAGTGAACTTGCATGCCGATTTTCTTCAACCCTTCTCATCAGAAGATGCTTCTGTCGAGGTGTTAACTTCCATGGACAACCTGGACGTCTCTGTGAGATGGTTGCAGTTCCATCTTTTTTAAATTTTTGTACCACTTTTGCTACAGTATTCTCACTGATAAGTAAAGCTTTGCTGATCTTCCTGTAACCTTGCACAACATTCTTGAATTAATAATTTATAGATGCACTCCGGTCCGTTATTGCAGGGACATCGACATTACATTTTCACGCCCCTAAACAAGACGCGGAACAAAACGAACTGTGATTGGTTGCGTTACGTCAATCAAACGTCCTCTTGGGCGGTCCTTGGCCAATGAAACCTGCGATAGAGTCCAGACTTTCTGCTATCAGTCTGAAGGTCTGGCTACACAAGCCCTTTCCAAATCTGTTTTTCTTTCTTTCTTTCATAGCTTGTCTGTAACAAAAGTTATAGTTATCTGAAGTCGGCTGATCGCTATGATTTTCAGGAACGGAATTTTGAGAAATTTTTGCATAGACATGAAAATGCACTAAAGGGATGTAATTCAAGAATGCTTTGGAATATATACAGTTGGGGTTGGTCTTGTTTTAAAGAAGACACCTGGCAGATTATTGTAGAAGTGAAATAAATTATGAAAGTGAAATTTTTATAAAAATTATACAAGTTTAAGTTTATGAAAATGTAAAAATGTAATTGTTTCTATTTTAAGTGAAAGTGAAAGTGAAGTGACATGTGGCCAAGTATGGTGACCCATACTCGGAATTTGTGCTCTGCATTTAACCCATCCAAGTGCACACACACAGCAGTGAACACACACACCGTGAACACACACCTGGAGCAGTGGGCAGCCATTGCTGCGGCGCCCGGGGAGCAGTTGGGGGTACGGCTCCTTGCTCAAGGGTCTCACCTCAGTCATGGTATTGAAGGTGGGGAGAGCGCTGGACATTCACTCCCCTCACCGACAATCCCTGCCGGACCTGAGACTCGAACCCATGACCTTTGGGTTACAAGTCCGACTCTCTATCCATTAGGCCACGACTGCCCCCTTTTATAATGATATATTACAAAACATGTTTTACTCTTAACCCTTTGACGTGTATGATCACACCGGTGTGATTAGAACGTTCAGCGCCTCACGTGATCAACTACCAAATTCAAATGTGCGTGCGCGCTTTGGCTGGCGCTAAACCAGAGACGGACACGCGCAGCGCTTTTCATATATCACATATATGCAGTGTTTTCAACCAAATAATGTTTATTTTAGGTTTCAGACACTTAAATACAAATAAGTACTGACAAAACAATATATTTAGAGTTTGTAAAATACACAATGATGTCTATAGAAGCGGAAATAACAACCCTTGCCATTATAATTAGACAACACGTTTTATTCATATCAGATACACATTGTGAAAGTAAAGTTAAAGTTTACTCTATTCTTTCCCAGTTCACCGACTCACTTACTTTCATGTATTTCGGGAGAAGTGGATGAATTCACATGTTGTAAATCCAACAGATCCGATTCTCTGTGCGGCACAAACTAAAATGGCGGCGCCCATCGCGCATGCAGCTCAATTAACGCGATTGTTATAAAGGTGTTTAAACAGCAAAACACATCCACTTGCTCATATTTGACTTGCATCATATCGGAATATCAGATATTTCATGCTATAGTTAACAAATTTGTGAATATTTTGAATAAAAAAGGGAAAATGTAATAAAACCAGATCATCAGTCATACAGCGCTGTGGTGTGTTTACGTGACAAGCAATGACGCGTCACCATGGAAACAATAAAGTGATACGTTCTAAATAATGGTCGCCTTAAAAAACACGCTGGGGGCTCAGACAGAATATTTTAAACTTATGTGCGAAAGGGTTAAACTGTGTAAAGTTCCACCCACTAGCCCAACGACGGCGTCTAGTAGTCTGGTTAGAAGGTATTGCACGTGTTCGTCCTCTGGCACTCCTGTTCAAATCATCTTAATTTAATACAAGGTTTTTGTTTAATTCAAATCTGACTCCATTAATAATCTTAGTCTGACTCCAATTATAAGCTATTCTTAGTTTCCCAATGTAGCTGATCACATGATTAGTTGTGTTTTAATTTTCGTTTCAGATTCTTCTGATTATCTTATACTATCAATTATTTCGTTCGCCGCAGACCCGGTATCGCTTTAGAAGAGTCACTTCGGCCGATTAAAGGCTCTTCCCGGACACAAACTCGTCAGTTCTGATCTTAAACATTGGATGCAGGGTAAATATCTACCTTTAAGTCGGTCGCGCTCTGCTTACTCGTAACAAAAAGCATAGTTATCATATATTTACGAAAACTGCAACTTATTTAAGACAGTGATTGTCAGAAATCGAAATGGACTCAATTGATGTGCCCTTATGCTCCATCAATGAACCTTTCGTATGAACAATCCTGAACACAGATTTGAGGTAATATCTTCGCTTTGATCTACTAGAAATAATGAATTTAAGAATAATGCAGAATAAATCAAGAATAACATTTATTAATTTGCCAGGCAGGATAAAACATCAATTAAAGCGATCCAAAAGAATACATTACACAACAGATCAGCATAAAATATAAAATACAATTCAAAACAAGATATTAAAAGGAATTTCAAAGAGTCAGCATACCTGGCAAATAGAGATACACACAGCAGTTGTGCAGGAAGTTCTGACTACAGATTCTTCCCTGAGTGGTTTGCCAAGTCCCTTTAAATACCCAAGTCTTAACAAAAGGACAGTAAACATTTAGCACCCAAATATTCATGCAGCTTTTGTTGGAATCTTTCTCGTGCCCCAAAAGGTCACACGCCCGGTTTTGGGGAACAACCAAATGGTTATTGGGACGTCTCCCACACCAGGAGAACAAGTCTTGTTCTTTGATGTGGGAGTGAAACCATCTTACCAGTCACACCAGAAGTATTTACATTGATATCAAACAACTAAGTTAGGTTTGCATAGAAAGTGAGGGTGTGCGGAGTCAGGAACTCAGCATGGGGGGGAAGAGAGGAGGTCGAGCCGGGCATTGTCTTGCGCTTTTTCTCGCATATCCTCTTTTCAGATTAGAGTTTTTATTGCTTTATTACAGGATAGGAATCTTGAATTCAGCCTTGGTGAAATCCATCCTTACAACTGCAAGAAAATCAAAGCCAAAAATATCAAGATTCCAAATTTTAGGTCGATATCTCAAAAAATGAGCTTTCAGTAAGATTTTGTTTGGGCGCATTACCAAACTTCTTCTATGGCATGCTGTCTATGACAGTCTCGTTGAGCAATGTAATAACGTTGCACTACACTGCTCTTTTTATCTAAATATATAAAACTGTATATGCGAGAGAGAGAGTGAATGGTTTCAGTTTAATTAAATATATCTCCAAAAAGGACAGATGAGAGCACAGGGAGTTTATGCAAGCTGCCGGTACGCTAAAATCATGCCTGTATACTGTGACCAGCAAAGCGGAAGCCTAGCAGGGTCGCGCATTTTATACTGGTTATAGTCAGGTAAACAACACGTAGCAACGTTACATCAGGGTTACGTGACAGGCTTCAGTTTGCCTGTCTGAAAACAGGCTCTGGCTCCAGAATGCGAACCGTACCAGTGGAAAAGGGGTATGAGAGATCAGGTGTAAGGGCAACGGTTTACATTTACATTTACATTTATGCATTTGGCAGACGCTTTTATCCAAAGCGACTTACATTGCATTATACTATACATTTGTATCTGAGTATGTGCAATCCCTGGGATCGAACCCATGACCTTGGCATTGCTAGTGCCATGCTCTGACCACTTTGCTACAGGAAAGCTATTTCCGGTTTAGTGCAAGCACACCATGTCTTTATCTTTAATTTTATGTGTATTAGTAAATTTGGCTCTCAGACCAGAAGGATCTACTGAAGGTTTTTGTCCAGGGCTGGACTCATCATTATCATAGTTATAAGATTTAAAATTTGTCTGTCTCATCTACCAGAAGCTTCTGCTAATCTCCATACTTGTTCCTTCTGTTTCTTGTCTTTCAGCATCTTACCTTCCTTTCATGGTCAGACAACGTCTCATCAGTGCTCACATACTGGTGTTGTTCAATATCTCCTCTTCCTCTGTCTCTCTTGTTCTTATGGAGAATTCTGTCACATATCTGATCTCTGTCACTTGAAAGATGAGACTTTATTGTTCCCCAGAAATTAAAGTAAAGACTGCTGCTAAAAACAGTGGAGTGGCTGACAGGGCCCATTAGTTCTGGCAGTGTGTGTAGTCATCATGTGGAGTTGTTTCATCATGTGAGGCTATCAACACAATGTTTGAGAATTTAAATAGCAGTCTTACATAATTAGACAGTAATTAGATTAGAGGCATGTTGAACATGCTCCTTCATCATGGCATTGATCTTTACTGTACGTGCAGGCCCATATGGAATCTGCTGAAATGTATGAAATATTGGGGAAAATCTGTTATTGACTTTAACGAGGTATAATGTGTTAAATGGAGCTGAAAGTACAAACCCGATTCCAAAAAAGTTGGGACACTGTACAAATTGTGAATAAAAAGCAATGATGCATCAGAATGCAATGATGTGGAAGTTTCAAATTTCAGTATTTTATTCAGAATACAACATAGATGACATATCAAATGTTTAAACTGAGAAAATTTATCATTTTAAGGGAAAAAATAAGTTGATTTTCAATTTCATGGCATCAACACATCTCAAAAAAGTTGGGACAAGGCCATGTTTACCACTGTGTGGCATCCCCTCTTCTTTTTATAACAGTCTGCAAACGTCTGGGGACTGAGGAGACAAGTTGCTCAAGTTTAGGAATATGAATGTTGTCCCATTCTTGTCTAATACAGGCCTTCTAGTTGCTCAACTGTCTTAGGTCTTCTTTGTCGCATCTTCCTCTTTATGATGCTCCAAATGTTTTCTATGGGTGAAAGATCTGGACTGCAGGCTGGCCATTTCAGTACCCGGATCCTTCTTCTACACAGCCATGATGTTGTAATTGATGCAGTATGTGGTCTGGCATTGTCATGTTGGAAAATGCAAGGTCTTCCCTGAAAGAGACGATGTCTGGATGGGAGCATATGTTGTTCTAGAACTTGGATATACCATTGATGGTGCCTTTCCAGATGTGTAAGCTGCCCATGCCACACGCACTCATGCAACCCCATACCATCAGAGATGCAGGCTTCTGAACTGAGCGCTGATAACAACTTGGGTTGTCCTTGTCCTCTTTAGTCCGGACGACATGGCGTCCCAGTTTTCCAAAAAGAACTTCAAATTTTGATTCGTTTGACCACAGAACAGTTTTCCACTTTGCCACAGTCCATTTTTAATGAGCCTTGGCCCAGAGAAAACGCCTGCGCTTCTGGATCATGTTAAGATATGGCTTCTTTTTTGACCTATAGAGTTTTAGCCGGCAACGGCGAATGGCACGGTGGATTGTGGACACCGACAATGTTTTCTGGAAGTATTCCTGAGCCCATGTTGTGATTTCCATTACAGTAGCATTCCTGTATGTGATGCAGTGCCATCTAAGGGCCCGAAGATCACGGGCATCCATTATGGTTTCCCGGCCTTGACCCTTACGCACAGAGATTGTTCCAGATTCTCTGAATCTTTAGATGATATTATGCACTGTAGATGATGATAACTTCAAACTCTTTGCAATTTTTCTCTGAGAAACTCCTTTCTGATATTGCTCCACTATTTTTCGCCGCAGCATTGGGGGAATTGGTGATCCTCTGCCCATCTTGACTTCTGAGAGACACTGCCACTGAGAGAGCTCTTTTTATACCCAATCCTGTTGCCAATTGGTCCTCCAGCTGTTCCTTATATGTACATTTAACTTTTCCGGCCTCTTATTTGGAATGTCCCAACTTTTTTGGAATGTGTAGCTCTCATGAAATCCAAAATGAGCCAATATTTGGCATGACATTTCAAAATGTCTAACTTTCAACATTTGATATGTTATCTATATTCTATTGTGAATAAAATATAAGTTTATGAGATTTGTAAATTATTGCATTCCTTTTTTATTCACAATTTGTACGGTGTCCCAACTTTTTTGGAATCGGGTTTGTATTTTACCTTTTTGCAGCTAAAATTATCAAATTAAATAATTAATAAATGAGCCAAAATAATTTTATAAATGAGCACATGCGCAATTTACATGTCAATCCTGGCATTTCAGAAGGATGGAAAACAAAAACTCATATTTTAAATTGGGGAGTTAGCTTTGAGGAATGAAACTTGGACTATTGTATTTATTTATTTGTCTGTAAAACTTTTTTTTTGGAAGTTGTACATAAAACAAAAATTCTTGAAGTATGTTTTACAATAAAATACTATTTTAGTCTTTCTACTTCAAGATTTCACTTTTTATTCAATGTGTTACATGCCATTTCTTGGTAATTATTTGTTTTAAGTAAAAACTACTCCAAATCATTTTAGGTGCACCAACAAGGGAGGACAACTGGACCTGTACAACATGTACCGTAGGGTTCAGAAACAGGATTAAAATTTTCATGAAAAATGACTGTGAGCAAGAAACATTGATTAGTATTATAAGTGCTACAAAGGTTTAGAATTGGCCTTTTTTAAAAATAAATACTGTTTCTTTGAAGATCTTGAGTGTTAATTCAAAATATTCATTGCAGGGTTTGCTGGTGGAGGAGACAGCCAGCAGCAGTAAGGATGCAGGGACCAGACCATCAATAGTCACTGTGGCAGAGGTGGCAGAGCAAGACCACACTACATCATTCGAACCCAGAATGACCTCTGTCACTTCGCCCCTGTGCAGCCTGAAAGTGGAAAAAGCAGATAGCTCAGTGACCAGTGAGTATTCAAGAGTCCAAACTCTTCTTTCCTGAGTATTTCTCTCATATTTAATGATTCCCTTCACTTCTTGCAAGATATAGATGTGGTGGAGGCTGTGGTGGTGAAGAATTTTTTTTATATATTGTTTGGTTATACTTCTTTCTTGCCTCTTTATCTCTTTGACTCCGCCACGGAGTCAGGTGTGTGCCAAAGCTTGTTTGGTCTTTCAGTGAAGGATGTGATGCTGGCAGAGGGGGAACATATTGTTTGCGAAAACATAACATAAGCATTGAGGATGAGTAAAGCAGTGTTAGTTTTCTTAACGATGAACAATTAGTTTTCATGTTTTTGAAGGAAACAACACTATGTCTCATTTCAGGTCTGGGATGAAGGTAAGTTTTTCATGGTTTATGCTAAAACAGGAGTTGTTGGACAGTTTATTTGTTTTTATATAAGGCACAACTGGACAAAGCTTAAAGTCCCCGTGTACCGGAAGTTGCAAATTACTTTTCTCCAGTGTTGTGACGTATTTCCAAGTGAAACGGAATATTGAATAGAGGGCAGGGTTTTACTTTAGCGCTCCTCCTCTCCATCTTTGCTCATAGCTGACTAACGGTTGGAGGGGAGTGGTTTTAAGCGTTTTCAACCCAAGCTGTCAAACTGACGTCATCCCAGACCAGAAGTAACTTTTCAGATTTTGATTAAAGATTACCACGACAAACTTTTTTTTTTTCCTGTGTATTAACTTGCCCGAATTAATTGTTCACCACAAGACTAGTAATATGCACTAACAAAGTAAATAGGGTCAATTTTGATTTCTTGATGACTTTAAAGGTTCCCTAGAACGTTCTTTCACAAGATGTAATATAAGTCTAAGGTGTCCCCTGAATGTGTCTGTGAAGTTTCAGCTCAAAATACCCCATAGATTTTTTTTTATTAATTTTTTTAACTGCCTATTTTGGGGCATCATTAACTATGCGCCGATTTAGGCTGCGGCCCCTTTAAATCCTCGCGCTCCCCGCCCCCGAGCTCTCGACTATAATACAGTGCATAAACAAAGTTCACACAGTTAATATAACCCTCAAATGGATCTTTGAGGGTTATATTAACATGCTTCATGATCTGAAGCATGTATGTTTCAGATCATGTGAGTATAGTATTTATTTAGATGTTTACATTTAATTCTGAATGAGTTTGAGGCTATGCTCCGTGGCTAACGGGCTAATGCTACACTGTTGGAGAGATTTATAAAGAATGAAGATGTGTTTATGCATTATACAGACTGCAAGTGTTTAAAAATGAAAATAGCGATGGCTCGTCTCCGTGAATACAGTAATAAACGATGGTAACTTTAACCACATTTAACAGTACATTAGCAACATGCTAACGAAACATTTAGAAAGACAATTTACAAATATCACTAAAAATATCATGTAATCATGGATCATGTCAGTTATTATCACTCCGTCTGCCATTTTTCGCTGTTGTCCTTGCTTGCTTACCTAGTCTGATGATTCAGCTGTGCACATCCAGACGTTAATGCTGCCTGCCCTTGTCTAATGCCTTGAACATGAGCTGGCATATGCAAATATTGAGGGCGTACATATTAATGATCCCGACTGTTACGTAACAGTCGGTGTTATGTTGAGATTCGCCTGTTTTTCGGAAGTCTTTTAAACAAATTAGATTTATATAAGAAGGAGGAAACAATGGTGTTTGAGACTCACTGTATGTCTTTTCCATGTACTGAACTCTTGTTATTCAACTATGCTAAGGTAAATTCAATTTTTGATTCTAGGGCACCTTTAAGGATCTGGTGAACCATGATAGTATAACAAACTTGACTTGACCAAGGCCTCTGCATCTTGCAACAAAATGTTTAGTCATGTTAAGTCAATTTTTATTTGTGTAACACTTATCACAAATAACCTTGTTTCAAAGCAGCTTTACAGAAATTCCTGATGTTATTAATACCTTAATGCCTAATTGTCATCGGAGAAGCACATTTAGCGGAAATGCGTTGTACACTGCTAAGAAATTACAGGAAATTGATAACACACTGATGTTATCAAAAATCGTTTATGATTATGATCTTCAAACCAATATGCAGGAAGACTTACTTAGAGATTTCTGGGAAGTGGGAACTCCGAGTCATGAATACTTGAGAAATGGCTAAAAATGTTTTGCACAATGTACGTGTTAAAACTGTTTATGAGGAAGCACTGAAAGCACAATGACAGATGACTCAGGCATGGTAGTTTGGATAAAATTTTACCCTGAAAGACCAGTGGAGGTTCCTGCATAAGTCTAAAGTAGAGAAGCGAACAGCAATTCTATAATGGAGACTTATTTATGGGGCAATAGTTACAAACAGGCATGATGCTCAATCCAGCAGTTTGGGGAGAGTGTGGGTTCAGTGGTCAAGAAGAGACAGTCAAATATTTGTTTTTGTATTGTAGATGCTTAGAAGGAATTTTTAGTTTATTGACTAAATAGTTTGGGGGTTTAGGTTAAATTTTCTCATGTATCTTTATAGGAGGAGTGAAGTAAAGAGTATCAAAAAACAAACAAAAACAAATAAAAAACAACACTTTTGGATCTGGAAGACTAGGAAAACAAGGTACCATTGGCTGATGTATCGGTACGGCCCCATTTAAATACACCACTTCAACCTCTCAGATCCAATACCATTTTAAACAGTCCATTTACACCTGTTAGTTGTAACATTATCTACACCTAGAAGGGCAGAGATTACTGAACATTACTGTTGGTTACAGTAAATATAATGTATGCAGCTAACCCTGGAAGCGATTGCCATGGTAACAAACAATACCTGCTTGTAATAGTGAGTGAAAATAGCCCTCATCTTAGACTATCACTAAATTTAAATGTTGAGAATAAAATCAGCAACAGTTTGACTATATATATTATATGTTGTTTTAGATCACACATGTTCACTCGTTTATGTGTAGGACAGAGGACACATGCAGAGTTAACAATCTTTCCACACAGACACTGTAATTTCTCAGACACACTGCACTTACAGTAAGGATAATTGTGTAACAGATAATGTCAAATTACTTGTATTTTAAATATTTCTCTCACCAGTATTTTGTATCTTATTTTGATCAATTTTATGAGCGTTGATCAGCAAGTATTTGTAGTATTTTTTTGGCTCCTCTGGTGCTCAAGTGTCCTAAGGGTGAACCAGTCAGAGCAGAGATAAGCTGATCAAATGTGTTTATACAGAAATATCTCTTGTCTCTTCTCATCTCATCACATTCATGCATAATCTATCTCTTTCTCTAGTTGTCTTTCTCTATTCATTTGCTTTTGCCTCCAGCTCTTCTTTGTCCATCTGTTCTGTCATTGACTTGTGTTTGAGTATTGGGGCTGACACATTCTGGAATTTAGTTAGTTGAGATTCTGCCCTCTGTGGGTCGGCAGGAAATTGTGCCACCAGCTCCCCCCGAGCATCTATATCCTTGTCCACTCTCAACAATACATGAAAGAGCATGTTTTATTTAAATCTAACATTTTAGCAGCTTCCGTTCAAACATCCTGTGAGTTCCATGCGTGTGTTCTTGTGTGTGGTTGAGATGTGTTTCATGTAGTGTGTCTCAGTCTAACATTCCAAATGTTGACCTATTTCTCTGAACACTCACATTGTAAGAAAAATTATTAGTAAAAAACACAATGCAATGCGTAATTCAAAATACAGGTAAAACACCTTTGAAAATCAATACAGAAAATTCTAGGGGTGGGAATCTTTAGGCACCTCACGATCCGATCCGATTCCGATTGAGTCGCGATCCGATTCCAAAACGATTCTTGATCCACTTTTTTTCTTATTAATTAATTAACTTATTTTTTTTACTTAATACATAGTCTATGTAATTATAAGTAATTTTTAAATAATTATTAGTTTGAAAAAAATAAAATAAAATTGTATGTTAAGATTGTTAAATATAGGCTATAAACAGTTTCAAAACATAAAAGCAAGTAGTCTAATAAATAATAATAAAGAGGAACAACGAAACATTACAAGCAATAAACAAAGAGTGCTTTCAGTATTTAAGAGTATCTGAACGTTTTCTATTCAAAAGCTTTGAGGGATTTTTCTCTTTCTCAGCTTTACGGTTGTTTGATTATTACTGATGTCATCATAGACAGCGGAAGAATAATCTGCATTCATAATAATGCACAGATCTCTTTTAAATATAAGATGTTTTTGTCCTGTCTGTTTAATCCCTTAAGACATCTAACTGACCGTTTACATTCATTTTGCGTCATAAAAGCATTTTGAGAGGCAAGTTGGTTACATTTTAACACGTAAAGGGTTAGTTCACCCAAAAATGAAAATTCTGTCATTTATTACTTACCCTCATGCCGTTCCACACCTGTAAGACCTTCGCTCATCTTCAGAAGACAAATTAAGATATTTTTGATAAAATCCGATGGCTCAAAAATAACATAATAACGACTTTATTCAACAATATCTAGTGATGGGCGAGTTCAAAACACTGCTTCATGAAGCTTTACAAATCTTTTGTTTCGAATCAGTGGTTCAGAACGTGTATCAAACTGCCAAAATCAAGTGAACTATTGAAATTTCGAAACACTTATGACGTTACAAAGCCTTTTTTACTGAAATCACGTGACTTTCAAACTCCGAACCACTGATTCAAAACAAAAGATTTGTAAAGCTTCGAAGCTTCATGAAGCAGTGTTTTGAAATCGCCCATCACTAGATATTGTTGAATAAAGTCGTTATTTTGGTTTTTTGGCGCACAAAAAGTATTCTCGTCGCTTAATAAGGTTGAACCACTGTACTCACATGAACTGTTTTAAATATGTCTTTAGTACCCATCTGGGTGTTTGAAAGTGTAAATTAACTTGCTGTCAATGCAGGCCTCACTGAGCCATCGGATTTTATCAAAAATATCTTAATTTGTGTTCTAAAGATGAACGAAGGTCTTACAGGTGTGGAACGAGATGAGGGTGAGTAATTAATGACAAAATTTTCATTTTTGGGTGAACTAACCCTTTAACATGGCACATTGGACCATATTTTTGTGGACTTAGGGTCAGATCTACTAACAGCATGCACTAGCACAAACGCTCTTTTGATGTTAAAAATCTACTGTCAGGATCAGTATTGGGGAGAGTTTCTTTTAAATGTAATGCATTACAATATTGTGTTACTCCCTAAAAAATAACTAATTGCATTACTTCTCTGGGCTTGCTTGTTTGTTAAAAAATTTTTTTTTAAATCTGTTTTTGGCAAATGTAAAAGGCACTTTTACACCAAAAGTGAAATGAATAAGCCTCAGGCTGAAGGAAATGCAAGTTCACGCCTGTACAGTAGAGGGCGGCAAAGACATTTGTTAATAAAATGAGATTAAATATAACGTATATTTCTGTAATTTGTAATTTTTTTTATTTTGAGGAATACTGAATGTTTTGTGCAACTGAGATGAGTAAATGCATGCTCACATTTAGTATAGAACTACAATAAGCATCATGTTTACACAACACTGCACCGTACTCCTGATTTCTCTCAACATAGGGACAGAAGAGGTGTCAGTCAATAAATTAATGGGGAAACAAAGTAACTTGCATTACTTATTTGAAAAAGTAAGATACTAAGTAAGATATTTTCTTGTAAATTTAAATGTAATGCATTACTTTACTAATTACTTGAAAAAGTAATCTGAAAATGAACTGTAACTCATTTTACTTGTAAAAGACATGCAGTGAAAAGGAGTGGACAGAGTTATTTTTGCAGCTGATGTTTTGCATATGCATTTGTAGTTTACCTTTCAGATGCAAAATTTATGGGAGGAGAGTATTTAAATAAACCCTGCAATGTTATTTACTAATGTTTGCAGTTGCCAATTAACTGGTATTTTTGCCATTATTTAATGCCCCTAAAAAGCATGTCGGTTCCTCACGGGACCAATATAAACACCAGCATGGCGGGGTGGAGTATGGCACTCAGAAGGCTGCCGAGTCTTGGACTGCGTGGCCAACACTCGTACCTGATCGCACCACCCAAATTGACTACTGGCTATTTAGAAGATTAGACCTAAAGCTAGTTACTATCGATGAGCAAGGACCACCGGGCCGGCTCAGGATTGCTGTAGATCGAGTGGACATGGATCCCGATCAACCATTGGATGCAGCATGGGACATGTGACTAACCAGATCCAGGAGGCTGTGAGTGAGGTTTTGGGATGGTCAATACCAGGGACGAAGTTCATCGACAAAAATATCTGGTGGTGGAATGAAGAAGTGCAGCGAATCTTAGAGAAGAAGGCAGCAGTGTTTTTGTTTTGTTTTTTCTTTACACTTTGGATGTACGTTAATTTGTCAATGCTTGTGCCCATTTTGTACATCCCTATTTGCTTTAATGAAAGTTGGCATGAACAAAACCTGATGATCTGTGTCAAGCAAAGCAAGAACATGACAGTGTGTAAAAAGTTCACATGCTCAGTGTCACTAATTTACTTACATTTGATTAGTGATGCAAAAACAATCTTAAAAGTGAAGTTCTTAATTTTGCTTTACTTTTTTTGTAAATCTTAAATCTTTGTTTCTAGGTTTAAATAGACAGTATTCTCTTTGTATGCTTAGGCACAAAATGTGTGCTTGACATTTTCCTTTCAGTGAAGGCAAATCGATAGATCAGTAACATGCTATTTTTAGATTATGACGCTATTACCCCACCAAAGAGATATTACAAGGAAACTTGCTTTATGTAGAGTCTCATTTGATCAAGTTTAAACGTCCGGAAGTGTGTGGTTACACTGCTGTATGTGTGTGTTTAAACAGAAAGCAAATGACTGGTCATAACCTTCATCTGATGATCATGTACAGTACTTTACTCATACACATGACTCAGACAGAGGGGTCTAGAAATGTGGACAATGGGTTTTAGGAGTTTGATGTCTGGCATAAAGGCTCTGGAACAGATCATGTGCTTTGCAGCTTATGCTGCAGTTTGAAAGCATACTGCAGGAGATGAGGAGGCCAGTTTCACACAGGAAGTAGAGAGGGAGGGGGAAGAATGAGTGTGTGTCTAAGATGTGTTTGACCACAATCCTGTGAATCAGCACACACACAAACTGTCCTATTGTGTCAGATCTGATCGTACTGGCTGTGACCACAGACTGATGGTGTTTTCTAAACAAACTATATTATAGTGACACAAAAAACATATAGAACATAACATTGCTGCTTTCATTGGATATACCCAGTGAAGAGAGAAAAGACAATCTAGGTGTCTCTGAATGTTAAACAGGCCCACAGGTAGAAACATCCTGAAGGAGAGACACATGACGGACAGGAAGTGCCAACTCTATGGTAAGACTCTATCTGGCCAAATTCTTTTACGGTCCTCTAGAATTTTATTAGCAGGGAAAATGCGGTTTGACATGTGTTATGTGCTGTATTTAACTGGTTGCCATAATAGGCAACAATCTGGCAGGTAAGCAGCAGGCAAACACTTCATTTTGGGAATGATAACTTTAACTAAAGCGGCCATTTCAAATGCACTTTGTTTAAGTGTTTCAATGCGTATGTGCCTATTTAAAGGGGTCATATGATGCTATTTTAAAAGTTCATTATTTTGTTTATTGGGGGTAATAGAATAGGCGAACATGCTTTAATGTAAAAAAAAAAAAAAAAAAAAAATTCACACATTGCAGTATTCCTAGTCTGTCTGAAAAGCTCTGATTTCTACAAAGCCCCTCCTTCCGAAGAGTGCTCTGATTGGCCGTTTTGATCAGTGCTTTACGATTGGCCAAAAACCTCAAGCGTGTGTCGGAAAAGTAACGCCCCGACCATAATCATATGCCTTTGTTTGGGCATTATGCTAGTATGCAACATTGTGTCATTCCCGGAAGAAATATCTGGACTTTGACTGAGCCATTTTAGCTGTGTTGGGGAGTAGATAACTACAAGTAGCAACGCTACTATCTACATTTTTCAGTAGCTTGACATTAGCTCAGTTGCTTTTAAAACAGTGTAACTTTTCTAGTAGCTAACTACATTTTCCAGCAAGTAGCGGTGTAGTGCGACCAAAAGCTACATTATGTTTTGCGTTTTGACGCGCCTGTGATGCATTGAAGCGGCGCAGCATCTTATTCTTATTAGATCACAAACTAAAATTGTGCATTACCACCATCTATTGTTTCATCACGCATCTTGCGACTTTACAGTTCACTGAGAAGAGATCGTCTGATGATTTATGTAAAGGATGTACAGGAGTGGGTTGATTATTTCACATAAATCCACTTGTATTTATGCAAACAAAAGATTAAAATGCTGTCTGCGTCAAAGATTTAAAGCACATACAGGTGATTTAAAGCCTTTTCAAATTGATTCATTACTTTATCACACTTTACATCAAATGTCTTTAATTAAAATGATGACCCGATGGCACTTTGACAATCCATTGAGTATTGTGTGTATCTTTGGATAGTTTACAAATTAAAACAATAGGCTACTCTTTGAAATCATAATTGTTTTGCATTATGTTGTTTTAAACCCCAAATCTTAATTACTTAAAACTTTCTTCATTAACAATTATTCAGTTATTTGTAATATACAATGCCATTGTAAAAAAAGTAGTTTCAGTGTAGCTGTAAGGAGGAGTCAGCTGAGTTATGATCCATGTGCGGCTTTATTTTAAAAGAAAATGCAGCAGTACAAACAGGCAGTGGTGAATCACCAGCAATCATAACATCCAAGGCCAGACAAAGATGTAGTGAAAAACAAAACGGGGAAAAAAGTCTGAGGTCAAAACACTCGCAAGGCAAAACAATGAACGCTCAGTAATGTCTGCTGGGGCAAAACAAGACTTCGCAATGACTGAAAGTGTGTGTGCAGCTGAAATAGTCCAGGTAATGAGGTGCAGGTGAAAGGTAAATACTCAGGTGAGGTTGAATTTGTGACAGTAGCTAGGTAGTTTTTGATAGTAACTTGTAGTGCAGCCAACTACTCTTTCAGAAGGGTAGTTTGACTGTATCTTAACTACTTTAACTTAAGAGTAGATTGTATTTTGTCAAACTACAGTTTTAGGGTAGCTTCCCCAACACTGCATTTTAGGCGGGTCTGGAGCAGTTTTCTCTGTTAAGGCCCTGATATACTTCAAGCTAAATCAAAGATCGAACTGGTGTCACGTCATTTCAAACAAAATCAGAGCAAAAATATACATTTTTCTAAAATATCTGTTGTTGGACGTTAAATTTAGGTTTAAAAGTCAACATGTAATTCGAGTATTTTATGAGAATGGTAACGTGTAAAGGGCATGCAATTGAACATATAAATGTAAGACGTTTCTTACATTTACAGGATAAAGAATGAAAGTAATAGGTTACTGAGTAAATGTGTGTGTGCCTGCAGAACATTCCTCTTATCTGTTAACACTGAGTTTGTTTTTGTTTTTGTTTTTTATCTTTATTATTATCTTCATTTTTAATATAGGGATTTACATTTTTACATTTTTGCTCTTTTGCATATATAGTTACATTCACTATACTATGTTTTCACAGAATTCAGTTGGCACGCTTGTTACTTTTTATCAGATTAATCGATTAATCAAAGAAATAATCGGCCAACTAATCGATTATCAAAATAATCATCAGTTGTAGCCCTACTAATAAGCATGGGTGGCAACAGTATACAGCTGCTCAGGTATTTTGAACTTCTTTTTACCTCAAAGCGAAGAGCTAAAAAGAGCTTCATCATGAGTATATCGGGGTCTTTAGATAGAATATGAAAGTTCTCTAGTTGTGACTTTCTACAACTTTCTCCCATCTCCCGACTGCATCTCTGGAGCTCAGCCACAGTGATCTTTGGGTTCTTCTTTACCTCTCTCACCAAGGCTCTTCTCCCCCGATAGCTCAGTTTGGCCGGACGGCCAGCTCTAGGAAGGGTTCTGGTCGTCCCAAACGTCTTCCATTTAAGGATTATGGAGGCCACTGTGCTCTTAGGAACCTTAAGTGCAGCAGAAATGTTTTTGTAACCTTGGCCAGATCTGTGCCTTGCCACAATTCTGTCTCTGAGCTCTTCAGGCAGTTCCTTTGACCTCATGATTCTCATTTGCTCTGACATGCACTGTGAGCTGTAAGGTCTTATATAGACAGGTGTGTGGCTTTCCTAATCAAGTCCAATCAGTATAATTAAACAAAGCTGGACTCAAATGAAGGTGTAAAACCATCTCAAGGATGATCAGAAGAAATGGACAGCACCTGAGTTAAATATATGAGTGTCACAGCAAAGGGTCTGAATACTTAGGACCATGTGATATTTCAGTTTTTCTTTTTTAATAAATCTGCAAAAATGTAAACAATTCTGTGTTTTTCTGTCAATATGGGGTGCTGTGTGTACATTAATGAGGAAAAAAAAGAAACTTAAATGATTTTAGCAAATGGCTGCAATATAACAAAGAGTAAAAAATTAAAGGGGGTCTGAATACTTTCCGTACCCACTGTATGTGTGTGTTATCACTGCTATGTGGCATTGCTCAAAGTAATATTAAACTACAGCGGCAGCCATCATAATCAACAGTCAGCATGAGAGTGGGTGTAAAATTCTTTTTAATGTTTATTTGAGACCACTGAAACGGAAGAACCCACTCATAAACAACACAAACTCAATGAAGTGGTTACTGAGAGGTGCTTTACTTTAGAGCTTCAATATGTGAAATATTAGCACAGCACTAATGATAGAAAATATGTACAGTGGCCTGTTGCACAAAGCTTCAGTGGCTACCCAGGTTTGAGTTCAGTTTTTGTTTTTAAGGGTGTTCATCCTGGTAACTTACGTTACATGGCTAACCTGCTCCAGAGCAACATTCATTGCAGCAATCCCTGCTGAAAAATCCAGCATTTCTGATGGTCTGATGTTTTGCATGCTAGGACCTGCATGGCATGCTGGTTGCTGGTTTTCTCGTCCCCAGCATGGGAAGCGGGAGTGCTGATGGACCAGCTAGATCAGCACTACCAGCTCTAACAGCATAAACCGGCCTGGACCAACATGGAATTCATGCTGGTTTATGCTGGATGTTTCAACAGGGGTGGTGTTTCTTTTTTCCTTGTAATGTGTTTACATTCATGATAAGTTCTCAAAGTATACTTCACTTTTTACACACACTAAGATCTGCGTACAGTGCGTGTGATGCAGATTTTGTCATCAGCACAGTACGAGCATACTGTGTGCACTAACCTTTCACATCAAAGTATGGAGTATATTTTGAAAGGCAATGCGTACAACTTTATGCATAAAAAAACAGTGTACTTTGGGCTTTAGTCTTTAGATAAGTGAATCTCAGTTTTGAGTTTTAGAGTTTTGTCAGTTCTAACCCTACTCTCAACCTCAGAGCTTTGTGCAGAAGGTCACAGGTCTATTCACGAGTTCACACTTACAAATAATCAGACAGAATAAAAAAATGCGTATGCGTATAATAAAAGTTTTGACCCAAACCCAGAATACTCTCCCCGTATCTTTGGTTAGGATAGTAACAGGATAGGATAGGTGAGTGTGAGGAGACGGGGTGGTGGAGGGATGCAGAAAAAACTGTCGAGGAACATTGGTGAGTCAGCTACATATTTATAGGCTTCCTCTTATGCTGATTGGGTAGATCATTTGAACGTTGCTCCTCCCGAACTTTGTTAATAAAACATCATTATAATCACAGAGTTCAAACTAAGACCATAACCATGTCTTGAACATGGATTATTAATTGATTAATAGGAATTTAAATAACGATAAAAGAGATTGTCTAATTGTAGTTGTGAAGTAATAAACTATCTAAAGACAGGTTTACATGAGGTTTTACATCAATATTTAAAGCTGAGTTTACATGATTATGTGAAAAAAACATTTTCTTAGGTTTGCAAGAGATTACTACTTTTCTCTGCAAAAGTTTCTCTGCACATGTGTGTGATAAAAATTCTGCTGGAGTTGTGGGTACTCTTTGAGTCTCTTGGCAGTGCCTCGGCTGGTAGAATGCCAAATGACGGCCCTCTTTTTCCACAGCTCATCTGAAGCAGAGTTATGGAATACAGTTAACTGAAGAGGAGAGGGAAAGAGTGTGCGGATTGGGGTACGCCATGGCCGGAGGATAGAGGAATTAAGCTGGAGACAGTGGCTTGGGCCAAACTCCAGTGTTATTAGTTTCTCCAGGGCTGTGTGTATGTGTGTGTTTCTGTATTTGATACAAACTGTGTAAGCAGAACTATTGAGCCTCATGTCTGCTTTGTGGCAGCTCAGTGGCTTCTAAAGGGACCATGTTTGGACTCAATCTACTTATCGCCATATGTTGATTGGATCTCGGCCATCTATGGTAACAAAATCCTGTCAGTGATGCTGGATATGAGTGAGAACATTTCAATTGGCCTTATTTTCTTTCACTGTGAGTTGGCATATGATTTTATGGAGGTGTTTTAAGCAAGTGAAGATGAAAGAATTGCTCAGTGGGGGTGCTTCCAAAGGAGCCACAGCAATTTGGGGAAAGAGGTTGATTTTTTCAAAGTTTGTATGATTTCTGGAGAATTTTGTGGTTTTTCACTCTGCAGCCAACAGTAATTTGTTTTGGCAAAGAGAGAAAGATTGTAGTTTAAGTAGTGAAGTCGTGTATAATCATTGAGAAATGTCTAACCATACATCGTTATCATATTGCTGACTGGACAGATTAAGCCATAAGCCTTTCTTTAGAATGATGGATCTATCCATCTCTCTCTGTGTCTGTCTCTCTTGTTTGTCTCTCTATTTGTCTTTATTTTTAGAGACCAACATGCCTGTGTTTTCACTGAACAAACCTTTAAAGTGTGACTAACCTTTGCCACTCTCAGCTGTCATCATATTTATGGTAGAGTTCTCAGAATTTGATTATTAGGACCCATAACCTTTTTTAAAACATTAAGGGCCCTATCATACACCTAACGCAATGCGGCAGTTTTTTTGCTAGTTTCAGCCCGACGCAGTTATCATTTTCACATCCTGCTCTATGTTGTTTAAACAACAAATGCATTTGTGCGCCCATGGGCATGCTGGCCTGAAAACGAGGTATGTTCAGGCGCATTGTTGGCACGTTGCTATTTTGAGGCAACTGAAATGGACTGCGCCATTGACCAATTGAAATTCCACCATGTAAATAGCGAATCCGTCATGGCGCGAACGCAATTGGCTTCGGATTCGGACATGCCCTAAGTGCACTTGCGCCGTGCATCAGAAACCATAAGGGGCAGTCGTGGCCTAATGGATAGAGAGCCGGACTTGTAACCCAAAGGTCATGGGTTCGAGTCTCAGGTCCGGCAGGGATTGTCGGTGAGGGGAGTGAATATCCAGCGCTCTCTCCACCCTCAATACCACGACTGAGGTGAGACCCTTGAGCAAGGCACCGTACCCCCAACTGCTCCCCGGGCGCCGCAGCAATGGCTGCCCACTGCTCCGGGTGTGTGTTCACGCTGTGTGTGTGTGTTCACTGCTGTGTGTGTGCACTTGGATGGGTTAAATGCGGAGCACAAATTCCGAGTATGGGTCACCATACTTGGCCACATGTCACTTCACTTCACTTCACTTCACTTCACTTCATAAATTGTAGAGACCCCAAAATTTTAGATTAAAATTTTAGATTTTTTTTTTTTGCTGTCATTGCTGTTGGGTTGCTGTCGTTGCAGTGTCTCTGCAATTACATTGAAAATGTATTGTCTTTTTCAGACACCTGGTAGAACTGCCAGCCCGTTGAATGTAGTGAAGCAATTTTAGCTGTGCATAGAAAAATTGTCTCTCGAGATTTGCGTCATCTGATCGGCTCTTCTGATCACCGATCAAACTATATGAAACGATCAGCGGCTGATAATGATCGGTGGCTGATCAAAGAAAGAAAGAAAAGAAAAGAAAAGAAAAGAAAGAAAGAGAAAGAAAGAAAGAAAAAGAAAGAAAGAAAGAATTTAAATACAGTATTGAGACAATCATAAAATTGTGATTTCCAGGCTTATAAAACTCATGTAACTTCAAGTCATGAAAGGTATGCTTAGCTCACTGCAGAAGTGGTAATTGATGGAAATGTATTATCCTGTTTTGTACCTATTTTAGACCCAGTCTTTATATTCTGTATGAGGCAGAGCCGCCAGACAGCTGACAACCTAGCCAGTTCATGATTCTCTCCTCTTTGAGTTCTGTTAAGTAGCTTTGCTTGTATTATTCCTAGTGGGAATTTTAAAAGCATGTCTTCCTCATCCTCTTGGCATGTGCCCTGTATCTCCCCTGCCTTCACACAAATACTCCACACACACATTTACACACACTCTCTTTGTGGGTCACAGATGCTGGTTTCCTTGCCAACAGCATCTTTTATTACACAGTTAAAAGGTACAGCAGGGGGGGCTACACACCCCTCCCCCCCACACATCAGTTTTGTAGCTATTTATTCTGACATACAGACCAAAAAAAAAAGTAGCTGTGGTAGAGGTATGCTGCAGTCTGACAGGAATGCTCTCTTTATCTTTTCAAACATGTTTCAAGTATTCCCTACATTATGGGAAATACAAAATCCCCACAAGGATAGATTTCCCCATGAGGTCCCCAGCTTATAAATCATACTAAATGATGGTGTTTTTGCGTTTAGTGGTAGGGTTAGGGGATAGAATATACAGTTTGTATAGTATATAATTATGTGTGTGTGTGAGAAGCACATCAATGATTGGCCAATTCCTCCCTCTTTTTGTGACAGGCATAGATGTATTGTGCTGTTAGCAAGAGACAATCTCTTTCTGCACCTAATATTTAAGTGTGTATTATTTATTTATTTTAAGTCAGGGCAAATTATTTCTAGTTTTGGGTAGAATTTCCTCATAATTAAAATGGGGTGAGGAAGTGTTGCTCTATTTCTATGTCTCCTAGGCTACAGTATGGACAGATCCAGCTCACTTTAGGTAGCCAGTTCTCTCAGTATCTGCCCCTGTCTATAGTCAGTGTTACTATACCTCATCATGGTTCTTCTTAATTTACAGTCTTTCACTTTAGACATTCCACTGTTGCAATTCCTAAGGCAACATCACATGTATCCTTCCTGAAGAAGGCAATTCCAGAATACATTGCAATTTTTTTCAAAAAAATCACCCAAAATAGATTATCTTTGATTTTAGATTAATAACTTAATTTTTATGCATAATGAAGTATCACACATTATTTTCTCATTAAAGCATTTTTCACAGACATATCCTTTCTATGACAAATACACATGCATTCAAAATGTAAAGCTACTCCATTAATTGCATCCTAATTTAATCCATTACGTGCTTCTGCTCTTATTTTGGGTGAGGTTTATGTGATCAAGAGTCTAAGAAAAAAATCAGGCAGCTGTTTATTCTGACAGCCCTCTGCCCTTCTTAATCGGTGTGTAACAGACCTCTGACAGACCTCTCATCAAAAACTCTCCCAACCATAATCGAGTTGTTCCCAGTGAGACGCCAGGATCAAACCCACGTATGAACTACACAACTCCAGACAGCTTGCTAAATGAACATTACTGTTCAATAGCAGAGACACAACAGGAAACCCATGAACAGCAATATTAATATAATTTCTCCAGTTGGTATGTATGAATCTCTTAAGGCATCACTTAAGGAATGGGCATTATGACCCTCAGTCTAAGTGCAGTTCTACATGCATTGAAGACTTTGGTATATTAATGTAATTTGTTTACTTTTCCCTTGTCACTAAAATTGTCAGTAAGTTCCCCCGGCACTGGTGCCCTGCAGAGCATCATCGGCATTAGGAGTGACGTGGTCTGGCCGTGACTCTCTCTCCCTAAGGGTCTGCCGGCTCCAGCCTGGCTAATGGGGACCAGCTGGAAGAGCAAGATTACGCACAGCACTAGCAGCTCGTTCTCTCTGTCACACCTCTCTCTCTTTTCTTTCTTTAGTTTCAGTCCTCAATCTACTGCGCTACCTCCATTTAGCTCACGGACTTCAGCACCTTTAATTTTAACGGTACAAGACTGTACAATTGCGACAGTACAAACCTTGGTTAATGGTTCCCTTTACTCTATGAGGTGAAAAACTTCACTGAAATAATTATGTATCTTCTTAGTGTTTTCATTATTATATACATTATTGTAGTTACATGTGTTACCATGATGGTGTTTTGTGCTTATGACAGTGCACATTCTATATATTAGTATTTACCTCAGATGGTGGAAAATCTAGTTTTAATGAAATACAAAGTTCTGTCATGAAACTCTAGATGGTGCAGACTGACAGGTCCTTTGCTCAATTTGCTTGCAATCACATTATTCTCTATAGGGCACAGCTCATTGGTTCCTGCTGTATCAGTAGCCAATGAACTTGCTGCTTAACCTTCAAAAACTAGTCAGCATTTTCTTTTGCAGTTGCAGCATGCTTTCAGAAACCCTCGACACCACAGATCCTCTACGAGTAATTCATGTATGCTATTTTGTACAGCAGCAGCATGTCTTACTTGCTCACAGCAGTGTGTCGTGTATGTATTAGCAGTAGCAAGTCCCATACTTACTCTGCAGCAGCAATAACAGCAGCAGTGTAAAGGCCGGAACACACCAAGCCGACGGTCGGCTGTCGGGCAGTTTTTATTCGTCGGCCGACTAAGTTTTCTCAGTGTGTTCCACACCGTCGGCTGAAGTTGGTCCTCATTGCCTTTTTTTCGGCTGATTTGAAATGTTAAATTGGCGTCGGAGCTCATCGATCCGTCGGGCCATCTGATCATTCTGATTGGCCGTTCAGGTACTACCACCTGCTGGTACGGAAAGGCATTTCATCTTGCGCAGGCTTATTTAGTCTCTCCCACTCTGACTGAATGCCCTTCTAGTCATTAAGCTATAAAAGTGCTCTTTGTTTAGTTCAAGTCTGATGCTATCAGGTTAGCAGTGGTGAACATTATTACCTCTCCCATGCTCTCCCTCTCCCATCTTCATATGCCCCTCCTATCAGGATTGTCATGATGGTGACATCATCTCTTTTTTTTTCTTCTTCTTTTAATTAGTTGGGGTTCAGTTGCTGTGGTGATGTGACTGTTCTGTTTAAATAATTACAACTAATTACCCTGAGAGAGAGGTGCTGATAATAATAATACTTTTCACTTTTACCAACTGATTTGAAATGAATTCCCTTTATGCCCTCATACAGAGAGACAGAGGAGGGAGTCATACAGAGAAGATTATGGTGCGTGTTTTATTGTTTTGTTTTGTTTTTGTCCTAAACTACCCTCTTATTTCTCCTTCAATATTTTTCTGAGCCCTTTACATTTACATTTACATTTATGCATTTGGCAGACGCTTTTATCCAAAGCGACTTACATTGCATTATACTATACATTTTGTATCTGAGTATGTGCAATCCCTGGGATCGAACCCATGACTTTGGCATTGCTAGTGCCATGCTCTAACCACTGAGCTACAGGAAGGCTCAAGTTTGTCTTCATATCCACCTCATTTCCACCGCAAGAACTTTCCCCAGGAACTGGGGACTTTGGGGTGATATATTTCGACTGTAGGGACCAGGGACTAAGCCCTTATTGAGGAGGTTTACAAGCAATTTGTCAAAAATATTTGTTGTAAACAATGTCAAGTTAAGTACAAGCTAGATATGAAGACAAACTAGAGCAGAATTTAAGAAAAATGTGTTTTTTTTATTTTTCTTTAATTAGACATAAGAAGTCAGGGCCTGAATTTCATTTTGGAAAATATGAGGGAATTTCCCCCTTAGGTGCTTCTTCTGGGGGGGATTTTTTAATTTGAGGGGGGAGTATATATTTACGTAATGAAAGTTTTGCGCTGAGGTAACATATCACATATTAAACAGCACACACATCTGTCAATGCGCTGACAGGACAAGCCATGTTAAACATTACGCTAATGCATTAGCTCTGTTTTGGGCAGTTTGGATCAAGTACCTTTCCCGCAGCAGCTCACTCCATTTCCTCCACTATTTTTAGATGAATTTTGTCCTAGAAATGTGTTATTCAGTAGTGTAATTTGACGCTACTGGCGGGTAAGAGCTCACTGTCTGAATTCTGAATGGATTGAAGTGGGAAGTTGTGCAAATGATAAACTTTAGTAATGATGGCCCCAACTCTGGCCCCAATGGGCAAGTGAAAATTCTGTCCCGAAACGCGAGCGAAGGTCCTGTAGCGCAGTGTGCTGCTCGCTTGTAAAGACGTGATGTGATTATGTGAAGCTATTTGCGCATTTTGAAAGAGAATCACTTGTTGCTATTTGTGAAATTACGTCTGAAAGAATGAATTACTGATCAAATTACTGTTCTGATCATCTGTGATTAATTTCCTCATTCAGCCCATGCACAAGTTATAGTTAGTGAATAAATGTTTGTGGGAATTTCCTGCATTATAAGCCCAAAACTTGCGGGAATGAGTCAAAATATGCACAATACCACACAATGCCTTTTTATTATTGTGTATTAGCAGTGTTTGAAGAAGACGTGGTCTTGAAAGCTGTTTCTTGAAAGTTGAATGACAACTTCGGGTGGAGTTTGGAAGCTTGTTCTGCCACTGAGGAACAGAAAGGGCGAAGTTTCTGGAAAATGTTACAAAGTGACATTGTGAAGAAACTACCAGAAGCTGCTCGTTTGCTACTATAAATTGCAGGAGGGAAAATACACTTTTGTGATGTATCTGTCCAGGATTTTTTTCGCTGCTTATAGCCCGAGTTTCTGGGATAGGTTCTTAAATGTAATGCTGATGGAGTGAAACCAATAGAGACCTATTTGGCTGATTGAAGACCAGACCCACTGCCATATTCTAGATCATCTGAATTATCTGTCTTAGTCACATTGGCTGGAAGGCTCAGAAAACAGAACACTGCATTAGTCAAGTCCATTTAGACTATATTATATTATATATGTATATATATATATATATGCATATATATATATATATATGCATATATATATATATATATGTATATTATACATTTGAGTTTGTTCTATTTTAATTATTTTGTGCCCTGTTTTACTGTTAAACATAAGCGGTGTTTCCACCGCAAGAACTTTCCCCAGGAACTAGGGACTTTGGGGTGATATATTTCGACTGCAGGGACCAGGGACTAAATGAAGTTCTGGGTAAAAATTCCCCCCTCAGAAAGTCCCTGCTTGCGAGGTAGTACTTTTTCAAAGTTCAGGAACTTTCAGATTTGGGACTTGGGCACTGAGCATGTTGATTGGTTGAGTTCACGGAGCATTTTGATTGGTTTACTTAATGCAGCATTTTATTTCAACTACCATTTTTACCAGTCTGTTGCGGTGCATGAAAGAGCTGTTTGCTATTTGAATCAACAGTGGAGTTTAAAAATATGAAAGATGGACCGACAATGAGGTTCAAGCTTTATTAAGCTAATGTGCAGTGGACGAAATCCAGCAGAAACTGGAAAGTCACGCGCAGTCCTATGTCACCAGACTAATTTGCCAAATCTTCACGGTACTTTAGACCACAATGGAAATGCAGACAGCAACAGGTCTGAAGGAAAAAAGTTTCTGGGAAAAAAGTTCATGGGACAAATTGTTCCGGGTGATTTCAGTGGAATTGTTGAATGTTATTTATACTAATAGTAGCAGATACTTTTTGTACCTCAGTATATTGTAGTATATTATTAAACACTACGCAATAATACTAACATTGCATTATATTTTATAATAACATGATTATATTTTTTTAAATCATAAATGGATGCTGCCTTATGGGACATTACTTGTCCGGTAACACTTTACAATAAGGTTTATTAGTTAAACATTAGTTAATAAATCAACTAACATGAACTAACCATGAGCAATACATTTGTTACTGTATTTACTAATCTTCGTTAACGTTAGTTAATTAAAATACAGTTGTTCATTGTTTGTTCATGTTAGATCACTGTGCATTGACTAATCTTAACAAGATATTAATAATGTATTAGCAAATATTGAAATTAACATTAACAAAGATTAATGCTAATTGCTTATCAGTAAAGATGTACTCGAAGGTCCAGGAAGGGTGCCATGGTTTTGAGCATGGTAATATGAGCTGCATGCATCACAGTCAATGTGCCTGACTATTTAATCAATGCAACGACACCACATCCAATTTTAATTATAACTCTACTAAATACCTGTTAAGCACTTTATTCCCACTTAAATACCCGCTTGAGACTTTGAGACTATTTCCACTTTCGAATACTTACTTAATTTGTATTTAAAAGAAATGGCTCTCTAAGCTAATATGCGATGGGAAAAGGGAAACAAAGGGGTTCAGATAAAGGCAGATTCTAACTCAGGTCGGTAACAGCAAAAACTAACATCGCCCACCTTACTTTCCACACCCCTGCTTCTATAATTAGATAGATTTCTTTTGTATTTTTGCATGGCTTAATGAGACAATGGTGGGTGGAATTAGTGTAAATAGCCCCTATCAACAAGGCTGGCTATTTGCACTTGGTATAAATAGACACTCTGATTTTGAAAGTATACTTGAACATAAGTTTAAATACTAAAGTTAACTTAAAAGTGCTGTATGTAAGATTTTCACTTTAATAAAGTATAAAAATACCCCAATATGTTTGCAGATATTTAGAAAACATGCTTAGTTCATCTACTTTTTTCTCAGAAAAACAATGCTACAGCCAGATATTCTACTTTGAAATGTGCGTTCCGTGTCGGAATGTCTGTCTTTGTTTTGGTCTGTGCGAAACCGCTTGCTGCCAGTTTATCCAATAGTATTTCGACATCACAGGTTCCCAGTTGGCCGAAAAAAATGCGTATTGCAGCCATGGAAACCGGCAAACAAACTGGGTCAGAGAATCGCAGATACTACCTGACCTAAAAAGCCTCTGCATCCATCTAAAAATCTCTATGAACGACAGCATATTAAAACAGATAAATCAACTCATCAGCTTACAGTGTGTACCAGTGTCAATTGCGCTTGCTCTTGTTGCGTGTCCTCAAGCTGGCAACCCTCATCTGAGAAGAAGGGGGCGGGGCAAACAATATTTTGAATTTGGATTACCTATTTCATTCCTACATACCGCACCTTTTAAGGGAAGCTATTTCACCCCAAAGATGACTTACTATAAACTTGAACATGTAAGTTTACAAGATACTATGTAAAACATACTGTATGCTGGAGTACAACCTTAAAGAAGACAATATACATGAAAGTTGACTGGCTACTCTATACACAAATACAAGCCAAGAATACTTACAATGCACAATTAATAATAATAATAATAATAATGCATTTTATTTAATGGCACCTTTCATAACACCTAAGGTCACCTCACAAGCAAGCAAAGATAAAAAAAATAAAAATACAGATCACTACACAAGACAAAACACAACGAACACTCCACATTTACAAATAAAGTGCAGTAAAGACTCAATAAAACATATTATAAAAAAGCCTGTATAAAAAGATATATCTTAAGATGCGTTTTAAAAATCAGCAGGCAATCGCTATTGCGAACATCAAATGGAAGGGAGTTCCATTGGTGGGGGGCAACATAGCTAATAGATCTGGCACGCGTGGTAGTTAGTCGAATCCAAGGTACCACAAGAGAAATTGAAGATGAAGATCTGAGAGCACGTGAAGGAGTGTAAACGTGAAGAAGTTGAGTAAGGTATCGGGGTGCAAGATTATGAAGTGCCTTGTAAGTAAGTAGCAAGATCTTGAATTCAACTCGATACTTTACTGGAAGCCAGTGCAGTTGCTGAAGAACTGGAGAAATGTGCTCAATAGAAGGTGTTCTAGAAAGAACACGAGCTGCAGAATTCTGAACCAACTGAAGCTTATATAGCAATTTAGAGGGAACACCAGTGAGAAGAGCATTACAGTAGTCTATACGTGAAGTGACTAGTGCGTGAATAAGAACTGATGTATTATTGGTTGAGAGAAAGGGATGGAGACGATTAATATTAAGCAAGTGGAAGTTTGCAGTCCACGTGATATTATTAATTTGAGTTTCAAAGGATAGTGTGCTATCCATGATAACACCCAAACTTTTAACCTGTGTGGAAGGACAGATTGCATTATTGTCAATGGACAAAGAAAAACAATTAGATTTAGATAAAACAGATCTAGTGCCAACAAGTAAGGCCTCAGTTTTGTTGACATTTAGCTTCAGGAAGTTGGCTGAAAGCCAATCTTTAATTTCAGCTAACCAGCTGGACAAAGATGGTGGAGGAAAAGAACCAGTGGGTTTGGCAGACAAGTAAAGTTGGGTGTCATCCGCATTACAATGAAAATGACTACCATGTTTCCTCAAAATATAACCAAGAGGGAGCATATAAATAATGAAAAGAAGCGGGCCCAAAAAGAACCCTGGGGAACACCAGAGGTGACTGTAGATGTTCTTGATCTAAAACTTTTTAATTGAATACGCTGAGTGGATCCAGAAAGATATGACCTAAACCAAGACAGAGGAGTGCCAGTAATCCCAATAGAAGCTAACCTGTCGAGAAGTATCTTATGTGAGACAGTATCAAAGGCAGCGCTCAAGTCAAGAAGGACAAGTATGGTTTATAGCCCAGAGTCAGCTGCCAGCAGCAGATCATTGGTTATCCTGACAAGAGCAGTCTCAGTGCTGTGGTGGGGATGAATACCAGATTGAAATTGTTCATATAAATTATTATTAGAAAGATGTTCATGAATTTGAATTGCAATACACTTTTCCATTACCTTAGAGATAAACGGTAAATTTGAAGTTGGATGAAAATTATAAAAATTAAGTGGATCAGCCCTTGGTTTCTTAAGTATGGGATTAATAATAGCAGATTTAAGAGATGGAGATACAGAACCAGAAGCAAGTGAAGCATGAACAATTTTAGTAATCAATGGTGACAGGGCTGGTAAACAAGCTTTCACTAAAGGATGTGGAGGGTCTAACTGACAAGTCGAAGATTTAGATTTATCTATCAGACCCACTATCTCTGAAGTTGTTGGTAGTGTAAAGGTAGAGAAAACAGAGTGGGGAGGTGCGTGAGAGATAGACTGACAGGCGTCATGATGGAAAGTACCAGTAAGTAGTTGCTGATGTACATTTTTAACCTTAGACTCAAAAAATTTTATAAAGCGATCACATAAGTCAGTGGAATACATATCAGATGACAAAGAATCAGGAGGTCGCAGAATATTGTTTACCACTGAGAAAAGAGACCTGAAGTTCTCATTGCTGACTCCAATTATGTTGGAGTAATCAGATTTAGCTTTGGAGAGTGCATTTTTGTAGTTTTGAATATGTTCAGCATATAGTTCTTTATGAACAGTAAGGCTAGACCTGACGTACAACTGCTCTAACCTACGGCCTTTAGTTTTAAGTTCACGCAGGTCAGGTGTAACCAAGGAGCTGAATGTACAAATGACACAGTTTGAGTTTTCACAGGTGCAAAATCATCTAAAATCATATTCAGTCCATCATTGTAATATGAAACCAGTTCATTAACAGTAGATAAATCAGATTTACTAGAAAAGATGGCAAGTTCATCAGCAAGAGTAGGCACATCAATGTTCTTAATATTCCAAAATGTGATTGGACGACACAGGTTTACCTTAAAAAAAAGACACCAGTAGGTGATCTGATATGGACAGATCAGAAACAATACAATTATAAGGTGCAAACAAGATCAAGAGTATACCCCTTACTATCAGTGGGCAATGTGTTAGACTGGTTTTGATGAAAAACGTCATCTGGTTTCTGCCATGTCTCAGTTAAACAGAGAAAGTCAAACTTATGGTCAGACAGCAGATCATACACCAGAGGTCCTTTAGTGGAAAGTGATCGTATATTAAGTAATCCAAAGGAGAGATTGTTTTTACCAGAATCGTTGGCAACCGATCTGGCCAGGTTGGTTAATACACTGTAATCAACAGTCCGTGTGGGCCTCCTCGGCGAGCGTGGTTTAGATGACCAGAAGGACCGTATCTGACATGAGCCATCGATGTTATAACTCCGCCGAGACCCGCGATGTATATATTTCATGGCGTGGTATGTACACAATATCCGAGGGAAGATGTAGAGCTGACGGAAGGACGCAAACGGAGCTGAATAAGTTCCGCCGCCGAATACTGGAGCATCATCCATACCACAGAATGGTATACAGCAGAAAGGACAACCCAGATGTAGTTCATCCGCACCAGTAGCTCAGTGATATTCATAGTTAATCCCCCATGCCAGAGGTACCACGAAAAACAGTCAGAAACCGGCAACTGCAGAAAGCATCAACACGTAGATCAACCAGCGTACAAACCCGCCGAATCAGCTTGGATACACAAGTCAGAGTGACTCCTTAAAACAGTTCATAAATGCATTCATGCATTCATAAGTGCAGGAAGATTTTGAGGTACTAAAATTTTTTTAAATTCCCTCCCTGAGCAGCGGCAGCTAATTGCGCCAGCGTTCACCCGGAAGTCGGTATTCATGATTACACTTTTCTTAAGTATATTTCTAACAATATAAGAACAAATATAGGCCAAATATACTTTTCTCTATACTTGACAGTATTAGCCAAGTATACGTAAATATAATTTTAAGTATATCTCCAATAAGTAAATAAAAAGTAGGCTGAAAGTATACTATTTTATTTTTAGTTTAAAAAC
Source organism: Anabarilius grahami (assembly GCA_003731715.1). NCBI lineage: Eukaryota > Metazoa > Chordata > Actinopteri > Cypriniformes > Xenocyprididae > Anabarilius > Anabarilius grahami. Next base: position 330,484 of record RJVU01063416.1, on the reverse strand, counting down.
AAAAGTGTACTAGGAGCACACTTGAACAAAATGTTTCTATCATGGACAGCAAGCCAAGTATATTTTCCTTTATTTCACTAAGGGATTGTTTTAATCTGATATCATGAAATATTAACGGTCTATGACATTAAAATTTAAAATAATTCCTTTAGAATTTCATGTACTTCACAACCCTCTAGACATGCCATAACCACTATTTCAAATAGACGTCTGATCCTAGTTAAGTTGTTGATCTCATCACTTTATTAATTAAGCTATTGATTTCCTTAGTGATATTGACTGTGTGTGTATGTGTGTATGCGTGCGTGTGTGTGTGTGTGGTGTTTATTGTTTCGCTTGATAAGACCCTTATTGAGGAATAAGGGTCTTATCTAGCGAAAAAATCTGTCATTTTCTACAAAAAAATTAAAAATTAGATATTTTTTATCCACAAATTATCATCTTGCACTAGCTCTGCGATGCTCCACACATTATGTAATCACGTTGGAAAGGTCACGCGTAATGTAGGCGGAGGTACCAAGCAAGTGTTTACAAAACGAACATGCAAAGACTAAGTCAAACGGCCTTTTACCAAAGAAAGAAAAGAATTTAGTTTTTCGCCCTACCATGGTACTTCCGCCTACGTCACACATGACCTTGGACCTTCAACCCCCCGTTGGTGGCCATTGAAGTCCACTATACGGAGAAAAATCCTGGAATGTTTTCCTCAAAAACCATAATTTCTTATTCTTAACATGGGGGTGAGTAAATTATCAGGAAATTTTAATTCTGAAGTGAACTACTCCTTTAATGTTTCATGGAGGTTTGCTCTGAGCTCCCATGGCCCCCATAGATCGGCACTGTTTGACAGTATTATCCTCAGCTTGGCGATGTCACAGAAGATGGCCTGCATTTACTGCAAAGAGGCCAACAATTTCTTCTCCTCGCCTGTTTTCTGTGCATCAGAGCTCTCTGACATTTCATTTGTAATCCTCACAGAGGAAATAAATGACAAAAACATGCTCTGCGACTCTCTTCACCTTCAACTATTATTTTGCTTATGGGGTATTATCAGGTTACCAGGGTGAGTGTAAACACACTTTTTAGAGCCGAAGTGATCCATGTTCCAGGAGATGTCAAAAAGTGTACACACAAATGTGAACAGTGTGAAGAGTGAGGAAAAGGCCAAATCACATAGGAATAAGATGAGGAAGATAAAATAACATTCACACTCATATATTTACAATAACTGCAGTCAAACCACTAGTTTTGATGGATTAATTAATGTATTAAACTCTTAGATCTGAATAAGAATATTCAAAAATGCTGATTTGCTTAATTGTGAGAGATTGCAGGAGTCATCATGAGACTTGAACTCTAAATTACAGCACATTTGAATGCTCTCTGTTCATTTAAAGAGGCTATATGTAATAATTTTATTTTCGTACCTGCCACCTGCTGGTACGAAAAGGCATTTGTTCTTACGCAGGCGCAGAACGGACGTGCTACTTGGCCGTCAGGTGTCGGTTTGGTGTGTCAGGGCAACTTTGGACCCAGACGCTGCCGACGTGAGCCAACCCCGCAATCTGCTTTTGTCGCCACTAGTTCGTTGGCGTTGGCTTGGTGTGTTCCGGGTTTAACATAGCCAGTCTATAGTCTCAAATATACTTTATAATCCAACTATCATAACAGTATAATTTTAATACCTCATCTGTTGACATGATGCCAGTGAATTGCAGAGCTGACATATCCACATGATCAGATGCTTTCTTTACTGCTGTTTTCTCAATGCTGTCATTTTTGTTGTATATTTTGTTTTTTAAAAGGAAAGCATGCAGCACATATATATTTATCTAAACGTCGCTCTCAGCAGCGTGAATGTCATCTGAATGTTTGTTAACAGTATATCGGCAAAGGTATTTCCAACTTCTTTTTACTACTAAGCGAAGGACGAAAAAGAACTTTGCTGTGAGGCCTTGAATCACATTCAGTCTCCTGTGTGTGTGTGTGTGTGTGCGCGCATTTTTGTGATTTATGAGGACAAATTTGTATGATGGCATGGGTATTACACTGGTATTACGACGTAAACATGAAATATGAGGACATTTCATGAGTCCTCTTATTTGAAATAGCTTTAAAAACATACTAAACAATGTTTTATTAAAAATGCAAAAATCCTAAATGTTTTCGGTGATGGGTAGGTGTATGGGTAGGGGTAGTGTAGGGGGATAGAATGTACAGTTTGTACAGTATAAAAACCATTACGCCCATGGAATGTCCTCACTTTGATAGCAAAACAAACCTGTGTGTGTGTGTGTTTGAGAGCATACGAGATGATTTAATGATATTATAGCATCATCCTGTGCTCTGTCTCTGGTTATTGTTGCATGTCACCATGGAGATCAAAACAGATTCTGTCCGGATCTCATTATGGAGAGAGGACTGACAGGAAATGCACTGTCTGAGCTTTGGAAGTCACAACAGGAAAAAACCCTTAAATTTTTCCAACATGAGATTAAATTGTAACCACTAACCCCTAAATAAGGGCCAAATTCATATGTTAAATTCAAAATATTAAACCAAAATCAATGCACATTTAATTTTATGCACTTAACAATTTATCCAAAGCAACTTACAAAAGAGAAACAAATGAAATTTGTCAAAGGGCCAACATTATTCGTAATAAACAAAAGCAGGTTTATTAGACAAGAAGATTAGGAAGCATGCTAGAGAAGAAATGCAGAGACAAAACTGAATTGAGAGAGAGAGAGAGTGTGTAAGTACATTGTTTTTAAGCGTGTGTGGTGGTTAAGTGCTTGCTGCAGAGGTGTGTCATTAGCTGCCTCTTTTCCAAGGGAAAACATTTTTAATCTTCATAATCTTTCATCAGAATGTTATCACTTGCTTTATCTTAAAACAAATGTCTTATTTGGCTGACATCAATGCCTTCCTATTTTTCAGACTCTCCCCTGTCATATGGAGACTGCTTTTCACTGTATAATCAAATCCTGATGATTTAAATGATCTAAAATGCTGCATTTTTTAAAACTGAAACATCATGGAAATAAAAGGGGTTGTGAGCAAAATTTTACTTGAATTAAATGAACTGAATTTGTTGTACTAGGCAAACATGTTTGGTATTTGGATTCTGGAGGCTCATTGTTAGTTTGGTGCTGTGATGATGGCTCTATAAAAACATCCCATCCCATTCTTGTGATTTTCTTTTTTTTTTTAATACTCAATGTTCATCTCTCCCTTTTTGTTTTTTTTTGTTTTGGATATTTGCCATCTCTTCTGTCTGCCAGACTAATAAATGCTAATGTTAATAATTTATCAACCAGTTCAAAGTTGTGCTCTTAATGGGTTAAGTGGCTGGTTTCAGGAGTGGCACACGTTACCTCCCGCACATGAATAAAAGATGAAGCTCACAGCTGTGGAGCAGGCAGCCTGTCGAGGGCTTTTCCTGCTTATTTACTTTCTTTCGTTCACAATAACACTTCATCTTAGCCTGACACAACAAAAGAGTTGGTTAGTTGATATTATTTTCCTCTAAACGTCCTTCCGGTAAGACATAAGTGTTTAGAGGGTTGTATGGATGTTGCCATAAGCTGTTCTAATGCAGTATTTCTGAACACACACACATACTGTCAGATAAAGACTAGGATTGCCGGCTATGTTTCAATGAAGCGATGAGCTCATATGTCTCATTGATGTCAAGAGCATTTGTCAAATGCTTGCTCCACTGCACATCCATTGTGCAGTTGCCTTGTACGGTAGACAACTGGGAAGACATATAAAAGCATCACATAACAATCATCAAAAAACATACTTTAAAGTTGAGCTCAGTAATTTTAGTTGATGCTTCACTCAATGAAACAACAGTGATCTTGGACTTTAAGCTGACATCTGTCACAGATGCATTTATCACCATGTCACTAGAGGGTAGAAAGGTAGGACTAATTCCTGGTGGCCCAGAGTCTGAGGGGACCCACAAAGATCCCTCTTAACTCTTTCCCCACCAGCATTTTTTTTTTTTTTTTTTAGTTGCCAGCCAGCACCAGCATTTTTGATCATTTTCACAAAAATGTCATGGCCCCCAGAATATTTTGTTGGTGGAATATCTAAACATTTTATATATCAACATAAAGAACAGAGCCTTTTTTAAAGCCTGCTTTAAAACAACAACCACAACAAAAGCTTTTTTATTCTAGCTAAATGCATTATTTTTTTATCAACACTTGAATGTGGGTAAGTTTAATATAAAAAGCAACATTTTAGCAGACCTAAGAGGGTTATTTTGTCGTGACCTCTGACTTGTGCAGTCGTCCATGGTCAAAGGGCACCAAAGATCATGTCAGCAGGTGCACAAGAGCTAATCTCTGAAACAGAATACTTGTGATACAGGGAAAAGCATTCAGCATAGAGATGACTCTCAAAAAACAAAATACATCATGCAATGTTTGACTGTTCAAAGACATTAAATTGAAAGTAAAAAAAAAAGGTCAGGCAAAACAAGTACATTCACTGCTATTAATTCCAAAAAAGAAAGAAAGAAAGAAAGAAAGAAAGAAAGAAAGAAAGAGTACCATAGTAACATAAAATTCTTTAATTGTGTATGGTAGTGGAAGATTACCATATTCATGTACCACGTTGCTTACAAGAATGGCAATACCAGAAATCTTTGACCTTTTGGGGACATTGGTCCTTGTTGAAGAAAACAGCTTATAAATCAGCCTGATCTTATTGTTAATATGTAGGAATTAATACGTAACTTTCAAAGACACAAAACGTTCATTTTTGTACGTTTAGAAAGGTGCTGAAATGTACAATATTGATGTATTTATAGCACTAAAATGTAAAAATACTTACGTTTTTACAGCGAAAAAACATCAAATATTTACGAATCTTTCATCTTGTAGATAAATGTAAGATCCCTAAACCCCATCCCGAACCTAAACATACCCATTTTATACAGAATGTCTATGGAATAAAACATAATGGACAGAAATGTGTAGGAAAATGAAAATTTTAGTAAAAATATTACATTTAAACATTATTTTAAGCCACTAATCCTACACCTACCCCTAAACCTACCCATAACCATTTCTTAAAACTATACTGTTATAAATAAAAGAATATCAGACAAGTGTAATCACAATAATTGATTTATTGCAAAAATGTCAAAAGTCATACCAAAAGTAGTTCAAATGATGACGAGTCCTCTCTGGCGGTAATAGTTTTTTATAGGGTACAGAGCAGAATTGAACTTATTAATCCATGAAAATATGAATCCGGCTTCTCTCCGTGAAGGCGCGCACTCATTTCAAATGTCAATCCACTGAAACACGGCATGTCGCAATCTGTGACGAAGCAGGTGAGAACCAATGAGCGTTCGATATCAGTGCCGTTAACCATATCGTAACGCTCCTTGAGGGTGCAACTTTCAAATTTGAATCATAACGAGCGAGGGCTTTGACTGTGACGGTCGCTGCTGAGAATGAAGTTAAATATCGCCGGATAAAGGGCTAAATTTGGATCTGTTCAAACATATGGATTCTGAAGATTTGGAGTACAGCGAACAAATAAAATGAATGTGATTTGTGAATTTATGTTGTGCTTTGGTGTATCTTATGGTTGTACTGTCAGTCGCTGCATAGGAGAAAACGCCTTCTGTGTCGCACAGAAAACAAACGAAATATTACAAAATGGTTAAACAATTACAGAAATTGTATTCATTTTAAGGTTTCAAAGTGTAGTCTTGTTTAACATTATGTAATCCTCCGAAACAAGTTTGCTGCACAAGTCACAAACAGAAATGTAATTACATATTAAGTAGTTGAGTAAACTGCATTCAATAAATTCGACTAAAACATGTATTGATATGACAATTGAATACAACAGATTTAAAACATTAATGCCATGATGTGATGATTTACATTTTATTGCTGTTAATACGCAAGTTTTTTTTACGTTTTAGTGCTATAAGTACGTCAATATTGTACATTTGTCATATGAAAACGTAAGTAAATGTACATGTGGTAGAACCACACTTTATGTAAAAATACACATGTATTCTCATAAGATCACGTTGCATAAATCATACTAAATTATGTTTTTTTGAAAAATGTTTTCTGTGAGGGTTGTGTTTAGGGGTAGGTTTAGGTTTTGAGAATAGAATATGCAGTTTGTACAGTATGGAAAGTCCCCATAAAACATGGAAAGTCCCCATAAAATGTGTGTGTGCGTGTGTGCTGTTCGTGTGTTGCATGAATGTTTAATAGGAAGGTGGTGGAGAGTGTGTGACACACCCTCTCGTCTCACCTCTCGTCTCTCCTGCTGTTCTCTCTCAGTTATTCATGACTTCTGCTCCCTTTCTCAATAGTCTTTCCATCCTTCAGACTGACAGTAGAACTTTCACTGCCGCAGACATCAGATCAGTGAGAAAGGTTTCTGTGTGTCAGAGGCGAGGGAGGAGACACTTTAAGCAGAAAGTAATTAACGGTGTCAAGCATCATGATTACTGTTGCCTCACACTTAGGGAGAGTTATTTGAACAAAGCACTAAACCACACCATTTAATGTGTTAGGGGTGTGCTGTTCCTTTTTTTTTTCTCAGTGATTTGACTTCCAATTTTTACCAGGTGGAAGAAAAAATGTGTGGAAGAATCCAATAGAGGTAAAATAAAGGAAGGACCTGAGTCAGACCAGAATTAAGGGTCAACCAATATGTGTTTTTCATGGCCGATACCAATTATTACAGTTCTTACAAGGAGTAGCATAAATAAATACAATAAAGATACAAATTAACCAGTGCAGTATAATTTTCAGGTAGGTCTAACAATAGTATTCAGATAAGAAATACCACAGAAATTGAATAATCCAATATAAAACAACTCTACATAGCCATAACTGTATAAATTAAATATAGATTAATCCTTATTAAAGATTTTCTATTGTTGTTTATTTGTCATTATTGACATACAGCCAATAGTAGACAGTAGCAGGTTTAAAGGCTGCTGTCTCTGTAAGACCTAAAGCAATATACTGTTACACATGCTGTTCACATTCACTGAAGACAAACGATTGTGCTTAACATAACCGTGTGTGTATCTGAACGTTTATGTGTAATAAGTCGCGAAAAATAACTCAATCTGACACTTGTTTCGAGCAGTTTGAGAGGCGGCTGTATCCTGTGTGCGCTTGCGTTGGCTGAGAGTGCACTGACCGAAGACCGTGTCTTAAGAGCGCGCAAGTACTTTATGCTATGCATGACTTAAAATGACGTGCAATTGCCAATTCCGTCAACTGTCTGAAACGCGTTCTAAAGTATTGTATTGCAGCGTGCAGCTGGCTTGCAGAATAAACTCAATGTGGATACTATGGATGTCAAGCCATTTGCGCATTTTGAGAGAGAGGGAGACTTTGTACCGAAACTTCGTCTCACAGAAAGTTTTAAAATAACTGATCTGAATCTTTTTGGATTCAATCTACATGCTGTAGTGCATAAAAATATTTGTGGGAATTTCCCACTTAATAATAGTGAAACCTGCAGGAAGGAATGTGTAGAATTATGCGCAATACCCGTAATCCCGCACCGAAATTCAGGCCCTGATTATATTGGGGTGTTTTGCAACTTCAGCAACATCTGCTGCTGCCTTACCTTTGACAGAAAACTGATGCGTGATCACTGAAGCAGCTCCAGTTAGCAAGTGGTTTCGGTGTGAGAGTGCAAAACTTTCAGTGCCTTCAGTCTTCCGCGTTAATTGGCCGGACTCGTGACTCCCAACAAATCAGATGGGCGGTGGGCAGACATTGCTCTAGGCCACAGAGTGGTGAGTTCCGACAGAGGTGATTGCATCAGAGCCAAATTAATTAAATCAAATTAATCAAAATTAAATTATCTTACCAGCAAATCGTTTTTGAAAATGACCGATACCAATAACCATAAAAAATGCTTAAAGGGTTAGTTCACCCAAAAATGAAAATTCTGTCATTAATTACTCACTCTCATGTCGTTCCACACCCGTAAGACCGTTCACCTTCGGAACACAAATTAAGATATTTTTGATAAAATCCGATGGCTCAGTGAGGCATCCATTGCCAGCAAGATAATTAACACTTTCAGATGCCCAGAAAGTTACTAAAGACATATTTAAAACAGTCCACTACTGTTTATAACTAACCCTTTAATATCGGCGCTGATTATCAGTTGACCCCTAACCAGAATGTTACAAAGATTTGGGGGTTGACTCTTTAAATTAAGTAATCACCCAGAACACTAGAGTAATTACCTATAGAAAGTTATTTTTTTTTTTACATTAAAAATGTATTTACTATCGCTTTTGATCAATTTAATGCATCCTTGCTGAATAAAAGTATTTATTTCTTAAAAAAATTTGTACTGACCCCAAACTTTTGAACGCTAGTGTATAACGTTATATGCATTTCATACATACAGAAAACTGTCTGACGATTTAAAAATTTTAATTTAGGCTTTTATTCACCTATAAATGTGCTTGACGTATGAGAACCAATGAGCTTCATTCTCGTGTGTTGCGCAGCACTTTCAAGCTTCCGCAAGAACCAATGAGGTTTGTTCTCATGCGTCAAGTACAGTTGGACTTCTGTTTATGTTAGCTGATCAATGTTTATATGTGAATAAAAGCCTAAATTTAATCTGTTCATCATATACAGCTATCGTGTCTCTTCATAAAATTTTGACTAAACCGCTCAATTCATATGGATTAGTTTTACAATCTCTTTATGAACTTTTTCAAGCTTCAAAGTGGTAGTTGCGTAGACTGTCAATGGAGGGACAGAAATCTCTTCACATCTTCATTGTGTTCCGAAGATGAACGAAAGTCTTGCGGGTTTGGAACGACATGAGGGTGAATAAATGATAGAATTTTCATTTTTGGGTGAACTAACACTTTAAGACCTGATGCACATGACGCAGATCTGATATACATTCGATTCTCCCAACTCTTTACACTCATTTAATACTTTTTAACTCATTTAACACTGTTTTACGAGGGCACTCACCAAAAATGGGCATTTTGACTTAATTTTGTGTGGTTTTTGTTCATTCAAGTGTGAAAGAGAACTCAGTGTGGCACTGGTGTTCTGTCTGAAGCGGCTTTCTGTGTGCGCGTGTCGGATGTCCGTGTTCACAGAGAGGCGCTTCACAGACAGCATGACAGTACCGAATTGAGTTCTCTCTTGTGTCTTAACATGCTTGATAGCTTGATGATATAGACTTCTGTAACGCTAGCCAAAGGATTCCTGGAAAAAATTTTTTATGGTGTATTAAATTATGGCAATTGTTTTATTGCGTTAAATATTTTTAATGCGTTAAACTGAAAAAAAAAATATATATATACATATACTGTATATATATATATGAAGGTGTGTGATAGTGTTTCTTTACACTATTTAGTGTTTATCTTGACCAAGAGAATGACAGAGGAAGTGTATGTGCTAAATGGCTGTCATGAGCTGTAATACAGACTGTCAAAACAGAGTCAGACACTGTGAAGGAGAAAGACAAAGATGAGGAAAATGAGAGAGACAGACAGCCCAATGGAGAGGAAGACAAAGCAACATAAAATAAAACTGGAATAACACATTTAAATCTAAGTAAACTGAAAGATTTGGAAGTGTTAGTTATTATGTATTATGTCATCATCAAGTGCATTCATGACGAGCGCTGTGCTGTATTTGTGTTTCTTGTTGTGGAAATCATCAGGCTGAAAAGACTAGATACAGCAGCCGGTCAGATAGCAGGACGTGATTTAGTCAGTTGAACCTTGTCTTGGATCCACTCTGGGTTTCATGCTCAATCTGTGTCATGTCACCCACATCTGACAGACGCTTGTAGTCCTGATGAGAGGGTCATAGCGACCGCCTTCAGACCACAGACATCCAGCAGCCTCTGTGACGGCTTCATCATGCGCACGCGCACATACACACTTCTCCCAGCAGTCTTTGTTGCAAGCATCTGCTTCTCCTGGTGATTAATTGCAATTAGCAGTGGAGTTGAAAGCCCGTGGAAGAATGCAGCACGCAGCAGACACTTTCTGATTAATGAGGGACAGCGGCTGTCAGAGGGCTACCACAGCCTGTGTACTAGTGTGTGTGTTTACGGCTTCATATTTAAAAGGTTTATTCTCCTTTTAGCATGTCAGTATGAGTCTCCACAGGAAGAAACGTGACAAAATAAGAGCGAGACAGAGGGAGAGTGCAGGCTCAGGGGGCTGATTAAATTTGGAAAGCAAAATTGCTAATTGACCTTTATTAATCAGAGCAGAGCAGTGTGTGTTTGCCTAATACTCTAGCAGGGGGTCATGGGGCACATCTCAGAGTTGTTCATTTTTCTGAACTCAAATCAAGGGGTCTCTTCTGTGTAAATTTGAGCTAATGGTAAAACAACAGATCACAGGTCAATACAAGAATGACGCTGCCTGTGAATTTGAACTCATTTCTGAGATGAGCATACTGCTGATTAAAACAAGTGAATGTGAAAGAGATAAAAACAGCTCATATCCAGAAGATGAACAAATTCAATAACAAGTACATGCAGCCCTTGGTGTTAAAGGTTCTCTAGATTTTATTTTAATACACCATGGCTTAATTCACTTTCTAGGATAGTGACTAGGCCTATCCTCGTTTTCATTATTTGGCTTTTGAAAGATAAATACAGCCTATGCTGGACTGTGTCAATGAATGCACTTGTTATTTGTTATTGTTAAATGTTGTTAAATGTTAATTTTTAAATGTTATTTGACAAAACTTTCTTTTTTCTTTTTTTTTTTGGCTGCATGTAATTGACACAGTCTGTGTCTTTATATTTTCTGAAGACACCCCATATTTACCATCATTGCTCACCAGCTTGTGTTTGCTAAAAGTATAGTACCTAGCTAACATTTTCTTGATTTGTCTCTGTTTAAAAAGGGTTAGTTCGCCCAAAAATGAAATTATGTCATTTATTACTCACCCTCATGTCGTTCCACACCAGTAAGACCTTCGTTCATCTTCGGAACACAAATTAAGATATTTTTTGATAAAATCCGATGGCTCAATGATGCCTGCATTGCCAGCGAGGTCATTTCATTTTTCAATGCCCAGAAAGGTACTAAAAACATATTTAAAATAGTTCATGCGAGTACAGTTGTTCAATATTAATATTATAAAGCGACGAGAATACTTTTTGTGCGCCAAAAACAAAAAACTAAATAGTGACTTTTTTCAACAATATCTAGTGATGGGCAATTTCAAAACACTGCTTCGTGAAGCTTCGAAGCTTTACAAATCTTTTGTTTCAAATCAGTGGTTCGGAGTGCGTATCAAACTGCCAAAGTCACGTGAACTATTGAAATTTCGAAACTCTTATGACGTAACAAAGCCTTGTTTACTGAAATCACGTGATTTTGGCACTCTGAACCACTGATTCGAAACAAAAGATTCGTAAATCTTCGAAGCTTCATGAAGCAGTGTTTTGAAATCATGCATTACTAGATATTGTTGAATGAAGTCGTTATTATTTATTTATTTTTTTTATTTTTTTGGGCGCACAAAAAGTATTCTCATCGCTTTATAATATTAAAGTTGAATCACTGTACTCACATGAACTGTTTTAAATATGCTTTTAGTACCTTTCTGGGCATTGAAAAAGGAAATGATCTTGCTGGCAAGGCAGACCTCACTGAGCCATTGGATTTTAATGAAAAATATCTTAATTTGTGCCGAAGATGATCTTACTGGTGTGGAACAACATGAGGGTGAGTAATAAATGACATAATTTTCATTTTTGGGTGAACTAACCCAAATGGCACATCATCAGCTTTTGTAGGAGAAGAACAATTGAGTCAGTATGTTTCTTTTGAAATATTTGTGTAATAAAATCAAATATTCATTTGCTAATGTGCTCGAGAGAGAAGATGTTTCATTGTGTCTTGGAGTGTCTGAGTTTTTACTCAAGTTTTTTGTTTCAAACCCCCATTCTCCCAGGTAAACGCTGACACTCTCAACCATGATATCCAGCCTTTGTTTTGTTTTTGTCTATTATTTTGCACTATAGAAATGTACAGTAACAAACTGATGTAGTAAGTGATGTATGTAGTCACATAATCAAAAACCCTCCCCTCGATATTTGATCACAAAAACAAATGGTCACAATGCATTTGAGACTCATAAAAGGTCATGGTGCACATAGCAATTTGACTTGTTTGACTTTTCTTGACCAAATCACTTGGCAAATGTGATTTGCAGGTGTATAAAGGCCTGAATGTTTTCTCTCTAAGTGCAGAACCCTGTGTAACCTGCAGGTGGTGCTACACAAAATACATCCATCAGTCACTTGCTCAAACACCATCCACCACTGTCTCAATGTAAAGAAGGAATAATATCAAATAAATAAAATCTTTAACGGCAGACCCTTACTTTGAGGACATCCAGGGACTTATTTAATTGAAAAAAAAAAGAATAATATAAAATATAACTTAAATTAATATATTTTTTAAAGATTTGATTTTGAGTTGGGGTTTTAGTAATTTTATTAGCTTTAAGGGAAGACTTTCTCTATTTAAGGAAATCACCAAAAACTTACCTAAAGCAGCCCTAAAGGTCTATGTAAGTAAATCACAACAATCCAAAAAAAACAAAAAAACAACAACCTTGAAATAGGCTCAAAAGTACTTGCATGTTTCTTTCTTTAGTTTTTAGGATTTGAAATATAACCTAAGCATGTTCTTGACTGGGTTCATGACATTCACATTTATATTAAAGCAATGTGTCAGCTTTGTGGTACTATAAAGCTGACCTGATGTCAGACATTGCGTCTGGGAGCCCAAAGATTTAGAAAAAAAGAAAACATTGTGTATTGAGAAATAAGTGTCCTTTGCCATCCTGATATATTACAGACAGTAATGTGCTAAATGACATACTGCCTGAACTGTGTGTATTACTGCATCTTGTGTTTTGTGTCCCTCAGTGCAGTATTTGGTGTTTATAGCTCAGTGAAGGTTTGAGTGTTGGGGGATGGGAGGTGAAGCTGACCTTTACCCTCTCTCTGAATGTAGACAACACTTATTAGCTGGGCGGCAGTCTCTGCTGATTTATCATTGCGACACCACTCTGTGGGTTGTGAGGTTGAGTCAGAGGTCATGGAAGTAAAGCGGGTTTAAAGGACTCACTGGGTCAGGTTAAGGGTCAGTCAGATTAGCGTGTGTTTGTGCAGAGATGGGTAGCGTACAGAGAAACACACAGGTTAAAGGTTCCTCTTTTTTATAAGGACCTTCACTGACCTTCCCCCATTTTGTGTGTGTCCCGACTCATGCATCTGACATATGGAGAAAGAAAGAAAGAAAGAAAGAAAGAAAGAAAGAAAGAAAGAAAGAAAGAAAGAAAGAAAGAAAGAAAGAAAGAAAATGAGTCCACTAGGGGGCAGCAGTCGTCCCTGGACCCAGTTGTGTGAGATGCAGAGCTGACTGCTACAAATGGATCTGCTGCCAAAGTGGTGCATGTGTATGCATGAGCAGTCTCGTAACGGTTTTAGTGCTGACGACTTAGTACAAGCATTTAAGGGACAGATTATCTGGCGGTACAGTGATGGTATCAGATGCTATCATGCTACCATGATATTACCATGTCCAAAAACCTGCATTCAACATTTTTAACAAACATCTAAGCAATAGTTGATCTCCTCCTATACATGCACCTTTCAAAATAGAGGCTGAATATTTCCTAATGAGCAGACATAGGTATGACTGTTTATTTGAATTTGTGCTTTAATGTAATTTGTAATTGTTACATTAAACAATTACAAATATATAAATAAATACAAGAAAATAAAAGCTGGCACCAAAAAAGTAAAACAGAAAACATAAAGTTGTGCTTTCCCTGTTGCGCTTTTTTTTTCAAGTAATCAGAGATCAAGCTGTTGTTCTGGCTGTCATTGGCCATTGGATGCTCAGATGGTGTTTAAAACAGCATCATACTGCTCCAAACTTCCTCTCAGTACTGTGTTTCTTCGGGTTACTCGTTTAGGTCTGTTAGGTCTACATAAGCATCAGTGTAATGTGGGCTCTCTTAGGCTTATTAAAGGGTTGTGCTGCTGCATTCTATATCATTTGATAAGGTCCGATTGCAAATGCTGGAAGTCCAGTCAGAAGAGCAATACGGTGGTCCAGTCCAGAAGTTACAACACTTGGACGACGAGTTCTGCTGCATGCTCAGTTAGGAGGGGCCTGATCTTTCTGATGTTATACAGTGCAAACCTGCATGACTGTGCTGTCTTTGTGGTGTGGTCTTTGTAGCTCAGTTGGCCATTAAAGATTACCCCAAAGTTTCTACATGATCTGGTTGAAATTATTTTTGAAGATCCGAGATAGAATGTGAAATTGTTTTGTACTTTTGGAGTGGCTGGGAAGACAAGAAGTTTCATCTTTGCTAGGTTGAGTTGGAGGTGGAGTATATTCATATTTGCTAAGATGTCTGCCAGGCAGGCCAAGGTACCATGGGATCGCCTTGTTAAAATGAGTATAGCTGCGTGTTGGCGTAACATGGTAAGAGAAACCATGTGCCTGTATAAAATGTCCCAGCAATATAGTATATATGAAGAAGTAGACAGAATTGAGCACTGCCTTTACTTTGGACCTTGAAAGACCTACCTGTAAATTTTAAATGAGCAAAGTGGAGTTCATGTGATGCCCAGCGACAAAGGGTGGAAAAGAGCATCTGGTGGTAAATAGTGTCAAAAGCTGCAGATAGAGCAGAATGGGAACTTATTTGAAATCAGCTTTCGCAAGTCGCAGGGCTTCGGTGACAGCGAGGCAGTCTCTGTAGTGTGGACCATTTTGAATCCTGATTGATTTTTGTACAATAGGTTGCTTCGTGAAAGGTAAAACGGTACCTGGCTGAGACAGTTCTGCACTACTGTATAAACACAATACATATAACTAGCAAAGAACTTCTTCCTGGTGGCAGGTAATACTTTAAATAATAGAAAGAAACGCAATAAATAATAAAAAGAGCAGTAGAAAGCCCAAAGATTCTTCAAAAACTTCCTATTGTGTTTCACTGAAAAGATAACAGGTTTAAAATAAGAATAACATGAAGGTAAGAAAGTGATGACAGAATTTTCTTTTTTTGGTGAAATAAAAAAAGGTCAGTGTGAGCGCTATTGATAGATTTCCCTCTCTCTTCCTTTCTTCTTCCAGATGCACTCCTTATAAGGTCTATTTTTGTGTTTATGGGTGGCAGCCACAGCAAACTTAATACAGAGAAAATTGGAGTGGAGACGAGCAAAAATGTCTTTGACCTTTCACACACACACACACGCAGGCACGCACGCACGCACACACACACGTACACACAATGCCAGCAGTGCACACATTGTAAAGCATGCATTTAGACTCTGCAGAAACTACTGCTCCACTGCACCCTGAGTGTGTGAATGGCAGCAGATGCCTCTCTAGGCATTAAGCCCAGGAATGTGACCGCTGGAGTGGGTAATGGCTGACCTCTGACCCCACTCGGCTGTGCGGATCTCTCTCTATGATGACAGGGTCATTTCTCACTCTCACAGCCATAAAACACACACTCACTGGAGGTGTCTGCTGCTATTTTACACTGAATAGAACACCATAGAGTGTGTGCGCTCTTTTAATATCTCTTTGTTTTTGTAATTCTTCTAGTTGATTTGCCCAGCATTCCTTTTTACCACTTTACAGTGTAGCTCTGTTTTAAAACCTAGTGAACTGCCTCCTGACTTGAAAGCTGTTTTAAAATGAAGTCTCCATAATAGAATAATTAAAAAATATTAAGCAAATATTAAGACATAATAAATGCTTTATGGATATGGTGATCATGGATAAGGTGACTAGATCAGTAAAAAAATAATTCAAGATTGAATTGAGAAAAATGGTAACTCAAAAAAAATTGTTCAAATAACTTATTTGAAAATATTTGAATTAACGTTAATGCGTTTAACACATGCAATTAATTCAAAAACCTTAACACGTTAAAATGATTAAACACAAATAAATTAATGAAGCACGCGATACTGCGTCATTAACGTAATTTATATTTGGGATTATTTGGGAGTTGGGAGTCCATTACACTGAGCATCTACAATGGCGCAAGCACCTGTAACCCTGGTAGGCTGAAATTTCTATTCTAACCCCTTAACCTGATTTTGCTTCTCTGTTTGTGATCAGATCATTTTAAGTCGCTAAACTCCGTGAAAGTTTAGTTCAGTTATCCTGTAAGCGAATGCATTCAAACAAACAATCCAAAACAGCACTAAATGTGATGTAATCTATTGGAAAAGCATGAGCATTTAATTTTAGCTCAATCTTTTGACTTCTGACCTGACCACCTGCTCTCTGCAGTAAAGGTGAAGCCTTAGGCACACAAAGGTCAAAGATCAGCCATAGATCTGCATAGTCCCGAAGACACTCATAAACCAGCTGACCCCTGGCTTTCCTGTCTGACTGTCGCTCTCTCTGTCTATGTCTCCTGATCTCAAAATTCTCTTACTTTGAACCCGCTACATGTGAGCAATTACAGGCTTGTCATTGTTTTTTGTAAATCCTCGTCACACACGCACATCTTCAAACTCACGCTTGATCTTAGTATGTCTTTATCTTTGACTCTGGGTTGGTATAGCTTCCCTTACAAAAAAGAAATGTATTCAAGTGTGCTATTAGTATACTCCTTTTAAACTACAAATAGACTTTCAGTCTACTTTTTTGTACTAATCAGAGATATACAGCGATATACTAAAATTAAGTATACTTAATTTAAACTGACAAGTATACAGAAAAATCTATATATATTTGGTCTAAGTATATACTGTACTTTTTTTGTAAATATCTTGTAGTTGTCTTGTACATGTTTTTACTATAATACAAAATTACATTCAAGTTTTTTGTAACATGTCAGCTTTGGGGTGGCATAGCTTATCTTACAAAGTTACATTTATTAAAGGATTAGTTCACTTTCAAATTAAAATTTCCTGATAATTTACTCACACCCATGTCATCCAAGATGATCATGTCTTTATTTCTTCAGTCGAAAATAAATTAAGGTTTTTGATGAAAACATTCCAGGATTTTTCTCCATATAGTGGACTTCAATGGCCTCCAAACGGTTGAAGGTCAAGGTCAAAATTACAGTTTCATTGCAGCTTCAAAGCGTTCTACGCGATCCCAGACGAGAAATAAGGGTCTTATCTAGAGAAACCATCACTCATTTTCTACTAAATTGTCACATACAATATGCTAGTGCAAGTATATCGTGCCCGATGAAACTCACGTATGTCCAAAACGGTTACTTTTCAGGAAGTGAAAAAAACACCGTATTTCAAAAGCAGTTGAATGTAGCATTGTCATACTTGGTACGGCATCTTTACATGTAACCATATTCTTGCCAGTGTAATGATATAATCCACATTTGACCAAAATTGAGTTTAAATGGACATATGTGCATATTTTACAGTAACGGTGGTCGATACGCGTTCTTCCGATCATTAATTAGAATGGCCAAGTCGCGTTTCATATTGACAGATGAATACTCAATATTCATCTATTGCTCAGTTTATTAAATAGCCTACGTCTTAGTTTATTAAATACGCTTAGTTTATTTAATATTAATTAACTTTCGTCAGCCAGGTTCACAAATATAAAAATAAATAAAAATATTCGGTGACAATTACTTCGTCTAGACCATTTACCGATAAATAATAGTTGTGAATATATAATAAACTTGAGAACAGTTGTCAAAAACAAACGTTTGCTGATACTTTACCTCACAGTGTTATTCGGCTATCCAGTGCTGAGCTTCGATGAAACTTCACGAGACCGGCGAGATGCTTCCACAGGGCGGGAGATATGCGGCGTGATTGACAGCTTTGACACCAAATGGATATACGTGAAAATCAGATGACATGATTTCACAACTTTTCATTGGCCATTTAGATTATGTGAAGCATACTGTATACGGAAATGAACCTGGACATTCAATCCGTCGAAAAATCTCAAAATCGGCAAAATGGACATACGTGGTTTTCATCGGACAGCGACGATATAACAATTAGTTCAAACTTTGACCTGTGGAGGGCAGTAATACACTTAGCAGTGTCTACACTGCCTGAATTCTAATAGAGAAGAAGAAGAAGAGAGCTAGTTCAAGATGAGCATTTATTGTTATAATTTATAAAATTTTTAAAAAAAATTTAGAAAATGAGTGATGGTTTCTCTAGATAAGACCCTTATTTCTTGTCTGGGATCGCGTAGAACGCTTTGAAGCTGCACTGAAACTGTAATTTTGACCTTCAACTGTTTGGAGGCCATTGAAGTCCACTATATGGAGAAAAATTCTGGAATGTTTTCATCAAAAACCTTAATTTCTTTTTGACTGAAGAGAGAAGGACATGGACATCTTGGATGACATGGGGGTGGGTAAATTATCAGGAAATTTTAATTTGAAAGTGAACTAATCCTTTAAGTAAAGTATGCTTTATGTAGTAAGTGTATTAATATCAATTAACTAGTACTGTACTTGTATGTGTACTTTTTTGCAGTACTTCTTGAAAGCTGGCCTATTTCTCAGTTAAAATATATAAAAATATACTTTGTTTAAACTTTGAGTACAAGTAAACTTGTATACTATTCGTTAATTGTATACTTCTTACCCATTTATCCCATGCATGGAAATGAAACTAAACTAACAAATAACTGAATAATCCTGACAATAAGTTTTTTTTTTATAGTTTACTATTTATATTTTTATATTTTTGCCCTTTAAGTATGCACAGAAAAAAGTAAGTATGTGTTCAATAAAACTATCCATAAGCTAATGATATTCAAAAACTAATTATTTTTTTAGAAATGTAAATTCATTAACAGCTCATTAACAATGCTTACAAATACAATATTAATAAACTTTCCATTACTGTATGTGTGATGGGAGTGTTGCCTATTTGATGTAAAATGTTGTCCGTTAGGCTTTCAGATATTTTTATTGAACACATTATCCAAATTGTGTGGCAAACAGGCTCAATGGGTAGCCCTGTCTCCTCACAGCAAGAATGTCCACGGTTTGAATCCTGGCTGAGTCAGGAAATCTTTATTTGTGGAGTCTTCATATGCCCCCCATGTTGGCGTGGGTTTCCTCAAGGTGCTCTGCTTCCCCATAATCATAAGACATGGATTCCAGGTTAATTGGAGATGCTAAATGGTCTGTATACCTGCATATTGGATGTGTGTGTGTGTGTGTGTGTGTTCTTGTTTATATTACATCGTGGGGACCAAATGTCCCCACGATGTAATAAAAACCTGAGATCACCTACATCGTGGGGACCAGCCAGCGGTCCCCACGAGGGAAATGGATTAATAAACATACTAAATGATGTTTTTTTGAAAATGTAAAAATGCAGAATGTTTCCTGTGATGGTTAGGTTTAGGGATAGGGGTAGTGTAGGGGGATAGAATATACAGTTTGTACAGTATAAAAACCATTACGCCTATGGAGAGTCCCCACTAAGATAGCAAAACAAACCTGTGTGTGTGTGTGTGTGTGTGTGAGCCCTGTGATGGACTGGCCATCCTGGGATGTATCCTGTCAATTATGAAATGAATTCTATTCAGCTATAAAGTAGCTCTGCAGAAAACAGTGATGTCATCATCTAGCTCAGTTTAGTTCAAGTTTTCTCTCATCCAATTTTGTCAGTGCAGTCAAATAAATATTATTGCTGAATATTAAATGTAAACATCTAAGCAAGCCAAAGGCGACAGTGGCAAGGAACCCAAACAGAAAATCTTGGGAAAAATCAGCCTCAACCAGGCTAAAGTTTGGAATATACTAAACAAGTTTTCGAATATTAACTTTATTTTTTTTTTTTTTAAACGAATGCCTCTCCAAGCCTCTCCGTTTGGCTCCATGTGGAGAACTTTTATTAAAAAGATAATCACAAACAAGTTCTGAAATGACTGGCATTCTGGAGCTGGACAACGACTGAGATCTGAAAGAGCATGAGTGAGTAGGTTGCTGAGCAAAACACACGGATAATCTGTTGTCATCTGAGATGCAGTACGTGGTGGAAATTATGGAACAGCTTATAAAGAGCAGTGAGGAGAGAGGCAAATACACTTTAGTGGTTCAACACAATTCTCTGTGTGGGGCGAGCCGTCCATTTTCTGACCAGCCTGTCAGGGACAGGTCAGATGACTTAAGGGTCAGGGACAACTTAATCACCAAAATCTTTTTCTTAAAAACCTATGGGGACACTGGTGTGCCGTCAAGCGAGGCCGCAGACCCCAAACTTATTCACGGCTACTGACTTCCCTGAATACTCCTGCTCCACTAGACACAAAATGACCTTGGAAGTCAGAAGTA
Source organism: Anabarilius grahami (assembly GCA_003731715.1). NCBI lineage: Eukaryota > Metazoa > Chordata > Actinopteri > Cypriniformes > Xenocyprididae > Anabarilius > Anabarilius grahami. The sequence goes on along the minus strand of RJVU01063416.1, from coordinate 310,112 downwards.
GTGGGGTTAGTGACACGCTACTTGGCTACTTCCAAGTAGAATGGCTACTTCCAAACCTTTAAATCTCCTAATGGAGGTCCTGAAAGAATGGCAGTGACCTGCAAAGCAGAAGTGTGTTACAGCTGGCCAAGGAACGCTCAACTAATTTAGACTGCTTCACATTGAGCTTAATCAAGCCAGTCCAGCTTCAGTTTCTCAACAGCACACTAAAACAACATCCGACAGCTCAGTAAAAGCAACTTGGGGGAAGGGTGTCGGCCTACCCGCTGCCAAACTCCTTGCAGCCGTATATAAAACGTCCTCAAGCCCAAAAGAGACTCTGTCTGCTTACTCATAGCCTTGAGCTTAACATCGGATCCCTAGAACAGAGCTATAGCAATACAGAATCAGAATTAGAATGGACAATTTACCTATCTTCCCTGAAAAGAAGGTAAGCCGTGAGCGAAGCACTTTTACTTTGAAGTTATCACAGGTTCCATCAAGTGTGCCTTGCACATGCTGCACGGCCAAGCACTTAACACACATTTCATGTGAGTTCTTGCTCGACAAACCAACCGAGGGAGGGGCCATACAGTGATCACAATCAAGAATATGCTGCCAGGGGGCCTTATCACTTTTGTGGTGCCCCTGGCTATTCCATAAAAAAAGCTTACAGCATCGTTAACATTGTGAGAACTTTTCAAATACTAATAAAAACATTAGGATGTTTCATTTACATAACCTTTACATAACATTAGCTTTGGAACTTTTCCTATTAGTTGCAGTCTAGTTTCCTGTGTGTCAGGAGACAGGAGAAGTGGGGGTATCGAGTATTGACTCTGATGTGTTATTTAAAGAGCGCCCTGTAACCCTGTGCAGGGCGAATGAGCTGCTTTAGATGACCCTCTGAGAGCACTCTGCGGTGAGGGGTCGAGGGCAGGGGTCTTTATGATGAATGGATAGGGGGAGCAAACCGATCGGGCAGGAATCCAGAGACTCAAGTTGTAGTCAGGGAGGTTGTTATAGCTGGCAGAGCACACCGCTGAAGAATTCAGCATGAAAGAGAGAATTGGAGTAGATACACTTATAGATAATAAAAGAACGAGAGAGGAGGGGAGAGTGAACAAAGAGAGAGAGAGAATGAATGTGGGGGAGGAGATGTGTGTGCTGCTGCTAGCTGAAAAAGGAACCAATTAGATGATATGCTCAAGCGAGCTGCAGGCAAAGCACTCGAACCGCCACACGGCTGCAGTAATTAGTGACCACCGGTCAAAGGTCAAACACAACTGTACTGTACATAAGGATTGGGAGGAGACACACATTATTGAGGAGTGCAGTACACACACACACTTCAAACATTGAGGCGCTGTTGATGTTGTAACAGTTTTCTGTTCAGTGTTGTGTGTTTTTGTGTGGCTAGTAAAACATACTAAGTAATGTCTTAATGAAAAATGTAAGTGCATAAAGCTTTTTGTCCAGGTTAAGTTTAGGGGTAGAAAAAAATAAAATAAAAACAGAAGGTTTTAACAGGAAGCCAGCACCATAAAAGAAAAACCGTCTCTGTGTTAGTTGATTTTTTGTATAGCTATAAACTCTATCTCCAGCTATTTGTGACCTTAATTCTGATGAAACGTGAAAGGATGTGCAAGGAATGAGATGAAGACACTGCTGAGAGAGCGAGTTCAAACGAGCAATCATGTGGAAAGAACAGTTTGACAGACTGAAACAGAGGCAGATGAAGATAGTGTGTGTGCAGTCTACAGTACATGTTGTAGAGTTTTTGTTTAAGACAGAAGTGTCTTTTTTAAAACGTTCAAGTACTTTTATGATGTTTTGCATACAATCTTACCAAAGCATCATGACACACTCACAAAGAAAAAAACAATGCAGCGCTTCCCACACATAGACTTTACCTGGGCGGGCCACCCAGGTGTATTAACGGCCGCCCAAGTATATTTGGTGGCACGTTTTTGCTTTTATTGTTTTTATCCTCTTATACTTTTTTATCCGCCCGAGATAATGAAACCATCCGCGTTCGATTTTAGAGGCCGTTCACATGTCGCGTCTAAAAACGCGTGGAAAACGCCAGCCGCGCCACTTTCTCCTCTTTTCAAAAACACTCGTTGCAAAGCAATCATGAGCCGCGTTCTCCATGAAGACGAAGAAGTTTCAGCAAAGGATAAATGTATTTCCAGACCTTGCATTAGCTCTAATACTAGATTATACTACTACTTATGGAGATGATAAATAAAAAAACGTGTGTGTGTGTGTGTGCGTGATCATGTTCGTTCCATATTGCATTTATAAGAGCAGTGTGCCACATCCAGAAGAATTAATGGGTCCTCTGCTGGATGTGGTATGGTAATTACACTAAAAATGTATTTCCTACAGATTTCTCTAACCAGCAGATGACAGAATTCTGCCTCTAAAACCTAGATCAATATCCAGAAACAACTCTTAATTTTTCTCATTATTGTCATCATCAAGTGTTTTTTTCATAAAAAGTTAATATTTCATATGCATACAAATGGTGTAGTTGAGGAATTTTATGGTAAATGGGTAAAAAAGTAACCTACCTCATATCCCCCCAAAACACAGCATAATCTGTATCAAAATGTATTTCAATAATTTTAATTTTTTTTTTTTTTTTTAAGTCACACATTATTTGTTGTTTGTCACATGTAGTAGATCATTTTTGTGCCATGGATAATAGGAGGATTTTCCACCCGGCTACCACCGCAAGTATATTTCAAACCTGTGGGAAGCACTGCAATGTGACAAAAAAATACATGATTAAAAAAAGAAATTACCAAAAAAAAAAGAAAAGGGTATTTCAACTGTTAATAAAACAGATAAAAGTCAAGATTAAAAAAAAAAGTTCTATATTTGTTTCAAAGCTTAATAAGAGAAAGTGAAGGATAAAGTGTGACGCTTCCATTGGATGTCATGTTTAGCCGCGTTTCCAATGATATTACCTGGAACTATTTGTCCAGGTGCTTTTTTCCCACTAACTTTTTTCCCCAAGACCTATTGCTAGCTGTGTTTCCACAGCGGTCTTAAGTACGGTGACGCAGGACTGCAAGCGACTTTCCAGTTCCCGCTGAATTTCGTCTCCTGCATATAAGCTTAATAAAGCCTGAACCTCGTCGTTGGTCCATCGATCATATTTTTAAACTCCATTGTTGATTCGAATAGCAAACATCTCTTACTGCACGCACCGCAACAGACTTCAAAAAACGATGGTTGAAATAAAATGCTTTGTGGAGTCAACCAATCAAAATGCTGCATGAACTCAACCAATCAGCATGTTCTGCGCCCAAGTCCCACCCCCGAAAGTTTCGGAACTTACTACCAAAGACTATAGAATAACACAAGACGCGTCAATCGTATTGTTTTGAATGGGAGAAAGTGCAACGAGCAATATGGCGGAATAAGTCTCATAGTTTATTGCTTAAACGGACACCCTGCAGTTTCTCAATGTAGAACAGAGATCAAATGGAAGATGTTCACAGCATTTGACAGCCCCAGAGATCTCTGTCTTATTCTGTTTCAGTACCCAAATGTCTAAATATGGATTTTCACTAGCTGTTTTTGATTTGGTTGTTTGTGATTTGGTTTAATTCAACAGTGCTGGTCTGAAACTAAAGATTGTTGGTGTTAGAGGGGGCTGCTTTTAGGGCTCTTTTTGCTCAGGCTTTTAGGAGAGCTTTATTTCAGATATGAGCCCCAAAAATGAAATTGATGTTATCATTTACTCATTGCCATGCCATTCCAAACCTATATGACATTTTTTCTTGCATTGAACACAAAAGGAGCAATTTTATATAGACTGCTCTTTTTCATTCCAAATCTACGGAAATAACAATGTCTAAAATGGAAAAGAGCCCTGATGGTTTTAAGATCCTTATTCATCAGATTACTCATGATCCTCAAGGCTCCGTGTGTGTGTTTACCTGCTGTGAGTGTAATGGCATCCTGTAACAGGTCGGTTCTGTCTTTTTATTTTTAATGCGCGTTGGAGTGCCGTCAGCCAGGATATTGAATCTCGTATCTGAGCTGACATATGGTAACATGGCTGTGTGCATTCTGCAAACATTTCATCTGTTGATAAATGCCGCATGTTTTTTTAAAGGCACCGCGTGTGCGTTTGCACATATGTGCGTGCGTCAGAATGAACTGCACATCGCTGGGTGTTGTGAACATGTTGTGGGAGTGTCAGTGTTTGTGTGTGCTTGTATGTGTGTGAGCATGTTTGGTACCGCATATGTGTGAGAGCGTCCCACTGCTTGGAAAGTCAGCTGCACGGCTTGCCAGCTGGCACCGTGCCCCATTGGCAGGCCGCTCGCTTAGAACAGCGTGCCCGTCTTGATCAGGCCACCTGTCTTTGCTGTGAAGGCGTGTGGCAGAGCTCACTGAGGAGAGAGAGGAGGAGGAATCTGCTAAAGCAGCCCAAGAACAAAGAGCTGGCGCTGGGCACTGCCCTCCACAGCAGGACGAGACCCTCTCACAGGAGATCAGTGCTGGTTCAGAGAGGAAACACTGCTGTGTTTTAACTAGAGCTAGAGATTTCTTATGAATGAGTCTCAACGTTATTTTTGTTGTTGTTGTTGTTGTTGTTGCTCTGTCTGCCTGAAAGCAAACACATACTCTACATTTCCTCAACAAGATGCATTTCTTCATTCATTTTCATTGTTCCCTGTATGGTATGCCCACATGATTTCTTTATTATGACCACATGATTTCTTTTTCTATTTAAGTCACATCAGTTCTAGTACACTATCAGACACAGGATGTGTTAGTATATGCCCAAATTGTCTGTGCCTAATGGGTATTTGTGTGTTAGGAAGGGTTGATGACTGCCTTTTGTAATAAAGGGGGGAAAAAGTCAAAGCATGTAGTTCTTGTCAGCTCGTCATTGTGTTAACAAGCACCTGCTCAATTATTCAGCGCTGCGTGTGTGTCTCTAGAGTGAGTCCAATTCAATAATGGAGGAGCCTGTCTCTGACCAACAACACATGTCATTCACATAAGCAGAGGAAATTAGATTTGGGTCAGCGCTCAGTTAGAGTGGATGTGAAAAAGGGCAGATCGCATAGATGGGGGACAAGAAGCGTTCCTAACCACATTACTAACCACATACAGTAAAGCTTATAAATTATTGATATTTATGGTTTGTTGATATTGTGTGATGATAATCAGTAGCAACAAATCTCTTTAAAGCATAAGTCATTTCTGGATTTCAATTAAGAAAACAACATTGATGGCTATTATAATGAAAAATAAAAACATTTAACTGAAACTGAAATTTAAGATTGAAATGAAAGCAATAAGGCTGTTTTATATTGGGGAGTATAGTCATTATTCATCATACAGCATGGCAATGAGTGCATATTATATAATAAACCATCAAGGAAATAGTATAATATATATTGTAATAGTATAGTAATAATAAAATAAAATATAGAAGACATTGATTTTCATTAAAATATTATTTATTTAAGCAATTATTGTGAGTTTTAAAATAAATTCTAAAATAAGAGTTCACAGCTGATTAAAAACTATTTGCAATTAAAAAAGCCCTTTAATTTTAATCTTTAAAATTATAATTATTAATAACAATTAAAATTGCCATTCACTTAGGTTATACATATGAATACATTATAAATACGATTTTAACTCCACAGGAGAAGAGTGAAGGAAAGAAATAAAAGCAGTAGCATGTGCGTTCCTCTTGTTGACATGGGTATTTGTGCTTCTGGAGGTCAGAGGTGACAGAATATTAAAGAAAGTTTCTGTCTAATTACGTTGGCTGGGTTTCATAGTTTTTATAGGCTTAAGGCTGACCTGTGACCTTCTCCTGACTGCAGAGTCAGTCTTCTAAACCTCTTAACCTCAAACCACCCAAACACAGTGACCTGAAGACACAACAGTTTAAAGTGTTAGAAGGCCATTGAAGTATTGATGTATGAGGCTCCTGTTTTATCTTCTTGCTGTCTTTTAATGCCAAAATGACATAAGAATGCAATAAATCTGCAACATTTTGAAACAGGATATCGCTTATTAAAAAAGTTTTTATTGTTTTCAATTTAGTTTCAGTTTGTCATTCCAATTTAGATAAGTTAATTATCAAATGATGGTTTGAAATTTTTGTTCAGGTGTTTTTTTTTTTCTGTCTCTACATTGGAAGAAGAGTGTCTCTGGGCCATATATAGTGTTATCAGCATCTAGTTGCATTTTCATGTTCCATGAAACTTTAATAAACTTTCGATATATATAGTAAACCACACTGTCAGAAACAAAAATAGAAACTTCACGGCTACTTTTTCATTTTTTTCATTTTTTTATTTTAGGGAATGATTTGATTGATAGAGACATGATTTATTTAAAGGATAATAACATTGGGCAGGACTTTGGGAATTAGGAATCCATTTGAAATTGATTGGATGGTAGTCTCTATGTGACAGATTGTTGAAGAGACAGATTTTAAGAATAAGAGGGATTGACAATGGCAGCCAAAAGTCATTTTAGATGAATACATTCTCATGGTCTTATTTCTCACAATAAGACAAGAATGATATATTAAGAGGGTCAATTTGATTTCATGTTGACTTTCTTTGTTTTTGTGATCCCCTCTAACGCCAGCCTCTGTGTGTGCAGATGAGAGACAGATTGTGTTGTGTTTCTCAGCATGCTGTAGAGATTTGTGACAGCTACAGACACACACTGTGCTTTGAGTCTGTGCTGTTGTGGGGATAGAGGAAGTGTCTGTGAGCAAGCGTAAAACTGTGAACACAGCCGCGGATCAGACGTCTCACCGCTCCGACTCCACAATAAGAGAGCTTGTGCTTTTGTTCTGCTGAAATCCAATTATAGCAGCTCTGCCTCTGTGTTCTCATTCCTCATTGTCCAAGCCCCCTAAATGCAGAACGCAGCGCTGGATCCAGATAACTCAAATGAGTGGTATCTGTTAGGAATGAGCTGCCAGTGTTTAGCACACTGTACATGAACCCAATAGAGTTCTCATGGGATTCCATGTATACCTAGACCTTATAAGTTCTTGAATATGTTTTGCAGTAGAGGAGCTATGCTGTAGCATGTTCATGTAAAGAGCCTTTACATGAACAAGCAGCAATTTCTAGTAGCTCAGACTGTAAAATGAGACTCATGTGTTTTTCAACCTAGATACCTCTGCACAAAATACCCCTAAATAAGGACATTTAAAATCTAATCCTATGGTAACAATAAAGGGCCATGGTACTATCATGTTTTATGTTTTAGTTTTTTTGGACATGTAGCAGGGTAGTCATTGAAATATTTTGGAATACCATGTAAATACCATAGACAGTAAAAAAATATGGACGTAGTGTCCGTGACGTCACCCATAGAGTTCTGAAGAACAGTTTTGAGGCGAAAATGAGGCCGCTGCCATCTTAGCTGCGCGTCACCACACGTCACTCCCGGATAACTGAAAATGGGCAAAGAGGCGGGACGTGGTTGAACTGAGGTGCCATGGTTACTGAAACCACGCCGCCTAGCTCGACGTGACCATGTTAGCAGGCAAAGGAGATACTGTCTAAAATATTAATATTCTAATGATATATCTTATCTTTATTAGTTAATAAAGATAAGATATCATTAGAAAGTTATAAAGGTTTACTGTCAATCTACGGCGTCTTTTTTACGATATGCTCCAGCACCAGTAACTTAAAGGTGGTACAGAGGTTATTTTCGTCGACTGAGTTTTTGAAATGAGCGCATGCTTAAGAACAACCCCCCTCGAGTATTGTGCACGAGTATTGGAACACGAGTGTTTACCACAGGCATTCGCTGTGTTATTAAGCCGGGCACACATTTAACGATTAGCTAAAACATTCTAAGACTATGCTCAACATACAGAGATAGTTTCCTGCTCCTAAAGCAGATTTATATACTTTCACATGGAATTTGAACACCGACTGTAATCGCAGACTGAACGCAACTGGCTCTGACTGGACGCGTTTGAGCGCGATCAGTCTTAAGTATCAATTTACATTCATAATCGGCCTTACAATCGTTAACTTAAAGCCGCGCACACACTTAGTGGATTCATTATGTCGGACTCACCGCAGGTAACTCATAATCTGCAGGAGTGGAGACTCTGTGGAGTGTGGAAAGTTACTGGAGCGCGCAGCCGCGCACGTCTCTCACAAGGAACGTCATGGCAGTGATTGACAAGCCAGAGGGCCAATCGTTTACGCGATGATCGCGTAAACGATTGGCTGATGTTTTTAAGGCCCTACCTCGTGCACAGATGATGAATATTAATAATATTCCTTTCAGTGCAACTAATAAATAGTCTTTTATCAGTTAGTAAAGACAGTTTCAAGTAATATTGCAAAAATTTATAAAACAAAACATCCTCTTTAGCACCTTTAATTGAAATTTGTGTCAGGTTTGCACATGAGAAACAAGAAAAATCAAACGGGACTTCATACCTTTATAATGAAATAGTGATCTCGAAATAAATCCAATCCGTTGCACTTGGGTAAAATGTCCATGAGTGTCCATTGAAAAACAAAAAAAACAGTACTTTTTGTCCACAAAAGCGTTAAATCCATGAAATATTAATATATTATCCATTGTTTGCATCACATTTCTTCTGAATGATCTGCTCTCCATCATCGTTCTTCAAGAAATTATGCAACCTGGGCAGCGTTTATGTTGTAAAACTATATATGATAATATATCACAAAAAAATGAGCCCGCGTCCAAAATGCAGCAGTTTTAGTTATAATATCCAGTGCTGTCGGAGTTTGTGGTGTCTTGAGAGGGATATTCTCCAGCCATAGTCATAGTAAATCTCACGAACAAAACTTTTAGCCAATGCCACGACAATCCTTTCCTTCCGCATGCGTGCACATCTACACAGACACACATCTGTCTTGACCATTAACGCAGCAAATCATATTATTTTATAATTGTATAAAATAATCCTGAAAAAAGCACAAACACGGTAGAGATGCCAAATTCAGTGGCTGAAATTAGCTGAGGTAAAGAGACGGTTTGCAGACAGCAACGCGATCCACCTGTCACTCAAGTGACCACGCCCTTAATTATGCAGACCTTTAAGGCTTAATATAATTTAAACGGATGAGTTATAAAAAAATTCACCCCCCTCAGAGTTGTCATGAAGGACAAAATTAGAAGTATAGATCAAAACCACAATTTGTACCAACCTGTAAACATGTTTTTTTCTGCTGTAAAATTGGCCATTTTAACGTGGGACTCAATGAGATTCTGCTCTCTTTTGGAGCCTGTCCCTAGCGGCCAGTCGATGAGTTGCAGTTTAAGTCACTTCGTATTGGCCTCAAGAGAAACTGGGGGAGGTTGCTGCTTGGTAAATACCAAACTATATCAATATGGTAAATATTCAGTACCATGGTATATACAGTATATGAAAGTATCATGGTGTTAACTATCTGTTGCATCACTGTATTACTGTATATGGATCAACCAGCCAATGGACTAACGAAGTAATGGATGCTGGAAACAGACACTTTCCTCTCTCTCACTATTAATGGTTTCAGCCATTTTACTAGCTTGCAACACTAATGCTCTCTCTCCAAATCCTTGCCCTCCATGGATATGTCAGTCAACCCAGTGTTAGCAAATAACTGACAGTTAACAAGCTTTTGGCTAAATAAGGTGGGTCAGCACCCTAAATGTTTTGATGCTGGTACTGTCATATAGACAAGTGTGATTTATCACGACATGATTTCAATTGTAGTAAGGACATTTTATGCCTGCTGATCCTAAAAAAATTACAAAAAAACTAGTTAAATGGTGTTTTGAAGGTAAGCTCTTGTGCCCTTGCAGATCTTCAGTTACCTGGATGGTGGAGCTCCATGCTGCCTGCTCCCTTATCAGAATATAATATTCAAGAAACATTTTACCCAGGAACAAACTATCAGAGAACATTCTCTGTCTATCTTTCTATTTGCAGATTGAAACTGCAGCAGAAAATAGGTCTGTGTGAGCGATGTAATGAGATGGAGTGTGTGTGCGTGTGTGTGTAGTCTGTGAGGCCCCTCTCTCAGTCGGTGCTGTCAGATGGAAGTAGATTTAGGATCTGACAGATCTTGGGGGAGGTGATGGGGTCACAGCGCAGTAGCCTCTGTCTCTCTGTGTACATTCTCATGCTGCTTTTGTCCTCTCGACCTTCTCAGCGTTCACTCGCCCCCTCCATTTAACACCACACATCCATCAACACCCGCCTCCCTGGAGATCACCGTGGCAACCCTTTACATGGCAAGGGCAGAGGGCCCCTGGGGGATGCTTTCTGGCGCCATGACAACAAGGGCTTCCTTGAGTCAACCCGCTTATTCCTGTGATTTGGGTGGTGTAAAAGCAACAATCTTGATGGGGGGGAAAAAAATGTCTGTACTGGGCTTAGGATTTTACACAAGTTAAAAACAACACGGTTCAGAGTAGTCAATTCCAAATGCACCATTGGAATGGCCTGCCTATCATTTCTAAAAGAAAAAGTTTGTACGCTGTTCAAATTATGTACATTTTCTGATGTGCAGTTTCTCACTATGCAACATGCACAACTTGACCTTCCATGTTAAACACTGCCCTTCTTGGCTCATTTTTTAAAAGAACTGCAAAAAAAAAAAA
>RJVU01063416.1:274509-299463 GCA_003731715.1 Anabarilius grahami | reverse complement strand
ATATATATATATATATATAAAACACTGTATTTAGCAGATTTTTGAGAATTTTGAACATACAGTTTGTGTTTTGTCCATCATTAGAACGGCCGCATCACATTGCTTTCATCAACTTACAGGGCCTTATCATACACCCAGCGCAATGCGGCGCCAGGCGCAACACAAGTGTTTTTGCTAGTTTCAGTCCGACGCAGTTATCATTTTCCCGTCCTGTGCCACGTTTTTTAAATAGCAAATGCATTTGCGCCCATTTGTGCGCCCATGGGCGTGCTGGTCTGAAAACGAGGTGTTCAGGTGCATTGTTGGCGCGTTACTATTTTGAGGCAAATGAAATAGACTGCTAGATATTACTAACGCGCTCTTTAAATAACAAAAAAAATATTGCGCCATTGACCAACTGAAACCTAGTGCAATATTTTTTTTGTTATTTAAAGAGCACGTTAGTAATATGTGGGTACACAACACATGCAAATTCTGCCATGTTAATAGTGAATCCGCCATGGATTTTAAAGGGAATGGGAGATGAGACTCTGATTGGTTTATTGCACTTTATTTTACACACCCATTACTCATTAAAAGAATAGAGACAAACCTTTTAGACCATGTGCCGGGCGCACCGACCATTTTTTCCATCCTTAAACTAGCAAAAGTGGATTCGGACACGGCCTAAGTGCACTTGTGCCGTGTGCTTAAGACCATGTGCTTAGATTGTTAAAATAGGGCCCACAGGTTGCAACGTTTATTGTAGCAATGTAGATGCTCGGTTTTTTCTGTCATTTGGCCAAAATCTCATGTTACAGCAGAAGAAGTCCTATACATAGGCTGTTTAAGACAGTATTGTCTATGACTCAACGACAAACGCTAGACTAAGACACTCTTCTCCGCTCCTCAAATGCATAAAACTTTTTTGAGAAACACTTATTTACAGAACCAGTTCTTTATTTACCCTTGCATTGCAAACAAGCAAAGATGTTCTAAAATGTATGCAGCACTTTTTTAAAAATTGAGGCATGGTGGGGGTTATGAGGTTTTACTGACACTTTGAGGATCCAATGGAGGTTAAAAACGAGGTTTAGTCACATGCTCAATGGTTAAATACTTGCAAAACCCTCAGACAGATTAAAAATGCTGCCTTATTTTTATCTTACATGGGCCTAAATTTCACCCCCAACATGTTTTTGATGGGTTTTGTGAGATTCACTCACACAGTATGTACTTCACAGTATGCAATAAGCAGTGTCTTTCTTGACTTTAAATGACAGAAAGCCTGTAGTTTAACAACAACTGCTTTCTCTGTCTGTTCTGTAATTACACATCTCTTCAGAGTGTGAGTGTGTGACCCTCACAGTGTCTCTGCCATCAGACGCACCATATTATACAGTGCAGTCGCTGCCCCTGAGACCGCCCTGCTAATTAGCTGACACCCCTCGTCCAAAATCCCCGCCCACCCGCTGCTCTCAGTACCGCTCTTGAGTGCTCACCCTTTGCCTCAAACACTCATGCTCTGCCTATTTACTCTCACTGAAAACAAGCCTATGATTCCTTTAATGCTTCCAAGCTTCCTGACTGTACTTTTAAGCAGCTGTCAGCAGGATTATTGTGGATCTAGTCATTCAGGTATAGTCTTAGCAAGCTAAGACACCCAACAAAGAGCTCAGATTACCAAGACCAGCCAAGTGAAGTGTATACTTTTAGTGCATTGTAAAAGTACTGGTTCTGGAGACCTACAGGACTGCACCTTGGCCACATTCACACAGCAGCAGAATACGGTTGTCAGTCCTGTAATTGAAAGCTTAATACAGCTATGTTTACACATGAAACAACCACATTCTATAACCAAACTAACACCCATAAATCAGAACCATATTTTCAGCAAAAACCCAGCTGTGTGAATGGAACCATACAGAGCAACTAATTGTCCCCTGCCCTCAAGAGGTGCTCTAGATGCTATAAGCTGCGGTCTTTAGCATCCTTGTTAGTGTTCGCTTCCCATGCTGCTTGATGCTTGTTTGAATCCTGCTCTGAACAGTGTGTGTAGGATCAGTTACATTTGTTCCATATCCTGAATGGGAGTGAAGTTTAGGGAGGAGAGTGTAACGGATGCAAGCTAGGAAGAGCTGTGCAGGTAAACCACACTCACCTGCCCTCAAGAGTTGCACTAGCAGCTGTTGCTATAGGCTACAATATTTAGCGTGCTTGTAAGTGAGCGCCTTCCAGGCTGGTTAATGCTGGTTTAAATCCAACTCTGACATTTGTACATTCATGCCTATTAAGTAAATGTGGGTCAATCCCAAACACAGAGGCTGCTTCCGAAAACCTAGGCAGCTAACTTATTGCCTCGCTGCCTTATCAGGCAATGACTTGTAAGGCAGCGTTTTTGCATAAAGGCTACTCACGAAACTGATTTTTCTCAATATTATTTTATTAGTTTTATNTAAAGTACTACTACAAAAAACTACTATCTTTAAGTTCTGCTATCATGTAAATGTTGGAGGAAGGGACCCCAGACCATGGAAAAATTAAGAGACTTTGCTTCATTAAGCCGTATTTTTTTAAAGTTCAAGACAGACACCATCTCAGCCAGCCATTTCTGAAAACAAGGGGAAGCAGTGGCTTTCCAATCCCTTAATATAATTCTCTTGGCCACAACCATGCCCAACATTAATGCCAGCTGCAAATTATAAGGTAAAGAGGACACTGTGTCAGAATAGCCAAAGATGGCCAATTCCATTTCAGGAGGAAGAGTCTGATCATATGCCACTGAGTACCAAGAGAAAATATATTGCCAGTAATTCTGGAGTTTCAGGCAAAACCAAAAAGAATAAGATAAGGTTCCCTCTGCACCCTGACATCGTTCACACAAAGGAGACACAGCTGGGTAGATCTTATGGAGTTTGGTTTTGGAATAGTGCAGTCTGTGTACAATTTTAAACTGAAGTAATTGAAGTCTTGCGTCAATGGAACAGCTATGTATTCTCTTCAAGATTTCAGACCAGAGGCTGACCTCACGAAACTGATTTTTGACAGACTTCTGTTACTACAGTAGTAATTTCTCCCTAGAAATGACATCAGGAGTGGAAAATGTTGGTCAAAAATGTACATTTATACACAAACTAACCAGCATCCGCAACTTTTGGATGCCATCTTTATTTTTCTAGTTCGACTGTCACAGAATGGAACGCACAGGATTGTGGGATATCAAAGGCAGCGAAGGATACTGGAACTGAAGCTAGCTAACATTGGATTCGGACATGCCTTGATTCCTTCCTACCTTGAAATGTGTCCTCTGAGGGCAGCATTTTCCAGTTTTCGGATGCATCCAGAGAGTGTTGCCCTTATTTAACACACCTAGTTCAGATCCTCAGCTTATTACTAGAAAGCTACATGAACTGAACTGAGTGTGTCAGATGAGACAGATGGGTTAAGCTCAACTCATCAATACAGTCAATATTCAATAAAAAAAACTTTCAAGCCATTTTCAGTGTATGAAATAGTTAAGTTTTTCCCCCATAGGACAGTATAGCTCTCCAGTTACACAGTACAGTACAGTACAATGTTGTGTCAAAATGTTTCTCCATTTATCATCTCATTCAAAGGTCTCTGCTCATCTCTTCTGTGGACTGTGAAAATAAATGTATTCTGCTTTCCTCTCCAATCTCCTCTACTAAGATAACTGCAGGGAGAGCCGTTCAGCCCTCTGCCCTGTTAATTAGCCCTGTAATTACAATGTGATCAGTGCAGCACAACTCGAGTGTGTAATGGTGTGCTGCTTAAGTCTCACCAACAGAGTCTAGTTACTGTTCTCCTGTTATGTGAGTACTGCATCGAAATTGTTTCGTGAAATTTAAAGGAATATTTCACCCAAAAACTACAATTATCATAACATATTTACTCTACTGTAACTTTCAAATATCACTTGCACATATTCAAGCTTCAAACTTAGCAGCAAGTAATCGATGACATGGGAAGACACGTTAAGCATGGGTCTGTTCCTTAGACAAAGCCATCGTATGTGTTTAGAAGACTTGAAATATAGTTCTTTTTTTTTGGTAGCTTTTCCACTCACTGTCCACTTTTGTTCTCTTGCTGATATAAATGGGGAATATACTCTGACAGTGTTTCCTACATGACACCACACCAAAAACAACTGTGTTAGCTGAGTTGTGATTGAACTCTAAACTGAAGGTGATAAGAGACATGTTGCAAAATAATAAAATGAAAAATATATATATTTGATTTGCCACCATTTGATGTTTGATTTACCACTGTGCTGCACTCATTTCATTCATAGAGTTTAAACTCATTCATGTATCATATCGTACAAGGTTTAAAATGTGTAAATAGACATATCAAATACTAGAAAACGTGTATGATGTATTAATCCTGGCAGGCTCTGATTTCTGGGAGACGTGCAGAGACGGCTATGCGACTATTGATTTGCGAACATCATGCTCATTTCATTCATTGAGTTTACACTCATTCACTTCATACATTCATTATTGCGTAGTGATAATATAGCAATAATATCATGCTGTCCCCTGGCTCACCTGTTATCCAGCAAACACGGGAAGTGTCTTTTTTCTATTATTCGATAGAATTAGTTATTTGCCATTTTCCGTGCCTTTCCAAATAACGTATTCAGCATCGGGCACATCCCTAATATACTGTGATATCCTGGCTGTTTAATTTGATATCAGTTTTTATCAGAATCTGAGCAAACATGAGCCAAACCCGTACATCACAGGGTAAATCACAGTCTAAAAGCGCCATTTTCTGTCGCAACTCAATTTGGACAAAATGTGCACAGCAGTATAGCCCCGCTTTCTCTTTTTCTTTCTATTTCTCAAATCCTTTTCCATATTTCTTTCTTTCTCTTTGCCCAGCCTCTTTGCCTAGTCCACTGCTTCCATTGGGAAGTGTGATTTGTCAGGGCAGCAGCCTAGTGTTTGAAACCAATTAAGCCTTTACAAACGAGTATTAATCATCAGGGCCAAGGCCGATCAAAGGCAGGCCTCCCACATCCGGAGGTATAGATTTCCATTCGCTGGAGGGAGAGAGGCCAGTGTGTGTCTCTCTGTGGGCAGATCACCTCCTGTTCCAGCAGCAGATAATTTGTTTTCAATGGGTCTGGATCAATGGGCTTGACTGTTCTAAGAACAGAAGGGACACTGCACTGGTAATTGGATGGAGTAAATTGCAGTATTTGTGAAAAGCCAAACAGGTGACGTCAGACAGCCCAAGCAAAAAGACCCCAACTGACTTCCGTTTGAGTGTATCGTTCCATTAAATTGACTGAAGCTGTGATGCATGTCCTATTGGCTTGATTTTAAAAGGTCAAGTCTTGCTGTATTAAAGCGCTCTATTTTTCGGCTTGTAAATGAGAGACTGTACTGTGATCACCATACAAATCACCAGCACATCACAGCCGTCTCTCTACATCTGTAGCCATGACAACACCACCAGCAGATGACAGTGAGCCTCTCTCCTCTCCCTATCTGTCTATTTGCCTCATCATCTGAGTTAAAGGCTCTGTTAAAGTTGGGATGGGCAGCCGTCACCTCTAATTTGCTGATTAATCTGTAACAAGGAGGCACATTGATCCCTGAGGAGCTACAATCTACACACTGCTCATCTGACTTACATCTGTCCTGCTGCTACGCTGTAACCCTTTACACCTAAAGCAGCTGCAACTGACCTGACAGCATTCATGTATTTTTTGCCTTTTGAAATTCTTTATTGCTAATAAATCTCATCTATGTTCCAAAATCTAGTGAGCTGCCTACCTAGACAGGCATCAAAGGCAAATAAATGTGGTAGCGTCACATGTATCCTTTGTGGATAAGGATACCAGATAAATACCAGAATGCACTGCGACCAAGCTCTGTGTTTGGTAATCTTAAATGGAGGACATTATTTACATAATAAATGCGGTTATCACATAATAAAAATATTAAGGACATTTCATCAAAATGTTAAACAAATGTATTAAGTGGAATCCTTTTTGCATCAGCGCCGATCCATTCCTTAATTTGTGTCCTTCAGTCAGGCTGTTGACCGGAACAAATGCGACTGGCAGTGCTCATTGACCCTGCTCACTTGAAGCTAATGGAGCCTCGTTGACGCTGCCTTAAAATTAAAAGCATGCCTCCCCTCGAGAGAGAGCGGTCTCTTTCCTTGTACATGGATACTGGAGTCGATGCTGGTCCAAGGAGGCATCAGACTAGGATTCCACCAAGCCATTTTCCCAGATTGTTTGTGGGAAGCCGAGCCGCCAACAGACGATGCCGACGCCCAGTCACAGCAAGAAAAGCAAATTCACCTTTCATTTGGACATTGAATCCTCTGTTGGACACTTTATTTCCTCTTTTTAATGTTTTCTATTCATTTTCTTCAAAAGAGAAATGTTTTCGAGTCTGAACCCACTGGGTCTGTTTTTGCTCACACCACATTTGCCATGGAAAAGAATAACAATCAGCTATGTGTGCTGTGGAGTGATACAAATAGTAGCTCTTTGAAGTAGTTTATTATAAATAAACCATGGCTATATAGACAAATTAGCATAATGAACCAGAACTATTAGTTTTATAAATATATACAGTAGTTTTATATTATGTTTACTCACTCTAAGGCTGTATTCGTTAACATTATTTAGCATGCATTAGTTGACATTAATAATACTTTTTGCAACAGTACTTCAGTAATTCTTGTAATTCCAGTGAAAACAAATCTTACTGCTGCACTACAATGACTTAAGAGGGTTTACTGACTGACCTGCTCAAAGCCCAGACCTGATCAGCACTGAAATGCTGTTTTGGACCCTTCCCAAACTGTTGCAACAAAGTTGAAAACAAAAAATGTTATATGGAAAATGAAACCTGTCTTGTCTTCACATAAATTACTGTAATAGCCAAACCCATGACGATCCTGCCTAGAAAATTGACTATGATGAGACAAAGTTCTTTATGTATTGTGAAGTAGTACAAGCATGGGGGATGGGGGGATAACCACGACAGAAACGTCTTCTACACTGTACCCTCAATGTATCGATCTGCAAAAGGTGATATAACATTGACTTCTTAAAAATGTCTTTTATTTTGTCTGCAAGAACAACTTCTCTCCTGTTAGATCACACGAGTATCACTCAGCAGACACCAGCATCACAATCAACTTGTTACGTGATGATGAAGTGCGTGTGAGGAAATGGGCTCTCCATCATTTGTCATGTGTCAGAGAGTAAGTGCTTGCTTTGTTTGGCTCCTATCTCTTCGAGATGGATTACCTTCATCAGCACATGTCAGGAGCAGTGAGGAAAATTTATTGAGCACGTGACATTAAGCAGCCAACAGGGATGACATCACCACCAAGCAGGAAATCGATGCGACTCCTAGCTTTCGCTGGTCTCCTTAATTGTTATGCAATTTGAGACTTAGACAAACCATGAGCAGGACACAATTCTCATGTGATTTTGCAAAGACATGTCCTGGATAAACATCTATTTTGAACATAGTCCAGGTTGTTCCAGAACTTGTGCTACTTGTTGCTATCACATTTACTGTTCCTCGATGTCACCTCCCACATTACACCACAACTCTTTTTGTTAATTATTAATGTAACTTTTGTCTTTACTTTGCAGAACCTAAACAGCCTGAAGATGTGCACAGAAACAATAAGATGTAAAATATATTTATATAGCACTTGCAGACAGAAGTTAGAAAGTGCTTCACAATTAGGGATGCATCGATATGGAAATTTTGGCCAATATGATAAATGATAGTTCTCTGTATTTGGAAGCCAATAACATATATATTGGCTGATAAATCTAAATCTTGATCTGAGTCTGATTACAAAAACAAAAAGCAAACAAATACAATGGGGAATTGCTTTTATTTTAAAACTGCAGAAAACAAGCTAGATCTTTCTTTTTCCTAAATCATTTACTACATGTAGGCTACTTTGAAAAAAAATATTGCCATTTATTTTAAACTCATCTTTGCTGTTGTGCTGGTATTTTGAGGGACTGCTCGTTCTCTGTCAAATGTCTTTCATCCTGCTGCTCTCCTCAAACATCACTATAAAATCACACTTGCTCTTAAACACATCCCTGGGTGTGGACTTTGTGTATTTGTTCCAGTCCTCCAGTGTTGGCAGTGAATTCAGATAGTTGTTGCGGGTAGAAATATCAGAGGAAAGCTGCTCCATTTCAGTGACATCACAGTCACACATTTGAAACCAGAAGCTAATTGGTAAAATTCTGGAAAGCTACAATGAAAGCTCCTCCCACTGTAATACCTTCTTTGCTGAACAGAAAAAGCTGCAGTCTCTTCTAGTTGGCATCCAGTTAAGGTTCTTGCTATTCAAGACTAGGTTGTCTGTATAGAGCACCACTCTATTGATTTCTGTTTTTTTTCTTTTTTTTTTAATTAAGCTTGAACCACTTAAAAGTCAGACTCCATTCAACCTATCTGAAGATTTTTTGTTTGTTTTGTTTTTTATTTCTGTATTACATTCCCATCACCGCCAAAATGACACCTTCCGGTCTGTTATGATAATGAGCCGTTCTCACACCAATCAAGCAGAGAAGATATGAATGAACACACCCCACTGAAATTATCCACATGATCTTGCAGTCAGTATCTGAACACAACATAGTGCATTAAACAAGCATCAGTGTTCATGTTGAATAAAGCACTCTCTCTGCCTTCCCAGCATGCTTAATTAATCCAATTGAGCTGCTTAGTGTCTCATCAATAGCCATTGTTTAAAGATGGCTAGGTTATCCAGGCAAATCCCATCCGCAGAAGCCCGCTTCATTACCCGATAATACTCACGAAAGAGAACGGAACTGCGCTCATGCAGATTAAGAGAGAAGAGTTTTCTCATATAAGCCTGCAGCTTAAATCTCTCCAATCAGACAAGAGCGCCAGTTCATGGCTGCATTTATTGGATTGGAATGGATTTGATTGGGTGGCTTATAGTTTTAACACGCTGGAAAACGACCGTCATGCTTTCCCTGGCTTTGCATGTGCTGAGCTGGAGTGTGCATGTTTAGCATGTTAATCTCTCTCTGATCTGGGTGAAACTGATCTTCATGTTAACAGAGAAACAAGAGGTTTAGAATAAAGAGAGAAAGAGTGACTGGAGCATTTCTGGGGTCCAGAATCATTGCATGTTTGTCCCATGTTAAGAGATATGTGCATAACATACAGTCATGGCCAAAAGTATTGGCAGTGACATAAATTTTGTGTTTCACAAAGTTTGCTGCTTCAGTATTTGTATTTTTTTTTTCACGTTTCCATGGGATACTGAATAACAATAATACGATTTTTATAAGTTTTAAAGGCTTTTATTGGCAAAAACATTCAATATATGCAAAGAGTCAATATTTACAGTGTTGACTTCTTGATAACTTCTGCAATACGCTCTGTCATGCAGCTTCTGGAACAAATTCTGACTGATGGCGATCCATTCCTGCCTTATTAGTGTTCAGAGTTGATCACAATTTGTGGGCTTCTACTTGTCCACTCGAGGAAGATCTGAGGAGTTGCCTGGCCTTGGCTCCAAAATTTCACTGTAATGATCTCAGAGCCACTTCATTATCACTCTTGCCTCACATTGGAAAATGCACAGTTCATCACCAAATTACTCTTGGATCATTGGAAGAAGTTGTTCTTGCAGTATGTTTTGATATTCTTTATTCATGGCAGTGTTTTTGAGCAGAACTGTGAGAGAGCCCACTCCCTTGGATAAAAAGCAACACCATACATGATTGGTCTCAGGATGCTACACTGTTGGCATGACAGAGGACTCTAGCTAGAGTTCACCTTTTCTTCTTAAGATAATCGAATTTCCAGATGTCCCAAAAAGTCAGAAGGGGGCTTTATCAGAGAAAATAACTTTGCACCAGTCTTCTGCTGTCAATGCTGTCCAATGCTTGTACTTCCTTCAGAATTTCAGTCTGTCCTTGATGATTTTCTTGGAGAGAAGTGGCTTCTTTGCTGCCCTTCTTGACAATAGGCCATTGTCCAAAATTCTTTGCCTCATTGTGCGTGCAGATGCAGTCACACCCACCTGCTGCCAGTATTGAGCAAACTCTGCACTGGTGGTGACACAATTCTGTAGCTGACTCCTCAGGAGGAGATGTCCTGGCGCTTACTGGACACTCTGGGACGTCCTAAAGTCTTCTTCACTGCAGTTGAACCTCTCTCCTATAAGTTCTTGATGATCCTGTAAATGGTTCTTTCAGGTGCAATATTTTTTGCAGCA
The DNA here is from genome assembly GCA_003731715.1 of Anabarilius grahami. NCBI lineage: Eukaryota > Metazoa > Chordata > Actinopteri > Cypriniformes > Xenocyprididae > Anabarilius > Anabarilius grahami. Next base: position 289,200 of record RJVU01063416.1, on the reverse strand, counting down.
ATTTCCTTGCATGTGAGGCCAATTTGTATCTGTTTCTTGTTTTCTGGTACAAACATGTAAACATCCTTAAAAAAATAATTTAGCTCCAAGATATTAAAGGGGTCATGAATTGAGAAATCAATTTTTCTTTGAGCTTTTGATATATGAGGTCATTGTACTGTTAAAATATCCTGTAAGTTTCAGAACTGAAAACTTCCTTGTTAGTCCAATAAAAGCTTTTATTGACACCAGGCCTAACGAACGACTCGTCCTGGAATGTGCCTATCGGTCATAGATAGGTGAAACGTGCATATTCCAACGCACAATGACCAGTTAAGTTTGCCTGATATGTAGTCATTCAAAGATTTGTTAGTTGGCAGTGAGCGCACACACAGTATATCCTCATGTACATCATGTTTCGTCTTGAAATATATAGCGCACATAAACAAAATCAATTCTCCGTGTGACAGTGGTAGCTGAAAGAGGAATCTGGCCTATCTTGTTAGCTGCAGCTTTGCCGAACATTTCACGGCAAATGTCTTTGGAAGCTGGCAAAATCAGTTCTTCCCTGATGGTGAAGGGCTTCTTAGCTTTAGCAATACGGTCAGCCAAGTATGACGCTCTTAGTCTCCTCTTACAGTGTACTTTTAGAGAATGCATGCCATATATTAGTGTATCTGGTCTTTCAAAATTGACAAATTGTGACTTTGTAGGTAAATTTATCTTGTTTTAAAACGTCTCAGGTTACAAATGTAACAATGGTTCCCTGAGAATAGGGAATGAGACGCTGTATCCCCTAGGGGTCGCTATGGGTGAATGCTTCCGGCATGACTGGTGTCTGAAGCGTGATTCTAAACATGACAATGAACTTGACATTGGCAGGCGGCAACCTATGACTAACCACTGGTGTGACTGTGAGTATAAAAGGGCTCCTGTAAATTACATCATTCACTTCTTGTCTGAAGGAGACCTGTGCAGGAATACCGGAAGTGCAGCATCTCATTCCCTAATCTCAGGGAACCATCTTTACATGCATAACCTGAGACATTTTAAAACTTTCGAAAGGGAACTTAGGTCTGCGTCCCCTAGGGGTCGCTATGGGGAATGGAATACCCTAGAAGACCTAGCAACACTCTCACTGAGGTCAGTAGCCATAGAGGCTCCAAGAGAGCCTAACGATCTAGCATACTACCCTGCCGCCAAGCCGAGCACTAGGAGCGGATGCCACATCCTCTAATCGAGAGGAGACCTAACAATGCCCTACACTGAGGATATCTTGCAAGAAGGCTCACAGAGAGCCTACAACCCGCAACTGCTATCCTGGCAGAGCTCGGGAGAGCAGAAACCTCAATAAAGATAACTCTCTTTAGCGAGAGGAGGCCTGATGACACTCGCAGTAGCCAAGGAGGCTCACAGAGAGCCTAACAACGTAGCAAGCTCTAGGAGCGGAGGCCTCAGCATAATGACTCTTTAATCGAGAGGAGTGTGCAGCGCCACACCAGTCTGACTTGCTGCCGCATATGCTCTGCTATTAAGACACAAGTTGATGGTTTAGTAGGCAGAGACTGAGGATGCCTCACCCATCGCGAAATAGCTGGCTAGCGCCTCTTCGATCAGAGGCATCAACGTGTACCCATATTCCTGCATCCCTTCAACATCAGCAAATTCGTGTGATGGATGCGGGCAGAATATGGCTTTCCCCAAGATCTTAGAACCTTAGTGTGACGATCTTGGAGAAATGGAAGGCTCGTACGAGCTGGATCCCGACAGGAAACATTCATTGAGGTGGCCGCAAGGGGGCTAGTGCTTTTTGCGTTTCCATGGCATATCTAATCTCGCTGTGGCGTGTTAGTAAAGAGTTAGCGCTAGTGCTAGCCATATTCCTTAGATTGCCTTGTATAGACACGTTCAAACAAATGAGTATCCTGAAGACAAGAAAGAGGATGACATAATTCACAGGTGCCCTTTTATACTCACGGTCGCACCAATGGTGAAGTCATAGGCTGCCGTCTGCCAATGTCAAGTTCATTGTCGTGTTTAGACTCACGTTTCATACACCAGTCATTCCGGAGGCATTCCCCCATAGCGACCCCTAGGGGATGCAGCGCAAGTTCCATTTTGAAAGGGAAGCCCCTTTTTATGGCAAATTGTTTAGATGAAAACTAAATCAAAAACAAAACTATACTTCATGAAATATTCACACAATTAACATTAATGAGATCAATGTTATTAACAAATATGTTAAAATTGTTACTAAATAAGCAAATAAGAACATTAGGCAAGAATGAACAATGTTAAACATGGGTTAACAACTTCAAATGCAAAGAGACCAATATTTTGATAAAATAAGAAAAAGATATTGAGAAAGAATAGCAAATTTTTGTATTTGGCCATATAATTAATTCATTCATTTGACATTTGTTGCTTTACAGTTTTTTAAAAGTTGAGCTTCTCATTTGCAATGAGTAGCTCTTTCTCTGTGGTGCTGCTGGACTGAGAGTGAAAGACCCACAGCAGTGCCAGGGCTGAGACTGGCATCACCACAGCAGGGGGAGGTCTGGAGCCCTGCTCCATCTGCTTCTGCCCAGGCGGTGTGCCCAGAATAGTGCCCTTCATGCACACACTCATATACAGAGCATCTCCCATGTTATGAGCCCATTTTTCTGCCCTGTCTCTTCCTAAAATGGCGTCTTTCTCCCTCTCTGATTTCAGTCTGTAGTCTAATTTCTGTTCTGTTCATGTCTGTTAATTTATATTGCACATTACTAAGCTGAAATGAAAGTTATAAAACAGATTGTTCCCACTCTTCAAATATGGGATGAGATACGCTTGATTTGAAGCCATTGTAAAATAGGTGATATGCACACACCTGCTGCACATTAGCTTATTTCTATATTAACGCACATACTGTAAACTGCCAGCAGTTGTACTAGTAAAGTATATGATTTGGCTGAGAAAATGTTTATTGTGACTATTAACAGAGGATCATCCTGACCTGAGATATTGATGTTTCTGTAAACACTTGTATAACTAAAATGTTGTTGTCACAATGATGCAAAGATGGCTCCCATGGTTAAAGCAAAATAATAGTAAAAATAATAATCATAAAGGATTCCATCAATTCTGTTGCTGCTGGTAACATTTTAAAAAGCAAACACTGCATAAAGAGAGTATGCATTATTTATTTTATAAGGAATTTGCAGTTTTTTGTTACTGAAATGTGGGACATTTTTGTTTCCATTATTTTCTATAAAGCAGTAAGAAGTATATAATGCTTGCAATAAGAGGGCTTCAAATTTAGCTTAAATGAAGTTACTGTATCACTCCCACTAGCTTTTGTGTGTGTACTGCTATACAATAACAGACAGTAGATTGTTGGACTGTTCTGGGGTCAAAACATATCAGGTCAGTCTTAACTCACAGTTCCAAGGCTGTAAGGTTATGTGACTGAGGTGCGGTTTGAGATCAGCAGTGATGTTCTTTTCTTCTGTGTTGGATTAAAACACACACACATGGATGAGCAGATCTGACCGCAAGAGAACAGAGTGTGTTTGACAGCTCATTACTCGCCTGAAAGCCACATAGATCATGGTGTGTTTACCCGTCTCATTGCTTTGTCACTGCGTGCAGATCGGCCAGTGAGAGGAGAGAGAGAGAGAGAGAAAGAGTATGAGCCTGGGGCAGATCTGTCAGGCAGCATGATGTATGCATGTGTGTGTTATGGATAAATATATCAATGCTACATTAAAGTTGCTGAAGTGTGTTTCAAAGGCACGCAGTGATTTAATATTTTAAGTAAATATATTTACATGCCTGTAAATTTGCACGCAGTGTGAAGTGTATAAGGCACTCCCAGTACACAGTAATGCTTTTTTCATGCTATTTCATCATGACATGTACAGGGGGGAAAAACAATTGAATAGAGGGACTAGAGGAAGTAGTATTTGTCTGAAGAGGTGGCACAAGGTGGCATATATATATATATATATATATTAATGGGAAGTTCAGTTAACTAATGTTAACAAATGAGACCTAAATGTAAGGTGTTGCCGTAAATTTTAATGGTGGGTTTTCAATTCTGTTAAAATATATATATTTATCTAGTTACTAACTACTTCCTGTCTTCTGTTTTTCCTCCACATGTTTCCTGCTCTACCATGTCATGCCATGTGATATGCTCTGCAGGTAAGTGTCTGTTGTTTTTTCCACCCATAATTCAGCTGTGCTATTCCTATTTATTGATGGATGACAGTGTGTTTTTGTTGGCACCTATAAAGTCCTGATTGTTAATGTAATGCTAGAATAATGATTTTAGTGTGAATAATAAGAGAAATATTATGGTGTTTTAGTCCATATATCAATCACAAATATGGCAAATAATAGCATAATCGTGCTGTGAGTAAGAACAAATGCTCTGTTGATAAGTTTTGCATGTACTGGGGTTAAGTTTGCATGAGTGTAGAGCAGGTGGTTTTCATACTGTATCTTCACAGGAAACACTTGTTTGATTTGATCATTTTGTTATTGTGAAATTGGCTTTGGTTAAAGCATTGTGTCTTAAGGTCAGTCTGGAGTTGGATGAGGGTCAAAGAGCAGAAACAAATTGATTAGGCTATTTGTACTCTTGTAAATGATCTTTTGGACAAATGTGTTCACACACACACACACAACACAGATTGTAGCAGCAGACATGTTCAATGCGGAAATGTCACTTGGCTGCTGCTATCCAAGTGATGTGTCTCTGTCACAGTGACAACACAAACCCACCTGTGCTGATCTCAGAATCTCAGATCTGATCCAAATGTATCAATGGCACTCCGACTGGATGGATACGGTTGCTAAGAGACATGTGAGTTTTGTGGTGGTGCATTGGATCTGGGGCTCTCAATGCTGAAGTGTGTAGAGATGGTGAACACACAGATCAAAACTGACAGGAGGGATCAGAGGACCACAAAGACTCAGTCTTAGTAAACAGACAACATGACAATCCCCCCCCCAAAAAAAGAATTTCAAAATAAAAGACATTTCATGAAAAAAACCACAAGAACATGAAAACATAGAACCAACAAAATACACAATGACAGTGTTGCAGACAAATGTGCAGCAACATGTACATCTCAGTAGTATAACCATAACTCTTAAATATGATTCATGTTTCTTAAATATGATACATTACCAGCCTGTAAAGTTCAACTCCTTGAACTCATGACCACCTAAGAAAGTAAACCTGTTATTTTTGCATGGTTTCTGTGTGAGTATATAAGGATGTGATGTAACCAGAGATTCTCTTAAGACACTAAAGGCAGAAAAAAAATTTTATTTTCAAAAACTGGCCAATTTAGAGATTTTGGGCTGTTAACATGTTGTTTTAAACAGGTGAAAAGAAAATCTCACATTTTACTTCTTCAATCTCAATCTACACATCTTTAAAAGTTGTTTTCTCATTTTTTTCTCTCACTTCAGTAGCATTTCCATACACCAAACTTTATAGTTTTATTTCTATCTATATTCTGAAGGTTTTTGCAGAGGGGTTTGTTTTGTTCATATATCACTTCTCTGGTTTTTATACAAGTTTTTTCAAGTAATCCAAAATCTCTAATATAGGGCTGCACGATATTGGGAAAAACTGACATTGCGATATTTTGTTTTTATGCGATATATATATTGCGATGTGAAAAAAATTTACCTGATGACTTGAATAGCTCTATTTGGAAAGAATGAATCATTCTAGGATGATTGGGGTGATTTTATAGGTGAGTGAATACACATAGAAATAATGAACAAATTACAATCATAGATAAAAATAATAGAACAAAGATACAAATGAAATAAACAGTGCTTTATATTTTCCAGGTAAGTCTAACAGTATTCAGGTACAGAAATTGAATAATCAAATGTAAAATAACACTGCATAGTCTCTCTGTATAAATTAAACATAATTAATCTGTGTTAAATATGTGCTACAAAAGTGATTTTTCTCTTTGTCTTTTGTTGTTTGATGAACATTAATGACACAGAAAGCAGCAGGGGCTGCTGTCACTTTAAGACCGAATGCGCTGCGCAGATCCAAAATACTGTAACACATCCGGTTTTCTTTCTCAATTGATTCGTTCACCTAAGCCATAATCAAATGTTTTTACGAGGAGTGTTGATCATTTACATGCATTTTGACTTTTTTTTTTTTTTTGCATGTATGTGTCCATTCAGGCACAAATAGACGTGGAAGAGAACGGCATTCGGTGTTCACGTGAATCTGCGTGGCTCTGTGTGTGTGCGCACATAAAACGGATGCATGTTCAGAGGAGTTCTCTTTCGTGCCATCTTGCGCTCAAATGGTTTAAAATCTCTTAAATGTTTAAACTGACAGGACCTAAAATGTGTTCAAATTATAAACTTTCATTGTATGATGGTCAAACTTTGCAATTTATCAGAGAATCACCTGCATTTTGAACCGTGGTGTCTGGTCTGTACGGATTAACGATCCCTATACTAGACATCCCACATCCTGCGATGTGACTATCGCGGTCTCGCACATTGCGATTTCGATGCTAAAACAATATATATCGTGCAGCCCTACTCTAATATGTCAACAAAAAGTAACAAGAATTTTGAACCAAAATTTAATTTTAATCCAAAATTCTGATTTCTGTTCTGGAAATGTATGCAAATAAGTGCATAATTCATTAGATAATTTAGCATTTGCATATTTAAACATAGCCATTCAGAAAAAAAAAAAAAAATGTGTCAATGTAATCAATAAAATGGAAAAATATGGGGATATCTATTAGTTACATTTTCTTCCTTATTCACCTGGGGTGTCTTGCCTTAAGCAGGAAACGTCTAAGAAATGCAAATAGGATTCTGCTGGGGGGTAGGATTCTAAAAACATTTGTTTGTTCTAAAAACATTTTGTAGTAAGGTTTATTCACCATACTGAGCTATTTCCTTCATAGACTTCCATTCAAACATAAGGGTCTCTTGTGTCCCTGTCCGGATCCCACCACATTTTTTCAACTTAAAGTCTCCCCCTCAGGAATAGGGTCTGCTGTATGTGTCCATAAAATTACATCAGAGCTACTCCACCAGTAGATCAGTAATTCTTAACCAAAAGTTTATTCTACTAAAGTACAAGTCCCACCTTTAATATGCAGAGCACAGGGGGAGTCTCTCTGGAGACGGTAGGCAGAAAAGAGGCAGTTCCCCAGACGCCCCAGCTTTTTTCTAAAGACTCAACTGAGGCAAACAGGGTCAACCCCAGGGAGCAGAAGCCATAAATTACTGTACAGCAATCACCCCAGAGCTCTAAGAGCCACGGCTTTAAAGAAAATAGAAAATCTTGTGATGAGCACTGCGGCACCATCTGCTTGCCCCGAGGTCAGACGTGGGCACATTCCGGGCTCTCTTTGTGTATGAACATTCCTCAGCATTAATGGGTCACAATGGGTGTTTGTTTTATCACAGATCAGTGGAAATGACTGCAATCAACAGGTTCAATAACAATATGTTATTTAGGTTTGCATGAAATAGACCAACGCTTGGTGATAGAGCTAAAGTAATTTCAATATATCTTAGCCTTTGAAGATATTGTATAAAGTTTCAACTACTATTTTTTACAGTGTAATTATACAAATAAGTACTGAGTACTTATTAAATGTACAGTGTAACTTTTTTTGTTCAAAATTTACAAAATGTATATAATGAGCGAGCATCATGAATCCATCTTCCAAACCATGTTTTTGTCTTGTCCTGAATCACTACAGTATACACCTATAATAAGTGTTTATATTCAGACTATTTTAGACCGAGCGGGACGTCTACTGCTGCGGAGTAGCTTAGCTTAGCACCTGCTTGACTCGTCATAGACATAAACAGAAAGAAGTAGCTCTGGTTACAATGTTCTTCTGCAAGACGCATGCAGTTTTGTTTATATACAACTGGAGAGCCAAAAGTGTACCTTTAATTAACTACCTGTACATTTACTTACTATAGGGTTATGGTTAGGGTTAGTTGCTTGTAGTTATGCATAAATTGCATAATTTATTACTAATGTATGTACATGTAAAGTGCAACTACGTCACGTTAAAATAAGTGTTATAAAAAGGTTTTGAATTGATCTGTCAAAATAAAGTTTTGAATTTATTTGTTGACATGGACAGTTTGATCCGATTTGCAGGTAATCAAACTTTTTCTGTTTTTCTACATCTCTGCCTTAATAATGTCATGCAATACTGTCAGAGTCTAGGAAAAATCATGAAATTACTTAATGACACATTCTTATAACCCAATAAACAAATAAATGTGACATACTGAAATTTTCGGAACTCAAAACCTCATCTCATCTCCTAAATTAAAATAAACCAAACTGCAAAAATCACTCAGAAATCATAATTATAATATCAAAACAGTAAGCTTAATGTGATCACTTATGACCAATCTAATGTACAACAACAATTCAGGATTCACCAAAACAACTTAATATTGTAAAGGGGGTGAGGTCCACTTTAACGTCCAAAATATTCACTTTAACTGAAGTAAAGTTTACATTTTTGCATGCTAGCTTGCTTGCATCTCTTTCTTTTTGAATGTGATTCGTGTCCTCTGTTCCCTCCTGCTTTTCAGCACCGAGGAACAGCTTGGTGGCATGACCCGGGCAGAGTTTTACGCCCAGTGCACCAGTTTCATAATTAGCACCCTCCCTCTGCTGCCTCTGATGGGTAATGACACATTTGCAAATTAATTCTTTGAGCTTGACCACAATTAGCATATGGAGATTGGGCTCCTGCAGCCGGCCCCCGAGCACAACTGCTGAGATGAAAGAGAGAGGATGGGGCAGAGGTTAAAGGTCAGCTTGAGTTTATTATGTCTGAGCATAGATAGATCTCTTAACCACATGCTTTGTGTCACATTTGTTGATCTATTTATTTCAGCGGTCTGGCGTCCTTTTGCATTCTTTTTTGCATGTACAAGGGTGAGTAGACAGTCTATATTTTACGAGGCAGCTGAAGTGCAGGTATTTGTCCTTATAATTAATCTTAGCTTCAGTTACTTGCTAGTGGTAGTATCTTTTGGCCAACATGTGATCGCTTATAGCTGTATTGAAGTTGAGACCAGCTCATTTGAGTCCATTGAGACCTAAGTAGGTTGATTCAGAATCAAAACAGAGACCTGCAGCATACACACTGTGTGACCATGAAAATATGTTCTGGTCTTGAGTACTACAACTCTGGCTTATAAAGATGAACATACTGACTAGGGATGCACCTGGTATCGGTATCGGGCCGATACCAAGCTCATGTACTTGTACTCGTACTTGTAAAAATACCCCCGATACCAAAGACCGATACCTCACGTGACGTAACTGACAGAATTTTCCATGCACAGAGACACTGGTGGCAGCAACATAAACAATGTCAGCCTCATGGGTTTGAAAATACTTAAAAATTAATGATGACAACCCACACATTGAGAACTGCATGCTTTCAATCACAATTCGTTATCGATTAGTGAAGACGGGATAGGCGGAATCGCGCTGAATGACACAGACCAGAAGCGCACTCTCTCTCGCACACGCTCTCGGATCGGTTCTCCTTGCGCCTGAATCAAATGCACACATAGTTGTCAAAATGTCCATCGTGTGGAGTATCTCACGTAAATACAGTCTGTTATGGCTTAAGTGGGCGAAAACATTTGGGTGAAAACAGGATATGTGTCAGTATCCATGGATTCGGTCTTAAAGGGATCGTAGCCTATATTTGTCATTAATGTTAATAAAACAACAAAATATGTTAAATAAATATACATGGTAAATAAACCTACTGTATCTGAAAAACAAGTTTATTTAATTTGTATCTCTATAGTATTTTTTGTATTTTTTGTAAATTTCTTTTTAGGCCTATATAACAACATATATATATATATTGGTAAATGCCGTAGTCATCATTTCAGAAGTGAGGGGGACAGAAATTTTGGGTGTAATACCAGTTTTTATCCGACCTTTATCTAATTAATCTTGCTTTTAATTTGAAATCAATTTGTTTTTAATAAGAAATCAAATACACTACTGAACAATAACCAATATCTAATATTTTTCCCTATATTTTATGACAATTTTATGACTGGTTTATGTACTACAAACACTTGTGCATTAAGTCCTCCTCATGGATTTTATACAATGTAAAAAAAAAAAAAGATCACAGAATAAGACAGAAAATACAGTACCTATCAAAAGTTTGGAAACATTACAATTGTAATTATACAATTGAAATGTCTCTACTGCTCACCAAGGCTGGATTTATTTAATCAAAAAATGCAGTAAAAAACACTAATATTGTGAAATAGTACTACAATTTAAAATAGCTGTGAATATATNAAAACAACCCAATCGCTGGGTTTGTCCATTTTCAACCCAACTTGGGTTGTTTTTAACCCAGCATTTTTTAGAGTGTACAATTGAAATGTCTCTACTGCTCACCAAGGCTGGATTTATTTAATCAAAAAATGCAGTAAAAAACACTAATATTGTGAAATAGTACTACAATTTAAAATAGCTGTGAATATATTGTAAAATGTACAATATGTGGTCAAAGCTGAATTTTCAGCATCACTACTCCAGTTTTCAGTGTCGCATGATCCTTCAGAAATCATTCTGATATGCTGATTTGCTGCTCAAAAAACATTTCTGATTATTATAATTAAATGTTGAAAACAGTTGTGCTGCTTCATATTTTTGTGGAAACCATGATACCATTCAAACACTTGTGGTAGAAATTAATACTTTTTTTCATCAAGGAAAAATTAAATGTATCATGGTTTCCACAACAATTTTAAGCAACTGTTAGGGTTGTAACGATATACCGGTATGATGGTATATCACGTTATGAACACGTACGATTATCATATCGTGTACATTTGCTTATTTACGGTATTGACAAAAATAAGATGCAGAATCTCACCTGCGCATAGACAACAACTTTCCACTTCACTAGACTCTAAACTTGCTCCATCCACACACATACAGCAGAGACAATTTCAGAGACAGAAGTTGCTATCTCTAATCTCTATCCCCGTTGAAAAGTAAGTTAAAATTTGCAGTATGGGAATACTTTGGATATAGAAAAACAAACGCGGGGTTCGCCTCGAGGGTAGATATCCAGTTTGCAAAAAATGACTTTAACTTAAGTCATATGATGTGCGCGATGGAGAGGGAATCCCAGAATCCAGTCATGAAAATGGAATTTAAAGTATAACACAGCGATAAAACGCACATAAAAACACGCGATTGGATGGATTGATGAATAAAAGAAAGCAGAGCTGTCGAGATTTTTTTTTCGAGATTTTTAAAAAAGAATTTCTCTCCACCATAAGTTTTCTTCTTCTTTTTTTCCCCACCATGTGGTTCAGGGCTTCCGTACTTTCCCAAATGGCACACTTGATGTGGACTTATGTTCTTCTGGCTGTTGATTGATTGTGTCTGTAAAGTTAATGAGAACGAAGAGTGTCCCATATTTCAGTTTTAAATTCAGAAGGGTGCTGAGGAGTTGCCTGGCAAGGCCAGACTGATATATCTGATATATCAGTCTGGTCAGTCCGCCCTCCGTAGCGGTTCGAGTCAACTCCAAACCGTACCGTGCAATCAGATTCGTTTATTTCAGTGACGCAAACAGCGTCACTCTAGTGCGGTGAAAGTCCCTTCAATATCAACAAAGATTGCGCACGGGAGACCCGAGAGTTTGTTCTATTCAGCCGTGAATTCAGTTTTAAATGACCAAAAACACATTAATTATTTACTTATCGCTGTTGACTCTCTTGTCGCTTTGCTAACGTCATATCCTTCCTTCTCTGATTGCTTTACTCCGCTTCCTGTTTGCTCGGATTTGCTCCGCCCTAGAAATCGAATTGATTCAATGGCCGACCAGACTCATCCGCTGGTACAGTGGTGAGGCTGGATTTTCCAGGCAAGCTGAGGAGGGGGCTATGTTCCCTTTTGCTGAGCCTGCATTGTTGCAGCAGTCTATGCAACATTATGTCATGAAAGTGACAGAGGGCAGCATTTGGGACATGGCCGCAAGTCCCCCTGTAGTCCGTAATTTAATCCCTTAAAACTCATCTTTCATCACCAAAATTACATATTTAAACTTTATTATTCCTGCCTTAAAATAGCTTGAATGTAACTCTACACCCTTGCTTTATTTAGTATACGCAGAGCCATGAATATGTAAATTAGCCCCGCCTCCACTCACTCACACCAGCTCAGAAATCCACTCGGTCAACTTTACTGTAGTAAACGCTGGTTTAATACTCGTTTAATTCAGCCATATATGTTTGAACCAGAAACTGATTCAGAATGTAAAAGTGAATTATATCTCATCTCATCTACAAAGTCAATGTATCAGAATGGTATCAGCTATATTGCTAAATGTACCCGATTTTTTTATCTCAAGAGAAAAATACACCAGGTTAACCTGGCTTCTCTTGAGACTCCTCTGCTTCAGATCATAGTTAATGATATGCTAAAGCCCGTCCGCACGTTGACGCGATTGGTTATAAGGTAGCTTGTGATGTACCGGCGATTTCAAACCTCGTTTTTGAGACGGTCTTTGTTTCACTGCAGTTTTAAGGAGAAAATACTCATGCAATGGTGTTGATTTATGAATTTGCACATGGTTTGTCTTAAAGCATATTAAAAACACCCCATAGACATAAACAACATTAAAAACTTAATTTTCACCACAGGGGTCTTTAAATCAAAAAGAAGCCTATGCAATGCAGGAAGATAAGCAGGAAATGACCAAATCTAGGTTTTAGTGAGCTGGTGTCACCGTATGTTTAGTCTGAAGAGGCAAGGGACCAATCGCTTAATGCTCTGGGGATAGACCATAGAAACATCTGACATTCTTTTCTTCTGTAGCTTCTCACATACACATAAAATCAAACGGGTTCTAGTGGTTTCAGGCAGGTGATCCGAGACAGACTGAGGCATTACTGTTTTTATATGGATGTTACACCTGACTGGAACAGCATGTGTGTCACAGGATTTGTGTTGTGTGCTCTGATCTCCAGTGTCTTTTTAAAGCCTTTCAGTCACCAACTGAATCGTTACACACATACTGTCTCTGCCTGGATTATTACACATCATTATAAACATCATTTTATTTTCACAAAGAAAACGGTCGTTTTTTTCTGAGAAATTATAAAACGGACTGTCCTGTATCTGGCCCCCAAATTTGTCCTAGATGCCTAATCTTACAAAGCAAAACATCATGAACATAAATCATGCTAAACATGTTCTTTTAACGTTTGGTTTCGTATTAAGTCATTGCTATTATCTTTTTTTATAAAAATAAATAAATAAAATGAGTAAATAAATAAAAGAAATAAGTCTAGTGTGTGTCTCTCCTGTGAGTACAGGTTCACAGTTGGACTTGCTATCTCTCCTGCATCTGTCGCTCTCTCCATCTGTCTCTTTCTCTGATTAGTGTTTCTCTGTGTGCATGCCTGTCTCTCCCTCTGTGGCATGTTTCTGTAGGAAGGGGGAGGTAAAGACAGACAGACATTTATCTGTGGGCAGGTATATAGTGAGAGTGAGACAGCCCTCAGGGCAAAAGTTGTCTTTCCCCTCCTCTCTGTTCACTCTCCTCTCTTCTGTCTTTATCTCCTTGCCATCACTCTGTTTCTTCGTCTTTTCTCTTTTCTGTATCTCTCTCCTGCTGGTTTTGTTCTGCTCTGCACCTCCAGAGCAGATAGTTAAACCCCCACCCGCTGCACGAGTGTGTGTGACATAAGGGGTATTGTCGTTTGGGTCATGACAGGAAAGACATGTTTCAAAGCCAAAAACATGATCCTGAAGGACAGAGAAGGGGCACTTTACTATCATAATTGTTTTACATTCAATATTTTTGTATTTTATTTGCATATTGTTTACTGTATATATTATCTTTTTATTTTATTTCTCTTTTCTTTCAGTGTGTGTATAAATGCACTGGCACTATCGTATGTAAAACAATCAAACCAATTAAGTACTTTGACACTGAAATTGAAAGACAAGAAGAAAAAAGAGAGAAAACAACCAAAAGAAAATCTGTTGTGTTCACGTTGTCTTGCGCTCATCCCGCTGTAACGTCACACCACCATGGAAGTGCTGTATGTGTGTGTGTGTGTGTGCGTATGTTTGTGTGTGCGCGCCAGCTGCCGTTTTCACTGTCAGTCCGAGTGTGTGAGGCTCAGATGTTCTGCAGGATAAGATGACACCGTTTAAGGGCAGATCCAGGAGCAGGGGTATGAACAGATGCCCTCAATGCTGAATAATGCCCCTGTGTCACCGCCCTGTTCTCCAACCAATCACATGCCGTTCCTGTGCTATCCCACTATACTGATAATGATGCTCATGGGAGGAACCATCAGCGGGCACAACCACTTCCCTCTCTCTCTCTCTCTCTCTCTCTCTTTCTCTCTCTCCCCCTCCTCCCCTGTTATCCATGCTATATCCTGAGGGGTTTCTCCTCCTCCTCCTCGTGCTGCTAGAAGACGCTGAATGAGTGCAAGAGGAGAGAGAGAGACTGAGAAAGGAAGACAGCTCTCTCCACATATCCTCATCCTGGGATGGAGGAAGAGACTCGCCATCGTGGGACAAGCCTCTTGAAGGATTACTTCTATCGCTTTTCAGCATGAAACAATAAAACACAATCACAGTGCTGTTTGCTTTTTGCTTTTTTC
>RJVU01063416.1:229080-272365 GCA_003731715.1 Anabarilius grahami | reverse complement strand
TATATATATATATATATATATATATATAATGTGAGTGTGTGTGTGCTTATTTATGAAGACTACATGTCCTCACAATGTAGTGTGTATTCAAGTCTCTACCCATACACATTAGGACATCCAGCTGTCCCCGTAATTGAAATGGTTAAATAAACATACTAACATTTGTTTTGTTTTTCTGTGAGAGTTATGTTTAGCAATAAGGTTGGGGGATTCAGTATAAAAAATAGGGGCTCAGTATAAAAAACATAATGCCTATGTAAAATCCTCATTATGGTGTACCAACATTTTTGTGTATATGTGTGTTATCTTTGGTCATATTCAGATATCAGGGTCATCAGCTCCAGTTAACGTGTGTGCTTGTAGAGATCTCTCTGAAACACACACACAACCCACAAAAGAGCAAACTCTGCCAGATCGTCTTGTGTACACTCGGCCTTGTGCTCTGTCAAAGTATCACTGTGTGTGTGTGTGTGTGTCACGTACACACATCGCCTGCCTTCCCATCTGAAGCGCTGTTGCCTTGGAGACGGTGTCAGATGCACGGGTTCTTCAATGATTACTTGACAAGAAAAAAGAGGCACATTAAAGGAACAGAGGAGAGAGACAGAGAGCACTGCCTGCAGTACGCTAATTATTACAGAGACTGAGAGAGAGGTATCACCAAGCCCACACAGAATTTGCACCTGCAGAACTCAGCAGAAAGCTCAGCAGAACTGGAATGCCTGTCATTCACAAAGTTCCACATTATTTACATGATAGTGTTTTCAGTTACCAATGAAAATATAGTGCTTTAATCTGCTGATTTTCAGAAAAAAGTCTTGGCCTACTAAGTCTCCTTCAGTTGCCTGAGAGTGGTGCTGGTATCAGGGCAAACAGACTTTCTGCTATCAGACTCTCAGTTCAATTCTGTAAAGTCTCGATTACCCTTGGACCGCATTTTGGCCACATAAATGCTCAGTTATCTTTGGATGTTCTTGTCATTTTCCGATTTTTTACATGATTTGATTGTATTTTAATGTGAAATTCCATTTAATGTGAAATTCCAAGTATTAAAGGTGCATTAAGCAATTTCTGAGAATCGTTGTTGAACACTGTTGATATTTGAAATCAACCCAAAAAAACACACCCCTTCTTTCATTGCTCTGCCCCCAAAATGCATGAACACGCAATGCTAGAGTGGATGTCTCTTTATATATATTTAGCAGAAGCAAAGCAAACTAAAGCTTCGCCAAAAATAAAGCAAAGATTACGAACAAATGACAAGGAAGAACAAGTATGTATATAAAGTACACAAGTATAAACAAGCAAGAGTTCGTTGTTTATCGCCAGCAGCACACACTCAAACCAATGTTACTCAAGTATGGAGCAAAAACAACGCAAACTCAGCGTCAGTTTTCAGGCCTTCCTGCTTAGGTCCCTCCAGCGCTGGAAAGTTGTTGTTTTTTTTTGTTTTTTTTGTTTGTTTGTTTTTATTAATGCGGGTCCTTAAACTCTTGCCTGATCATATAACTCTTCTTTTTCCAGTGATATTCTTCTGAGCTTTTCTCTTTTGTAATGTCTCTCAGCCATCACTCTTTTAAGTCTTTCTTCAAATCTTCTTCTTTCTTCTTACTCTCTCTCCTCCCAGTGTATATATCCCCTACTGCTGATTGGCTACAGATTTGTTGTGGTGCTCGGTCCGATCCACTTTCAACAGCATTTTTCAAAAATTGCTTACTGCACCATTAAAGTATCTTAGTTACTCGACATTTATCATGATGTTTCATGGTGTGGTGTCACATACGCTTTCCACATTTGAATGCTGTATTTTGTCTGTTTGAGTACTAAATGTGTGAACTGAAATGGAAAATATCTTGACAAAAAACACAGCCCTTCTTTACATTTACATTTATGCATTTGGCAGACGCTTTTATCCAAAGCGACTTACATTGCATTATACTATACATTTGTATCTGAGTATGTGCAATCCCTGGGATCGAACCCATGACCTTGGCATTGCTAGTGCCACGCTCTAACCACTGAGCTACAGGAAAGCTTCTTTCATTGCTCTGCCCTCAAAATGCATGAACACCCAATGCCTCTTTATATATATTTAGCAGAAGCAAAGCAAACTAAAGCTTCGCCAAAAATAAAGCAAAGATTACGAAGATTAAGATTACAAAGATTCCTTCTTGCTTTCCAAATCCATGTATTTTGTGTCCTGCAAACATGCTGTCATTTAAACATGTGATGACATCGTTTTATTCTCCTTATTTTTAACATAACAGCGGGTGCAGACATTTGTAAATTGAATGTGTCTGGCTTCCAGTTATTTTTAGCTGTACAAAATAGCTCGCTATGCTGCTTGATATTGCAAACTTGTATTTTGTACCATATTACTTTAATGCAGTGGTTCTCAAACCTGTCCTGGGGACCCCCACCACTGCACATTTTGCATGTCTCCCTCATCTAACACACCTGAATTAAGTCATCAGCTAATTAGTAGAGACTGCAAGAGTTGAATTGGGTGTGTCTTATGAAGCAGACATAAAAAATGTGCAGTTGTGGGGGGTCCCCAGGACAGGTTTGAGAACCACTGCTTTAATGTATTGTTGTAATCATAACAGACTGGTTTCTAGCGCAAATAGTTTTATCATATACAGCACTTATTCTTCTAGTTATTTACCTATAGCAACTAATGAATTGGAAATGTCGCACATTCACAGAAAATAGCAAAATAAGAAGGATAGAATCCTTTTAAACAGGGATGGCCAACTTTGGTCCTCCCTTATTATTGGGAGATACGAGGGTCCGTGGCTCTACCATTGCAAAAAGCTAACAACTATCTTGGATCACATGTGCCTTGATAACCAATCACATTGCAGCCTTGACATCATTGAATTTCGTTCAGAGTTGTGCGACAGTCAAGCACTGTTTGTGGATACCAAAGAAATATATGATAAGTGCTGTAAAATGATTTGACGTTTTGTGTTGTTCGTGTTGTTTCCGGTTCCAGAACAGCATATGATTTCAAGTTTGTTTTATAGAACATTGATAGAACTAAGTATAACACCTCAATTTTACTCCACAGAAATGGGCTTTGATGGTCCAAGACTTCTTGTCACCCTTCATCTTCATCAACTCTGTCTCTTTTAAACTGTACCGCTCTTCCAGGGAAGCACATTTGTGTGTTAGCTTTCTTCAGGTTTGTTTGCCAGAGGGGATTCTAGAGGAGCCAGAGAAACGGGATAGACGGGTTACATGTGGCAGTTACTCACTTAGAAAAAAACAACAAAGACACAATAGGGGGAAAAACAAAAGATATCAAAGTAAGATTTGACAGAACTGACCCTATGAAAGCCGACTGCTTCTTCCTTGAGCCTTGAGTCCTTAGACAGTCAGAAGCCCATAAATCGGAAGTGATCCCTGTGCTCTGCTTTAAACCTGCGACTAAATGTCATTCCCAAGAGGAGCAACTTAAACCCATCTTGAACCTGGTTTCAGTGGCTTAAAGCTGCAAGTATTTAATCTTGTCCTCATGAGCCGTAGACAAGAGACAATTTGACACTGATAAAATGGAGCACTTTGACATTGCATCGTAACATTCATCTGTTTCACCTCAGCGTAGCTTCCTGGATTAACTGAAGCTTTATGGATTAAATGAAGGCTTTTATCATTAACAATACTGATGAAGACAAGGACATTTACTTTTATGCCCTATGCTCCCTGATGTTTTCCTATTGATCCTTTATGGGTGGCATCACTTAACTTTCTCTAGGTTCGATTGACTTTCATGTTCCGGTACTGCTAGATTTTGAGCTATGTTATATTATACCAGTCCTACTGATATTTGGTTTTGTGCATTTTAACCTACTGAATGCATACCGTTTTGGAAAATATGTGTTTGTTACTATTAGCCAAATAGTTACTGTTTGTAAACTATTACCACCAACTATTATTTGTTACTATTACAAACATTTATACATTTACATAAACCACAAGAATTACAGTCATTTTACCACGGGAGAAGCAGAGTAAAACCACTGTAATGCATGGCCTCTTGTAGATTATTGCTGTAGATTATTAATATTAGTAGTATTATTGAACATGGGTTTTTTGTGTCATTGCAATTGTGTCATAAGTTTCTGGTTACTAAGCGACACAGAAACTTGGAGCATAATATACAATTTCTGTTTTACAGCGGATTTAAATGTGACTCATTTAATAAGAATTATCAGAAATATATGTGCATATTGCATATTTTTGCATTTGAATTCAAAATGAAGCACCTTACTGATCTTCTACTTTGTTGTTAGCTATGATAGCCATGATCAATACATGTTTTTTTCTTTGTGGTTCATGAGCATGTTAACAAGAGAAGATTGCCTTGCAGTCATGTTTTTTCATTGAGTCGATGTGAAGGCTATAAATTGCAAGGAGCCGTGGGGCTGCTTGTATGTCGATGGCGAGTGTACAAACTGATCACGGTTCCTTCAGGGTCATGAACACATGATGGGAAATCTATGGCTATGGATTTACCATGAGAGCAGGTCAGCCGGTCACGCTGTTGATAATTGTTCCTGGTCTCTTCTTCCTCCCCTACTGTTTATCTTTATTAATATTTGCTTTTCTATATGCATTCACCCAGAAAATGTCCCTCTTTTTTCTTATTAACATGCAAACTGCACAATAGGATTTGTATGACTACTCATTTTTTCAACTAGTCATCCAGAAAAGTGATCTACTAGTTGGTGAGTCAGTGTTTACTTTTTGTAAATGGCACGCTACGCAGCATCGGTGGTCTGACTGCCAGCTGGAAAGTGTGTCCAACACAGCTGAGAAACAAGGCTTGCATATCTCGCAAAAACAGACATGCCACACACACATATATTATCTGTTAGCGTTTCATTGGTGTCAGTATTTGACAAATATGTGAATACTTTAAGCGCACTCAGATCATTTTAGAAGCTCATTGTGTGGTTACCTTACAACATAGTCTTTGAATTCAACACGCTCTAGTTTCACTTTATTTTAACATTCCAATATTTATGTGGCCATTACAGGTTACCATATGAAACAAGTGACACAGAAAACCAGGAATGTTCTTTTGAACTTTCTATTCATCATAGCATCATGAAATAAAAATGTAAATAACTGTTTTCAACATTGATAATAATCATAAATGTTTCTTGAGCATCAAATCATCATATTAGATTGATTTCTGAAGGATCATGTGACACTGAAGACTGGAGTAATGATGCTGAAAATTCAGCTTTGATCACAGGAATAAATTACACTTTACTGTATATTGACATAGAAAACAGCTGTTTTAAATTGGAATAATATTTCAAAATATTACTGTTTTTGTTTGTATTTTTAATCAAATAAATGCAGGCTTGGTGAGCAGAAGATACTTCTTTTAAAACATTAAAAAAATCTTACTGACCCCAAACTTTTGAACAGTAGTGTATATATGCTTTGAAGATCATTATTACAGGAATTGTGCACCAAAAAAGTCATTTACTTAGTCTCATATTGTTCCAAACTTTTATGCTATTTTCTTTCTTATTTATTTATTTATTCTGTTTTTTTGCTGAACCTTTACATAGCTCTTGCAATTCAAGATGATCACCATAACCCTGGCATTAGCAGCCCAGTAATAATGTTTAAAAACAGGTAAAAACACATATATAACAGTAAATAATCTGCATGGAAAGACTACCTTTTTATGCTTTCTCCATCCTCAATCCTTGTCTCCTTACGGTGCATTAAGAATAGTGGTTTTCAGTCCTTATCCTGGGCATCCACAGCACTGCACATTTTATGTCTTTCTTATCTGACATCAGTTCATGGAGCTCTTTACTAACGAGCTGATGATCTGAATCAAATAAGGAGGACATGCATGTGCAGTTCTGTGGGTCCCCAATGTTCCAGTTAATTTTTTATGCCCTTCCCTTGCTAACTTCCCTCTGTCTTGTGTATTCTGATGCACATCATTGCCTATGTTGCACGAGTGACCACTACTGGTGGAACCCTTGCAATGGGTTGAATAAAATGTCCTAAGCCAGGGGTCAGCAATCTATGGCATTCGGTAGGATAATCACAAATGATTTGTCGGATCTGCATGATAATGCAGGTTAAAATCTCATACTTTAATAGTATTTATAGCTCTTAAAGGGATCGTTCACCCAAAAATGAAAATTGTCCCATGATTTACTCACCCTCAAGCCATCCTAGGTGTATATGACTATCTTCTTTCAGATTAACATAATCGGAGATATATTTAAAAATATCCATATTTAAAACTTTATTAACTATAATAACTACCTTCCGGCAGACGGCCTGAAGGTCTTCAGTGGAACACTGAGCAAGAAAAAGGTGTAGAACATTCTCCTTGAGATGCATGTGGATTTTACGATGATATTAAGGTATAGTGGAAATACTTTCTGTGAAGACATCTTGGTTCACAGAGGTGTTGAAATTGCATTGCACAAAACACCACTAGAACGTATGTACGGCTGAGCACCTAACAACATGAAGATGGATGGTATTAGCTGCTAATGGTAATTTTTTCTTACCACAGCAGTAATTTTTGTTTGTGTATGCTGACTTTATTTTAAAGGATCAAAACCTTAATATGTTTATCTGAAAGCTGAAAACTCTTCCAGCTTTTGTGATACTCACTCAGTTCAGATACAGTATAGATACTGTACACTTACCCTTTCCCGAAAAGCTAATCACATCAGAGGAACACCACTTCAGCCTGAGGTTTTCCCTCCCTCATGTTTGACTGTCTGCTTCCGGTTGATGTGTTGTGTTGTCTTCTGTTTTAGAGCACATACAGCCATTGTCATCAGAAAACAAATATTTTTAAATGGTAGGAGAAGATTTAGATGGCTAATCCTTGCACTTTCCCACTGTAATTTGAAGCAAATACCAGTAAACAATGTCTCTTCCACCCACCATGCTGGGAAGGAAGACTTTAAGACGTCTTCCTTTTTTTTTTCTTTTGGTCCATGAAATGCCGACTGTTGAGGATCATTTAAAAGCAGATTGGTTTGAGTACTAAGCGTTTAAAGAATCCCAAAATAGAAACTCTTTTTCTTGCTCCAGCTCTCCCTGTCTCTTCCGCATCCCACCTCTCCTCTCAAACTTGATGGCTCCTTTATTTTATCTGTTTGTATTCCCTCAGAAGCAGCGTCAGTGGATAGTGGGTTGACGTGGGTGCATCTGCCTGCTGTATGGTTGCCCAAGTGTGAGTAAGGAAGCATGTTGTCTTCCATTACATTCTATGCCCCTAGTGAGAAACTGACATGTGAAGTTAGACAGCTGTGGTGTAGAACTCAACTGTAAACACCTCTCTTCCACTTGTCAGTAATGTAAGGTATAAGCTTTGAGACGAAAGAAGCTTTCTTTCTTTGCAAAGGCTTAAGCCTGAAGAACACCGCTATTGCTTGTGTTTGCTTATATCTGTAAACTTGTGCATGCTTGTACTTGTTTGATGGCTCGTTGTCAACCAGAGAACATGCTTCTTGGTATAGACGTTATCACAGCAGTGTTTTGGTATGTCTATAAATGCTGACAGTTGCGTGTTTAGAGAACACAGGTTTCATGATATCTATTCAACTGTTCAGCTGTATCAATATCATGCCTTTATAAAGTTAGTCTAACCACAGGCATGGTCTCTGTTCATCTTTCTCTCCTTCTGTCTGGATAACATATAGCTCCACGAGCTCCCTAATAGGCCGTTTGGTCAGTGAAGGATTGTGGTAACTGGGGTGAAGGCCAAGCTAGCTTACCGTGATTGAGAGGTCAGCTTTGGCTGGCAGAGGATGAGAAGATTACCACTCTCAACATCTGTTTATTACAAGATGGGCCGTATGATAAAACAAATATCACTGCATGTGCATGTGTTATATATAAGTCTAGTAGGGATATAGGGATTTATGGGTAATCGAGAAGCACGGCTATAGGAAGTGTCACACAAGGCAAATGCAGGGAAAGCAAACACAATAAAGTGCACGAAGAGGAAGGGGTCGTGTCAAACAGAGCTCAGAATACCGCAGTGGTTCATCTATTTCTGAATGTTTGTTTGGTCTAGCCTGCTCTGCGGGGCTGGAGAACAAGAGGAGATTGTCTATAAACAAGTAAGAAGAGAGTACGAGAGCAAAGCGGGGGCGAACAATCTGCTTGCAGGCTCGGCTCCAGCACATGGTGGGTGCGCTCAGATGGAAGAGGCAGAGGATGACAGTGCAAGGAGCTCTGATGGCGGGAGTCTCCATATGGCGACTGTGGCCCGTTAGCCGGTCAGCAGGCCATAGCGCTTCTGGGGTCCAGGGCTGCCCCGCTTGCCTGGTGTGGGCACACAGAACAGAGGAGGACAGCTGGAGTGGGCACGAGGCTCGAGGACAGATTTGGGGGCGGGCGAGAGGTGCCAGCATTGAGCTCAGTGGGGAGTGGCGGGAGATGGCTGGCAAGCGCAGAACAAGCATATGGAGGGCAGGTTGGTACTTTGACTGGCGCTGTGGCACGCACCTGCAGTGGGTGAGAAGCAGCTCAGAAGCCGTCCCACCCTTCCAGTCAGACCCCGTTTTAGCCCCTCTTTTTTTCCCATAACCCCCTAATTCTGTTCCTGGCCCACCAGTGCAGCTCACAGCCAGAGGGGAGGTGTGCTGTCTCAGCAGGGAGCAATACTCCACCACACTGACTCGTTCTCATTTACACAATTTCTCCTCCCTCTACATTCTGTTCATTATTTGCACTGTACTCGCACATTGAATTCATCTTAATGTGGATTACTGGTGCTTTACTGTTGATGCAACTGAACTGTTGACACAGTGCTCTAACAACAGACCAGAACACACATCATGTTTCATGTCACCACCTCTCGCTTTCTCTCTTTCTGTCTGTCTGCCTGCCTCTGTAAAGATAATGTACAGTTCTAGAAAACAGCAAGGTCATTTTAGGTGCTGTTCTCCAATTAGCGTTTTCATTATTCCCCCTTGAGTACTGGACTGAAAGCTGTGAATTAATGAGGTGCATGTTTGTGTGAGCGTGTTTTTAATGCACCAGAGCAGTGCAGAGGGTTTAATCATGTCCGCACAGTGGTACGCTACAGAGCAGCAGTCCTCTGTGGTTGTAACAGGAACAAAATGACAAGAATTACACTTTTTTCAAACAAACACACAAAACAACATACAAAAAAAATTTAGTTGAATCTCAGAACTAATAATGAATTAAATAATGGAAACATACAACAGAGACAGTTAATTGGACTGTAATACTTTGGTACTAATGAGCTGTTAATTGCCTACCGTCCTCCATGCTTCTACTTTATTTTCAAGTTTTTCTCTTAAAAAAGAAAATTCTGTCATCGTTTGCTAAAGGTGTTCCAATTTTTTAATATCAGGGCCACTCTTTTCCATATCATGATTGTGACTGGGGCTATCAAGCTCCGGTATGAAATAAACATGCATTGTCATTGTCAAGATAATATTTAATTTACTAAAAATCCTGACATCAACATCAGCAAGGTTTTTTTGCCAGGCTATCACTGCAAATAAGAAATTTGTTCTTAATTGACTTGCCTGGTTAAATATAGAGGTAAACATGTAGCAAAGTTTATAAATGAATCATTCTCTTCACATCTTTTTAATGAACTGGGGTTTCCTGTACAACGACGTAACTTGCTGCTTAACTACCATAGTAAAACCCGAATTCCGGAAAAGTTGGGACGTTTTTAAATTTTTTTAATTTGAACTAAAAGACTTTCAAATCACGTGAGCCAATATTTTATTCACAATAGAACATAGATAGCATAACAAATGTTTAAACTGAGAAATTTTATAATTTTATGCACAAAATGAGCTCATTTCATATTTGATCCCTGCTACAGGGATCAAAATAATTTGAACAGGGGCTTGTTTACCATGGTGTAGCATCAAAACAGTTTGAAGACGTCTGGGCATCGAGGTTATGAGTTTCTGGAGTTTTGGTGTTGGAATTTGGTCCCATTCTTGCCTGATATAGGTTTCCAGCTGCTGAAGAGTTCGTGGTTGTCTTTGTAATATTTTTCATTTAATGTTGCTCTAACATCTTTATATACCTTTCAGCATTCATAGTGCCTTCCAAAACATGCAAGCTGCCCATACCGTATGCACTTATGCACCCCCATACCATCAGAGATGCTGGCATTTGAACTGAACGCTGATAATACGCTGGAAGGTCTCCCTCCTCTTTAGCCCGGAGGACATGGCTTCCGTGATTTCCAACAAGAATGTCAAATTTGGACTCGTCTGACCATAGAACACTTTTCCACTTTGAAACAGTCCATTTTAAATGAGCCTTGGCCCACAGGACACAATGGCGCTCCTGGACCATGTTCACATATGGCTTCCTTTTTGCATGATAGAGCTTTAGTGTGGTTTCTGAAAGTATTCCTGGGCCCATTTAGTAATGTCATTGACACAATCATGCCGATGAGTGATGCAGTGTCGTCTGAGGGCCCGAAGACCACGGGCATCCAATAAAGGTCTTCGGCCTTGTCCCTTACGCACAGAGATTTCTCCAGTTTCTCTGAATCTTTTGATGATGTTATGCACTGTAGATGATGAGATTTGCAAAGCCTTTGCAATTTGACGTTGAGGAACATTGTTTTTAAAGTATTTCACAATCCTTTTGCGCACTCTTTCAAAGCTCTGCCCATCTTTACTTTTGAGAGACTCTGTTACAGCGTGTTGTTACAGACCTGATATCAGTTAACTTAATTAGTTGCTAGATGTTCTCCCAGCTAAATCTTTTCAAAATTTCTTGCTTTTTCAGCTATTTGTTGCCCCTGTGCCAACTTTTTTGAGACCTGTAGCAGGCATCAAATTTGAAATTAGCTCATTTTGTGCATAAGATTGTAACATTCTTCAGTTTAAACATTTGTTATGTTATCTATATTCTATTGTAAATAAAATATTGGCTCATGTGATTTGAAAGTCTTTTAGTTTTCATTTTATTCAAATTTAAAAAACGTCACAACGTTTCCGGAATTCGGGTTGTACGATGCATTGTTGAACAAATCAACTAGCTAGTCACGACTGTCGGATTGATGTCACGCAGGCGGTGGAGTAATAACTTCTATAAATGAATCCTTTTGAGATTGAATTATACTATATTTTTTGCTATAAATTGCGAACATGGCATCTGAGGACTAATTCTAATTTTTCTGTTATTTTGCTTTATTTCCAGATTCAGTCATAGGCTTCTTTCTTACTAGCCTAGAGCACGTACGCACATGTGCGCTCTTCAAAAACGGTGCTTAAAATCTCTTGAAAAAACTCAAATATATAAATGGCATTTGTATATATTAAAAATAAAAGATATACATTGTACTTAATGCCAGCTTGATTATTTTGCTCAAGACGATGATTTGTTAAGTCCACATGTCTTAAAAACAAGAAACTATGCTTCTAAACAAAGCTTGAGAGCTGTCGTTCCAACCACACAAGTTTGCAAAGCAGTTTGCTAATGTTCATTTGAACTATGGTTTCGGGAAACACCAATTCGTTGAACTATGTTAGTAACGATGGAACTTGCGATGTTAGTTGGCTAATGATGCTTTTGGAAACGCACATTGATCGAGTTCACAAAACTTCATACGGCTTTTCATAAGATATACTTTTAATGTTTCGTTATGACAGTTATGATGCTTTTCTGTTTTTGTAGAGCCTTAAAAACTCCTCCATTAACTGTAATTGCATTGAGTGACCAGTACATTATGTCCGAATTTTGTGTTTCACAGAGAAAAAGTCATACAGGTTTGAAATGGCATGATGATGAATGGGAACAGAATGAGAACTATTACTATCCCTTTAATGAACGAAGGAATATGTCAGTAGAAGAGAAATAAGGGACTACAGTTACTGTAAATGAAGAATATTATGTATTTATAGTTGTTATTAGATTGAATTATTTCAGATTGGGCTGTGTTCAGGTCAAGATAATCCATGACATTAATTAGGCACTGAGAGAGGGTCATTGTGCCTGGCGAGGGCAATTCTCATATCCAGATGGTAGGTAGATGACACCAGAAGAGCTTGCTACATGGATGCCGTTCACCCGAGCCGCTAAAGGATGAAAGGAGCAGGTGCTAGAGACAGGTTCAGCATGCTCACAGGTCCGTGATTGGCTAGGCCACCTGTCTGTCCAAGTCCTGTGTGCCAGGCCCAGTATGAAATGAGCAGCACCCTGCCGGTGCCCCTCAAACAAGCAGATGTTGCTGTGGGACGTACAGCAGCGTGTGAGGGTTCCATGTGTTGGCCGACTGCTCCGCCACAGATGTAAGAAGCCAAAGGCCAGTGGCCCCGTTAAGCCCCTGTCAGGCCAGGTTTGTTCCAACTGATCTAAGCCGTGCTGGCTGTTGGGATTATGACATGGCGTCTCCTCTCAAATGTACACAACCATGTAGATCTTAGCCATTAATGCAAGAAAATGAAAAGCACATTAAGATGTGTTCAGGTTTGAATGTGCCAGAGTGATACGATCTTGTTAGTTATAGCGTGCTTTATGACCTGAGATGCTGGTTTTTGTGCAGATAGCAGATGTTAATGGCTGTAAGATGGAAAGAGGCTGGCAGTAAAACTTGAGAGTTAATTCCTCCCTCCCTTGTGGACAGACCTCACACCACTCTATTCTTCAGCTCTTACATGCCATCTGTGCACACACACACACGCAAACACACATACACACCAAACATCCACAGCATGAGGTTTGCTCTTCCGGCTTTTGTGTGTGTAGGCAGTTATCTCTGATCAGGTTTATGACAGCCGTATCCTTTTAGCGATCACCTCTTGACTTTTCTCCTTTCCATTTGAGCATTTTTCTTTTGTCTCTTGACAGCTCCTCTTCTTTTTCTTCTTTCCTCTATTTCATTTGAAGATCACGCACTTTACCTTCAGCTGCGTAAAAACATCAGAAGTCATCTGTGACAAACAGTTCTTCAGCCATTTATATCACAAAATGAGACCTTTCCTCAACCTCTGCTTTCTCTGCAGGCCCTAGTCTTTTCAAGGCTACTGTAAAACACCCTTTATCTGCCTAACTGCATCAGCACAACAGTTCCCAAGAGGTTGTTCAAAGTCCTGCCACCTGACTGCTGTTTAACCTCTAGGAATTCTCACACATTAAACTTCAGGTTTAACTGCTTAATTGCATGTTGATTTTTTTTTCTATGGTCTTAATTTAAAAGACTTTGGGATAAGATGATTTTTTTTTTTTTGTCGCTTAAATATTCTTTTAACATATAGCCTATTAAAGCTACAATATGTATTTGTTCGCCTATTCAAAACAAAGGCGTGGCTTGATGACACAGAGTTTGAGTGTGGAATCTTGGGAAATGTCGTCTTTACCTCACAGCCAGTGGAAAAGAATCGGGATGGGATGTGAGCAGAAATCATGTTGATGGATGAGATTATTAACGTTACTGTAGTATGAAGCAGAGCAGGGCCGAGTGATGTTGGAGCTGAACGAGGCCCCTGGAGCGATTCCTAATGAGAGGTGAATGCGACACATGACTCGCGAACAGCTGAACTTTTATTATGCCGCAGTCGCCGGCGTCGCTTCTTCCGGTCAAGTGTATGAGGTAACACAGTGCTGTTTATCATATTAGATACATTTGACAGTGTTGAAAATTATATTATAACGTTACTCTGTGCGTTCGCTCAGCGGCTGACTTGAGACACTTGCACACTGCAGTAAGCTAGATCGATATTAGAATATCATATTAATAAATGCTGGGTGACTTGTGTTGATAAATGAGATGCAATTCATTTTAAAACGTATTGTATGATGGAGAAAATGCTGTATTACTTAGCTACTTGACAAAACTGTGTTTTTCTCTGAGGCATGGTAAAAGCATGGTACTCTCGGAAAATCAAGAGAACTAGATTTAAACAATAAAACTAAACGCGTTGAGCTATATAACAATAATTCGTTTTTTGTCTATAAATGTAACCAAACAGTTGTTCCATTGTCAAATAAAATATGTAATATATTAAAGCATCTTTGGTGTTTACATGGTTTCTACAAAATAAAACCAGAAACCAGAGGGTAAAGCGTGTATGACACCATTGACAGGCGACTCCCGGACACATCCCAGATCCTTAGTTAAAATCACGATTTTCACATGATTTACAAAAAGTTGGAAACATTTGGGATATTGTCAGTACTCAACTGAACAAAATATATAACACTGGCCTAGTGGTTTTTGGATATTTACTGCAAAATTCTTTGTATTGTGCCTTTAATAATAACAAATTATTTAAACTTCATTCGAATGCTGTTACTTGCACGAGGGGTAGTCTTGTGTAGCCAGACCTTCAGACTGACGGCAGAAGGTCTGGACTCTATGCAGCTGGACTCTATCGCAGCTTTCATTGGCCAAGGACTGCCCAAGAGGACGTTTGACTGACATGTAACGCAACCAATCACAGTTCGTTTAGGGACGTGAAAATGTAAAGTCAATGTCCCTACAATAACGGACCGGCGTGCATCTAAAATTATTAATTCAAGAATGTCGTGCTAGTTTACTGCAACAATGGAGTCGCAAATTTCACTTACTTTTGAAAATCCAGTGTTTAGTTGATCCTGGAAAGCGCTCATTGTCACTGTTGTAAACACGACAGCTTTATTCTTCCACAAGGGGGTTTTGCTTCACAGTATTTGTTTCCTGGTGGACCATTAAAGAATGCGACGTGTTCGGCATGACGTCAGAGGCTGCGTTCCAGTTCGCTTTTTTTATGCCATTCCCTCGCTAACTTCCCTCAGTCTCGTTGACTCGGATAAACGTCATTGCTTAGCCCACTACCAAAGCCATTGGAAGGCAAGCCTGCAACCTTTAGCCAAAAAAGCGTAACTGCTAATGCTAACGCTCCACCCCCGGCGATACACAGGGAAGGAGACCAGAGACCGTTTTTTGAATGGATGTCAATGGATGAGAGGCTTCACTATGCTGATTAAACAGCTTTTGTGGGGAAATAGCTAATCATTTAATTAATCAACAGCCTGTTTGCTAATCTTCAGCATGTTTTACACTAAACAATACTTTCTTTGGGAACTATATTTAGATTTTAGCTTGATAAAAATGTATTTTTTCAAGAGAAGGCAGACTAGGGAATGTTGCGACTGATGTCACTGCCATTACACGATAGGCTGAGAGGTGCCGCACCTGATTAAGTTAGCCGTTAACGCTTTCTCCAATGGTAAGAGATACAGACCCTCTTATCTCCCTATTATACACAATCTCTGCCACTACTGGCGGAACCTTTGCAATGGGCAGAATTGGAACGTCCTAAGCCCTTGATCACTTGGAATCTGCTATGGAGTTGATTTATTATTTCATTTTTTCCCCCTTATGAAATTGTTTAATGCAGCATTCTATACTGTATGTATAAATGTGTGTTTTAAATATAAAAAAAAAAATATATATATATCATAGAGTTGTTTGTGGTGCGGTAAATTAAATTGACGTCACAATCGTGTTGCATTGTGGTATATGGAGCTGCCTGAAGTGTACATATGAAGTAGGCTGTGTCCGAAAACTGGAAAATGCTGCCTTCGAAGGACATATTTCAAGGTAGGAAGGCATCAAGGCACATCCGAATCCAATGTTAGCTTCACTTCCTGTTTCCTGAGATAGCTTAAATTGATTGATTTTTCAAGGCAGCATAGATGTATCCTTAGCTGCCTTTGATATCCCACAATCCTTTGCTTTCCATTCTGTGACAGTTGAGCTAGAAAAATAAAGATGGCGTCTGAAAGTTGCGTTTGCTGGCCAGTTTGTGAGTAAATGTACATTTTTGACCAACATTTTCCACTTTTGATGTCATTTTTAGCGAGAAATTACTACTGTAGTAATTAAATATTTCTTTAGTTCTCACCAAAGCTTGCGCTATATTGCGGTAGATCATTAAACTCTTATGCTGCCTCAGAAGTCTGTCCGAAATCCGTTTCATGAGGTGCCTTCATGCTCAAACGCTGCCTTAAAAGTTATTGTTTGATAAGGCAGTGAGGCAGCAAGTCAACTACCTAGGTTTTCGGACGCAGCCGTAGACTCGCTCCCATCGAGCGAGCGAGGGTCTGTCCAAATAAACTTTTCTCGTCCACTTCACGAAGTGGAACGCACTTCAAAATGGCGGCAGGAATTCCCCCAAGGGGAAGTGCTTAGGGAAGTTTGCGAGTACTTGTCTAAAACTGAAGTGGAACATAGTCTGAGGTTGAGACTACACAAGGGGCTACAAATGAAAAAAGGCACTCATTTATTATCACATAGGCTACTGGTGTAGTCTACAGAAATACAGTCATAAAGTCAAAACTTTATTGGCATGATCGGGCATTTAAAAAATATATACAAACATAATACACAGAAAGGTAAATACACAGAAAGGTAAATAGATGCTAAGGGGAAAATAAAGCAAATACGTAACAATGAATAAAAATATAACCAGTAATGATAATAATATAAAAATATTAAATAAATGAAAAATAAATGATCAGTGAATCGATTTAAAAGACTGTTGGATGGGATAGATAAAAATGTACACGCATAACATTTATTGATATTCGAATGCTGCTATGCACCATCACACACAATACAATAGGGAATATGTTAATATAATCATTTCTTAATTCTGCGCTTTTTCTTAATTAAAAATAAATATTATTATAGGTCTATCCATTTCTGATAATTCCAGGTTGCTGTGGTCACACAGGTTATTTACACATTTAACTCGTGGCAATGAGAAATAGTTGTCGTTCCATCAACATAAAGAAGTTGTGGCCACAAGAAAAATGTAATTCCCTCAACATAGGATCTCGAGGCCACAACATAAGGATGTCATTACCTCGACAAAATGATCTTGTGGCCACGACTTATTACGTTTCCACGAGTAAATATGACGTTCCCACGAATTAATATCTCTTTTTGACGTTTTATTTTGTCCTGAAAGCGCATACTCTCTCACGCGCTCTCTCTCTCTTTCAAATGTACACACGTACTGTATCGTACAGACACACACTCGCAGAGAAATCTTTGGTCAGCGCTGCTTTGACAAATTAATCTGAGTAAAATAGTTTAGCAACTTAAGATACATGACTCACCAGCGAGGTAATAACTTTGCGGTTCTTGAGATAAACTTATAGTTTCGCTATTAGTAGAGACACTGTTGCCGTTAGAGACGCACAGATCAGGTAGGCTAATTCACATATGCTTATTCTCTCTCTCTCTGTCTCTCTAAACTGCGTTAATAACTGTATCAATGGTATTTTTCTGCTATTAAGGCTCGAGCTATCGTTACTAGTTCTGAAATGACGTTGATTTGAAACATGGTGGAAATACTATCTAATAAAATCTATAATATAGACAATATAATATAATATATCTATAATCTGTAAAAGATCAGAGCGGAAAGCAAGACTATTGCAAATGGTGTTATTTTTTTTATAAAATACCTTAATAAACAATATAATCTCTGATTAAGCAAGAATAAGACAATGCAAATAATGAGTGTAGGAATATAAATAGTCAAATATTATTTTGTTAATTTGTTATTTTGTTAGTCAAATGTTTCACATAAAAAAATCTATAACGTGAACTAGAGTTGTCAAAAGTATTGACTTTGGTACCACGTCGGTACTAAAATTTAAAAAATGTGACGCTTTGAGTGTTGTTGAGCGGATTCATAAACACTTCCGATTGCCAATTGTGTTCACGGCTCATTGGATATGTCTGTGATTGGCTTCAATGATCAACGCTTCAAAAACGTTGTAAATAGTAATCAATGATGCTCTTCACCGAGCGCTTATACAGATACACACTGGAGCATTTGAAAGCAGGCATCTATCACAGACCAGTCCGCTGATAGACGCCTGCTTTCAAACTCTCCCACTCCCGCTTTCAAAACGCTTTCAAATTCAAACACTTCCGTGTGCTTTCAAACGCTCCCATGCATTGATCATTGTAGCCAATCACAGACATATCCAATGAGCGTGTCAACACAATGGCCAATCAGAGGTGTTTACGAATCCGCTCAACAGCGCTCAAAGCATCACATTTTTAAATTTTCAGTACCGATTGATACCAAAGTCTGTACTTTTGACAACTCTAATGTGAACATTACTGCACATAAGAAAGTCTATAATGCTTTCCTGTAGCTCAGTGGTTAGAGCATGGCACTAGCAATGCCAAGGTCATGGGTTCGATCCCAGGGATTGCACATACTCTGATACAAATGTATAGTATAATGCAATGTAAGTCGCTTTGGATAAAAGCGTCTGCCAAATGCATAAATGTAAATGTAAATAATGTGTCCTCTTAATACAGCACATTAATATTGCACGTGAAAGACCCTAGTGTATGGATGTTATTGCGCATGAAAGAGAGGAAGAATTTGTAAATCGAACACCTTCTGGAAAGAAGCTGTTTCTGAGCATGGTTGTTCTGGTGCGCAGCCTTCTTCCTGAGGGAAGCGGGGTAAACAGTCCCTCTTTGGCAGGGTGGGAGGAGTCTTTATGATACTGGCAACCCTGTCCCTGCATCTGCTGGTGTAAATGTCCTCAATTGTTTGAAAACTGCTGCCAGTGATCCTCTGCGCAGACTTCACCATGGTGGCAAAGCAGCTTCCATAACACACAATGACACATGATGTGAGGATACTCTCTACCGCAAACCTATAGAATGAAGTGAGGACTGAGAACTAAAATGCTACTTTTGGCAATGTACATCCTGAATTCTCTGTTTACATTCTTGCCCCATATGATGGAATGCATTCATTTACATTTATGCATTTGGCAGACGCTTTTATCCAAAGCGACTTACATTGCATTATACTATACATTTGTATCGGAGTATGTGCAATCCCTGGGATCGAACCCATGACCTTGGCATTGCTAGTGCCATGCTCTAACCACTGAGCTACAGGAAAGCTTCTTTCAATCACACACACATTAGAATCACATAAAGCTTTAGGTCACACAACCTGGTGATAGTCATTTCTTGATTCCGGTGCTGATTGGGCTAAGCAGCAGTGTCTGCCTTTATTACTATTATTCATTAACCTATCTGCTTGTGAAATAGTGTTAAACTGCAGTTTGAAAGAGTAAAGAATCAACTTTACCAAAGCCATAATTAGCACCCAATCCACCATGAAGTACAGGATATTGTGTGCATGCAAGCCATTATGTGTAACATAATTATAGTCTTCTGTTTCTGCTTGTCAGTGATCTGTTTCTCTCCCTTTTACACTGAACCACATACCCTTTAGAAAAACACACTATGGTATAACTATATAATACACACACACACATTCTTTTTTATTATATATATATTACATATATAAATTTATTTTTATGCTACCTTGATAGTAATACAGTGGTATTTTTTATTCATTTTAAATGCCATGTTATATGAATAGGTCAATCAATTTAAATAAACACCCCGATTTATGTAACTTAGTATTCATCTGCAATGGCAAATGAAAGCAGTAAAATGAACATGCATTTCAAGATTTATGCAAATGAGTCAAATTTCTCAACACTATTCTTGATGAGCAAGTCTAGTCAAGTATTAAGCTTAGACCAGGTGGAAATCTTCCTGTTACACACCTGATTTTCCTGCAGTGTCCGTCTTTCTCTGTTCTGTCGTTCTTCACTAATGTGTCGTATCTCGCAGCAGCCTGCAGGCTTTAATGGGGCTGTTGCTAATTTCCAGTAAGAGGACAAGATGGAGTCATGAGATAAGCGGAGAACAGACGTGACGCTCGCATTAATGCCACAAACATAACATCTACACCCTTTCTCATCCCGCTGCTTTCATGGAACCATTTCAGTTCCCTCTTTTAAGGTTGAAATTTACTTGATTTTCTTTATCAATACATATTCCTTTGTCCTATTATGCATGTTATATTACACTAAGATTTTTGTTTTCATAATCTTTCATCGAAATGTAACAGCTTGCTCTGAATCTGAAAATATTTTTTGCTGATGTCATCAAGGCCAGTTAGCTTGTTTGGATTGATGGATGTTATTACGCCCCATCCTACATTGTGTACTGGTGAATAATCAGAAATGCCTTACAGAAGCGGATGCCATTTCTTGTCTTTAATATCAGTTTTGGAGGCAAATGAGTAGAAAATACATCAGATTTTATCTGAAACATGTTTAGATAAAACAGTAATGCTGCCAGACTGCACAGCCTGAGGAACAAGCTCTAATGTTCTCCTGGTAAAGTAAGACGTCAGTAAAAAAAAAAAATACATGTCAGGGTCATGTGCTGGAGGGTGTGGAGGTAGGAATGTTGAAACCATGATGAATTATGCTTATAGTACGAGGAGACCTCAATACATTAGTGCAGTTTGACGGCTTATAGCTGAGGGTCAGCGGACGGGCGGGTGAGAGGGAAGAAAACACTGAGGACAGCATTCCACCGCTGGTTAAACAACGGGTGATGCCAAGAAAAACAGAGGGCGAGAGAGAGACGCATGGTTTTGTTAAGCATGATAAATAACATCAAGAGTCGGCAACTAAATGGAAATCAATGTGATTAGTCCATTAGTGAAAGCTTGAACTCGTCCGTTTCTCTCTCGTATGGTCTCTTCCTGTCTCTCTGCCCTCTTCCATTAAGAACTTATCAACCACAAGACATCTTTACTACTTTGCCTGGAATAATTCCCTTTTTCTCTATTACCTCTGCCTGTCTCTCTGGAATTCTTCATCATTCTCCACTTTATATTATGACTCCTCTTCACTGCCACCTCCTGATTGTGTGCAATTAATATTTATTATACAATTTCCTTCACCAATATCAATTGTGATTGCTAATTGATAAGCCACAGGGTGTTTTTTGAGGCTTCTACTAAAATGTATGCATAGAAAAATGTAATATACTCTTTGTATTATGCAAAACAAATTCATTATTTTAATGAATATAGATAAATATTGTGCTGTGCTGTTCATGATCAAATTTAATCTACGTACATGAATCTGTGTGTAGGATTCAGTGGATCAGAGAACACTACTGAAGTCCTGCTTCCTGTACTATTGATGTTAATGGAGCAATGATTGATGTTCATTGGCCAAGAGGCTCTGCACATGTCATTTTGGATCCTGACCAAATGCTGTGCTTCACTGGGAGTCTATGAGAGAGAAGCATGAGGGAAGAAGGCATCTGATTGTTCAATAGACAATGAGCTTCCAATCAATGTATTTCTGTCATTTCTGAAAGCCTAGTTTCTCTTTATGATGATTGGTCTTTTTAGGGGTGGGACTTAGCAGTAAATAGCCAATAAATTAAAGAGGGAAATACATGGTATATCAGGGACCACTCCTTCCCCAACAGTAAAATTAAAGTATGCGCATATTAAAATCTGAAACCAATTGCAACAGAATGCGTTTGAATTTAACTCAATTTCTACACATGAGGGTTGAGAGCTAAGATTCTATAGTATCCGCAATGCTAATGACAGGCCGAAAATGATGGGAGCAGACCGTTTTTGTAGTAGAACTTACCATCTGATTGATTAGACTGTGAGGTGAGAACTCCACACTCGGACAGTTTCCAGGTGCATTTCATATGCTTGTGTTTGTGTCTTAAACATAGACGTCATTTACATGTCCCTGCCACTTTTTGCCATGTCCGAATTTAGGACTCGCTCTAGATGTTAAAAGG
The DNA here is from genome assembly GCA_003731715.1 of Anabarilius grahami. Lineage (NCBI taxonomy): Eukaryota > Metazoa > Chordata > Actinopteri > Cypriniformes > Xenocyprididae > Anabarilius > Anabarilius grahami. Next base: position 250,680 of record RJVU01063416.1, on the reverse strand, counting down.
TTATATATGGACTAACATGTTATGACTGATTTACAACTTTAAATGGAAGCATTTATCTGCTGACCCTCAATATCCCAAGACTGAAAATGACAGAAGTAAGGATGAAGTTAACACAATTCATTTGATGACTGTATGTAATTTGATATGTAATTTGTTGATTATAATGCAGAATGCAGTTTTGACTTGGAAATTAATAAATGTTCTACAAAAACTCAATCTGAAGATTGACACATTATATACGCTTATTATTTATCAAGACAGCAAAAGGTTATGGTAATAAAAACAAAAAGTTGGTCCATCTGATATTGATAATTAAAATGTTATTTCACATCCTGCCCAATATTGTCCTACAAACAATGTTCATATTGAAGGGTATGAAAACAAACAAGAATGTAGGCCTACATTCCAACAATGTAAAACTACAATCTAAAAACAAAATGTTTTTATAGCAGAAGTTAAATACACTAAACTAAAAATGAAAATAAAGAAAAACAAAAGCACAGACTAATTATTAGGCTATTCTGATTACCCTACAATAGTACAATAGTCACAGTTACTGCTATCATAAAATAGTTGTAGGTTTGAAATTCTACTTATGGCACATTTATGTTTGCCAACAAAAACAAATATTCAACAACAAATATTTTTAGCAAAATGTATATTTTAGTCAGAATTATTGCACTCCTATTCGATTGCTCTCCGCCAGTTTGGCGCGCATGCTGCGACGGCGCTCGTTCACGGAAGTTTGTGCTTGCAGAAGGCTCGTCTACTCCTGACAGCAAAATGGAAATATTTTCTCAACTTTCTAACATTTACAGACGGAGAATATGTCTGTGAAATGTAAGTAATACACTGAGGAAAATATTTGATGTCACTTCAGCTTAAAGATCATTAATAGAGGTATGTTTGTTTCCACCAATCGCTGCACAAGTTAAGGTTACGTATAATGACGAAAGCAATGATGTAGGCTAGCCCTCCCGGAACCCATAGCAATTGCATTGCAGTGCCTGCAGTTCGAAAAAAAGTTATTTGAATGGAAGTCTACGAGGCTGCGTTCCAGTTAGTTTTTTTATGCCCTTCCCTCGCTAACTTCCCTCTTGTTGACTCGGATGTACATCATTGCTTACGTTGCATGAGTGCCCACTACTGGCCGAACTTTTGCAATGGGCTATAGAGGGTATGCATCGACGTCACTTTCCCGCCGTAAACGCGCTCCCTCAGCTGGACTGAGTGGCAAAAGAACCGAAAACGCGAGTAAAACTAACGAATTACACTAAGGTTGGAACTGAATGTGTTCCTTATGACATGTCAAATAAACCTAATCCATGGATATTGACATGCAGTCGTGTTTCCTGACATTTATATCTGCCTGATTTCGACGGCGGGGAAATACATAAAGCAAATCTGCCTGTGAATATTTTATATAACTACAATATAGGTAAGTTTAAATCCGCGTAATCACTTATATCAATGTTATATCGTCATATTGTCCAGCCCTAAAACATATATAGTTTTATTGTATAGTTTTTGTCAGTGTTGATTATTTAAAAACACCCAGTTATGCAGAATATAAGTTTAAATAAGGTTTAAATCCGAGTAATCACTTATCAATGTTATATCCTATCGTCATATTGTCCAGCCCTAAAACATATATAGTTTTATAGTATAGTTTTTGTCAGTGTTTATTTAAAAACACCAAATTATGCAGAATATAAGAAAGTAAATATTTAATTGATGAGTTGTCAACATAATATATAACAATAAAATACGGTATACAGTTTGACACAAAATGATAACTGCAAATCCATGTTTCTTTGCCTGGAGTCCAGCTGTTTCTGTGAATTGCAGTGATCCATTTGCTTCTTTTTCGGCAGTCTTTAAATATATACCTCAGGTTTTGTGTCAAAGCTATTTGTACAGTCAATCACAAAGCTCTTTCCCGTTTTGGATGTGTTTTGTGTGTTTTTCGCTGCATTCACGCTGAAAACCAAGGCTGCCGCTCGAGTCTTTTGCCTCTGAGCGTGACCGCAGTCGTAACGGTCGACGATAACGTCACGTGCATACCCTTTATATGCACGGAGCGTTTTTTAGAACTTCCGCAATAATATAAGCCAGCTCGAAAACTTCCAGTGATGTCACTTGCTGGTGTGTGTTGAGCATCAGTAGTGCTTAGTTTATAATCAGAATATTGTCACTTAAATAGTCAGGCAGGTCCGTATACTTTTGCATCCATCCCTTTTTCGTTTTTTAACTATGTCAAGAAAAACAAAAAACAAACTGTTGTTTTATTTTTAAATGCTATGGTGAATACCAAAATTTAAATTAAAACCGAACACACAAATTTCATGTGCACAAAATAAATATTGACTTCTTTTCTGATTTTTTTTTATTACGTTTTGCATCTTTATAAACCAAAATTAAAAATGGACAGATTAAAGTCGAAGAAATGTCAATTTACAAGTTTTCTTTAGTAAAATTGTTGTTTCTCCAACACTTTCGAGAGACATGTCTCTGAAACATGATAATACTTGACTTGATTTCCACCCCATTCTCACTCACGAGGGGTCCGATACTGCCGCATGTCCAAGAGATGCTATACTGGCGGCAAACGCGCCCAGCGAAGCGCAATGTAGGCTACTAGTGATATTGAGGGGGGCAATTTCACTACACCTATGAACACAATAACACATTAATAATTTTCCTAGAAAATAAAACACAGTTACGAAGAAAACGCTAATGCTGATATTACACTGATATTAAATGACCAATAAAAATATAAAGACAAGCAGGTCAGGCCGAATATGAAGGCAACGAGCTTTCAAAGTTCAGCGTTTTCCACTTAGGCCTATAGAAAACCATTATAAACGCTTAACATAAAAATATTTTCCTTCCACTTTGTTTACGTTGCCGTTGTCTTAGCAGATGCTGTTGATGACAAAAAAATGTGCGAGAAAATAGTATTTCCCTGGTTGTTGTTTTAGAAGGATTAAACCACGTAAAGCGTTAATGTCCCAGCGACGCGGCCGTAACGCATTTCTTTCAATGAGAATTGAGAAATATTTCACGTCAAACCTCCACTTAGGCAAAGGGCATGGGAATTTTGTCTTCATGAAAATCTCATATTGGGGTATAATTTTGTCATCATAACAAATATTTTTAAAAAAGTGTTTTCTATCAAATGTTGAATTTCCTAGATTTTGAAACGTTCGGTTTTACAATGTTTGTGGTCATCACATTAAAAATAACATTTTAAGTGCTGGAAAAAATAATGCGTGTGTGTGTCTAATTACAGACACAGCATTTTTTAAATGGTCCCAATAGCTTCGTCTTTAATGCAATCAATTAAACTGGTTTATTGGCAAATTAGGTAAATGTGATAACTGCTTTAAAATAGGAATACAACATTAAAAAGTCAAGTGTACAGTGAGTACAGAATGAACAGCTAACAGTTCACCGGAAATGCCCAAGCTGGCTTAACGACAACCAGGAAGTAACCATGCATATGGTCAATTGGCTGAATTGGAACGTCCTAAGCCCCTGATTTATTATTTATTTTTTTCCCTTACGAAATTGTTTAATGCAGCATTCTATATGTATATAGGTGTGTTTGGGTTGTTTTAAATATTTCAAAAAATAATATATCATAGAATTGTTTGTGGTGGGGTAAATTAAACGCAATGTGCAGTGATGTCACAATCGTGTTGCACTGTGGTATATGGAGCTCCCTGAAGTGTACATATTAAGTAGACTCGCTCCCTCGGTCAAAATCAAGGGAGCGAGGGTCTGTCCATATAAACTTCCCTCGTCCACTTCATGAAGTGGAAGGCACTTCAAAATGGCGGCAGGGATTCCCCCGAGGGGAAGTGCTTAGGGAAGTTCGCGAGTGCGTGTCTAAAAGTGGAGTGGAACGCAGCCCGTGAGCACTCTGGGCGATTCTCGGCCAGAGTGAAATCGCCTAAAAAGAGGCAGTACTCCACAGAACGTGACTTGACGCTGATTGGACTATATCCAGAGGCAGAACAAACAGTCTAGAGCAGTGACAGCTAGCGTAACTGTGTGGTTGAATGTGATTGAAAAAATCCATCCCTTTCCCACTTTGGTGGAGCGTCGCCCTATCGCCCTAATGAAGAAACCACCCCTACTTGTGCTTGGTTTGCTGGATCAATGGTATGTGGTACAGTGATCAATAGAAGGGTTGAGCAGAGAGAAGCAGTGTAATAGTTGGATCAGCCATTCTGACAGACATCACTGCTATGTCTGTTAATAGAGCAGCACCTCTCTCTCTCTGTGTGTGTGCCTGTGTGTGTGTGTGTGTGTGTGGTGAGAGCACTAGAGAGGAGATGTTTCTCATTTAATTCACTTAGTTCATCCAGTGTTAATGACAACATAAAATCAACACTGACTCTTTGTTCACTTTCATAATAAAGGTCTCTGCTATTATTGTGAATGATTCATCAGTTATTCTGAAGATAAAAATCTGATTTCCTTGACTTTTGTAACTTCTTAACTTGTTTCTTAACGTAACTTTCAAATAGCTTTTTTGCTAATGTATTAAAGGCCAAATGGGCAGGAAAAAATAATATTAGTGATATCATTACTCACTTTTTACGATCCAGTCAAGTTGTCACATTACAGAAGAGTAGGCCTATCATTTTTCCATTGTTGAAATACTTTCTCATATCCCAGCCTAATACACAGGTTTAATCTTTAAATAATTAATTTAAATAATTCAGTCCCAAAAGTGTAAACACTCTGACTCTGTGGCACTATCTGTCACATTTATCTGCCTTAGGACTTTTATTTTGCCCTGATGTGTCCATCATCATCATCATCCTTTTTGTCCTAAGTTTGTATCAGTTACTGTGGTTTCTGATTAGCCCTTATATGGTTCACTTGTGTCTTATTAAAGGGATAGTTCACCCAAAAATGAAAATTTGATGTTTATCTGCTTACCCCCAGGGCATCCAAGATGTAGGTGACTTTGTTTCTTCAGTAGAACACAAATGATGATTTTTAACTCCAACCGTTGCGGTCTGTCAGTCGTATAATGCATGTCAATGGGAACTCCATCTATAAGGCCCCGTGTCCACCAAAGCATTTTTAGCCAGCTGAAAAAGCTAGGCGCTCTGCTTAAAACGCCTATCTGTGAGCGCTTGAGAGCGCTTCAGCTGCGCAGCGGTTTTTTTCAGTTGAGATGCTTTGTTGCTATGATACGGAATATCCGCGGCACTGTTACTTATTACTGATTTTGCAGGTAATTTGTTTCAGACAAAAAATGTCGACACAATGTGGAATACTTGCTATGTATGTTTGGAGACCAGCAATATTAATTTCTCATCCATTTTGTTCCGTTCTCTGCTTGTTGATGTTGTTGTACAGCAAGAATGTTGTGACAGTTGGCCGGTGTTGTATTTGCCCCGCCCCTCCTCCACTCTGATTGTTACTCTTATCATGTTAGACATATTTGTGTGTTTAAAGTTGTAATACTGCTACTCTGTGCATTCGCTCGGCGGCTACTATGAGACACTTAATGCACGCTGCAGTAAACTAGATCGATATTAGGCATGGTAAAACATGGTACTCGCGGTAAATCAAGAAAACAAGATTCAAACAAAAAGACTTACAGTGTTGAGCTAGATAACAATGATTAGTTTTCTGTCGATGAATGTATCCAAACAGTTGCTCACCTGTCTAAAACACATAATATACTAAGGCATCTTTGATGTTTCTATGGTTTCTACAAAATAAAACCGGAAATCGAGGGTAATGATGTCATCGATAGGTTAAAATTGCTTATTCCTCTGGAATTAAACATTCTTGGAAACATTTGGGATAACGTAAGTACACAAGTCAACAAAATATATAACATTGTTCTAGTGGTTTTTGGATATTTTAATCCAAAAATCCTACGTATTTTGCCTTTAACTGGTTTCATATGTCAGATTTATTGCATACCTCGGGCAGAGAAAAGCTGTTGCTATCAAACATTGTTTACTTAATCAGCTGAGTCAGTGTAATGGTTAAGGGATAGATCAAATAGGCCAATTGATGGAAGGTTCGTGAAGAAATTTCATGCTCCCTTGTATTTTTTAGTATTTTTAAAATACAAAAATACAGTAGTTTATTTTGATACATTGTGTGGCTGCTGTATTTTGTAGTTTATTTTGATACACTTAAAATGTTTATTTTACCTCACAAATCTTAAAGTCAACATTTTCTCAACTCACACATTGCGGATCTGCGTTAGCTTTCTATACAATTTCAATAATTTAAAGGTGGACTCAGATTTTGAAAAACACTGTTTGTCGGGCCGACACCAATAACAAACATGTAACCAATCAGCATTAGGGGGCATATGACGGTCGAGGAGAGAGAACGAGCAAGAGGGAGATTTGAAAAAAAAAAGGAAGAAAAAAAATGCAGACCAAGAGATGGGACACAATACAAAAGAGCTCAAAAGAATATCACTGGAATGAAGGTTTATGACTGGGCAAGCGCTTTAGGACCCGTGTTTATATTAGAAAAGCTTTCCAGCGCTGTAGAGAGCTAAGCGGGAAGGCCTGAAAACAGATACGGGGGCTGCTTTGATTCCTTCACATGTGAGTAATACTGGGTTTTGATCGCCAACAGCTGCTGTGCTGTTGGCGACTAACAACGAAAACATTGTATTTACTCTTGTGTACTGTGCGTTCATTTTTTGTTCTTCCCTGTCGTTCGTTCATCAACTGCGCTTTATTTTTCATGAAGCATTTTGTTGCGTGTCAGCTGTGATAATCAGACATAGCGAGAGTTGTGCAGGTGTTTAGCGTCATTGATAGTGCACTAGCCTTGCATGCCAGCAGCGATCGGGCCGGGGTTCGAGACCGACTTGTAGCTGGGTGGTTAGGATTGGAGTGTGACTTTTGGAGGCAGAGCAATGAAGAGAGGGGTGGGTTTGTTTGGGTTGATTTCAAATATCAACAAATGTCCAACAGCATTTTTCAAAATCTACTGATCCCACCTTTAAAAAATAATATAAAATAAGATAAAAAAATACATTAAAATAAGACTTCATAAAATGTTATGAAGTCTTATGTTTGCGACAGATTGGTTTACAATTGTTCAGTCATTAAAGTCACCATGCAAAATGGACAATTCTTATTTTTTATGGAATATCGTCATCATTATTTTTATTTATTTATTTTTAATTTATGTGCCATTTAATAAAAAGAACTTCCCCTCCCTCTTGAAACAACTTCTCTTCTACGATGACGTTTACTGGTGCGAGGGAAGAACCACCTGTCACTCACATGAGATCTCTGCAATAGTAAACGATAACGATCCAACGATCCAATCAATTCCTGATGGACAAAATCAAATCCCACAAATGTTTTCTTGTTCGAGAAGCTGTATCTCTGTTATGGGTCACAGAAAATATGGAAGAAAAGATTATTGCAACTTCCATTTCATGCCGACATCTTAGCTTCTGTTTTTATGGTGACTCCTGGATTCACTGCTTTGTTGGGAATGTCTTTCTGTGTTCACTGTGGACACGCACAACTATTCTAAGTTGACTGAAGGTGTGATGTGTTGCCAGTGCTGTCCTTAGGGCGGTGCAACTGGTGTGAACGCAGCAAGCCCTGCTCTGTAGGGGGCGAACAGACCGAGGGGGACAACACCACCCATTCCCCACACCACTTCTGGTATTACATGGTGTTCGGCCGTACACCGATTACGTTACTTGGCAAATACAGTACAGTCCAAAAGTTTGGAACCACTAAGATTTTTAATGTTTTTAAAAGAAGTTTCGTCTGCTCACCAAGGCTACATTTATTTAATTAAAAATACAGTAAAAATCAGTAATATTGTGAAATATTATTACAATTTAAAATAACTGTGTACTATTTAAATATATTTGACGAAGTAATTTATTCCTGTGATGCAAAGCTGAATTTTCAGCATCATTACTCCAGTCTTCAGTGTCACATGATCCTTCAGAAATCATTCTAATATGCTGATTTGCTGCTCAATAAACATTTATGATTATTTTCAATGTTGAAAACAGTTGTGTACTTTTTTTTTCAGGATTCCTTGATGAATAGAAAGTTCAAAAGAACAGCATTTATCTGAAATACAAAGCTTCTGTAACATTATACACTACCGTTCAAAAGTTTGGGGTCAGTAAGAATTTTTATTTTTATTTTTTTGAAAAGAAATTAAAGAAATGAATACTTTTATTCTGCCAAAAGTGGCAGTAAAGACATTTATAATGTTACAAAAGATTAGATTTCAGATAAACACTGTTCTTTTGAACTTTCTATTCATCAAATAATCCTGAAAAAAAATATTGTACACAAATATTTTGTACAATTGTACACATTAAATGTTTCTTGAGCAGCAGATCAGCATATTAGAATGATTTCTGAAGGATCATGTGACACTGAAGACTGGAGTAATGATGCTGAAAATTCAGCTTTGCATCACAGGAATAAATTACTTTGTGAAATATATTCAAATAGAAAACAGTTATTTTAAATTGTAATAATATTTCACAATATTACTGTTTTTACTGTATTTTTAATTAAATAAATGTAGCCTTGGTGAGCAGACGAAACTTCTTTTAAAAACATTAAAAATCTTAGTGGTTCCAAACTTTTGGACTGTACTGTATGTGCACGCATTTAAAAGCAATTTCAATACACTGCATATTGATAGTGTCTCCCTAAAGTCCCCGAAAATTATAGGCCTTTATACAGAGAGTACACGTGATCACAAATTTAAACGCGAAAGTGAAAAGGGAGTTGTTAATACTGTGTTGTCGCAAGTTTATATTCCGGTGTGTGAATTTCCTCACCGCGTCATCCCTACCCTGAACATGATCGTGAAAAGACTGAGGGGGGCAAACTTCCACTAACTCACACTAGGCCCCACCCCATGCTTGGGACGGCCCTGTGTGTTGCTGTGGAGGCAGTCCTGTGCTGATGTCACAAAGTTGTGGAACTAGAGGACAAGTTGGTGTTTTTTGGAGCTTAGTTACAATAAATACTCTTTTTGTATTGAGGATGAGGTTTTATAGTAGGCTATAATGAACTCTTAAACATGAAAAGATTGTTTCCTCATGCCATAGTTTTTAAACAAGCCCAAGAAAGATGTACTTTGTTCGTTTTTCTCTCACTCAAAACCTACAGTGTCAGCGGAGACAGGCTATTTACTAAGGCAGTCCAGTAAACATGACAAAAAATTAGCAAACAGCTCCCAAAGCTAGCCCATCCCCTGGATCATTGTCTGGTTTTAACGCATTCACTGAACTGTGGTCCTCACTTGCTGCCCACTACACAGACTCTGCCTCTTCCTCCTCTCTGTCTTTGACCGTCTGTCATGACCTTATGACCCTGAGGTCAAACTGTGTGTCATATTGTGTGATGAACGATCCAAATCTCTGGTGAAAGCCTGCTGTGTCCGTATGGGTCTATAAAAAGCTAAAGCTTGCCTGAGCTGTACTACAGACAATCTGAAGGACTCTGAAAACTGTTTGATATTATGAAGAGAAAGACAAACAGCGAGCCAATTCAGCGTGTGTTTGCAAAGGAAGGTCAGCAGGTCTTTGATGTTAAGCAATGCAATGGGAATAGATGGTCTGTGTGTTAGCTGGGAAGCAGCAGAGGCTACAGCCTTCATGTCTTACCTTTACAAACACACACTAAGTACATAACTAACGTTCTGATGATGTTTCAGCTTGTTGACAAAAACTACACATTTTATTCACTATATCAAGGCTGTTTTATTCATATAAATAGTGGAATGTAGCAAAGCCAATATTTAGCAATGGCAAAATATTTATTTTTTTATTTGTTTCTGTATTCGGATAAAATCAAATGTGTGAATGTGGCCTGAAACCAGAGGAACTGACCTTACAACCATATTGCTTTAATAAGAAATTGCTCCTATTGATCAGAATTTACTAAACCCAACTACAATAAAACCCATACAATAAAGCCATTACAATCGATATGATACTGTCTACACTAAATGTGACGTGTCGAGTCACAGACAGTAAACAAATACCTTGTTTATTTCTTTGACATGTCCAGTGTAGACAGTGTAAACTCTGTTTTCACTTCCTGATAGCAATCAATAATAGAAGTTGTCTATGTCAAAGTCTCGGGACCAAAAAATGTTTGTCTTTGCAGAGTTGTAGACAAACAAGCTGCCTCTGAAATTGAATACTTCCGTATTCAAAAAACAGTAGGTGAGTCCCTGGTTGACCTACTATTTCTGCCAAAATTCTGTAGTGCGCATTCAATGGACACTTTACTATCCTGTGAGGCCACGGAAAGGGAATTATGAATTGAAGTGAAGCGACGCAACTAGGTAGGTCACGTAACAGTGACAACATGGCGGATGTATATCCGAATTTCATTCATACTTCTCTTATTCATACTAGAGCGTGCTTTTTTAACGCTCACAAAGTAAATTCAGATGTAGTGCCTACTCAATTTCGGACACACTGACAGTCACCTCCTTTGAATTTTGAGTTTATGCTTATCAATAAAATGAAGTACAGAGTTATTTACATACTACATAGTAGTTACTAAGCCTCTAGTGTGGATCTTCCAGTCTAAGAACTTACAAACGACTGGTGCAACCCTACTATGATACTTGTTGCCTGATCAAAAACACACAGAGCAAGGGGTGAACCCGAATCTCATCAACACACTGGAAAGAAGAAAAGTCAGGAAAGACATTAAAGTTGAGTTTATGATGCCATGTAGTAATGCCTGTGTCATTTTTTAGTATAATCCTGGGTTATTTTGTTCATGTTTAACACTGTTCACTTTCTGGTTTAGTAATTCATTCCTGGTAGTTTAGTTTCCATATTTCAAACTGTACATTTGTAAACCCTGGATTAATGCTCAATGAGTTAATTTGCATATATATATATATATATAAAAAGTTATTAACATGGATTGAGACAGATCTTATTAAAACACAGTTAAGCTTAATGTGAAAGCCAAGTATGTTAAACAGTATACCATGGGTGTGGCATCTGTGAAGGATACACACATGTAGATAGAGCTCTATACAGCATAATTGGATTTTACGACAGTAATGAGAACAATTATAGGCTACTAGGAGATTGTTACCTTTATGTATAGATATGATGTGAGACTTCTGAAGCAGGGTGGATCAGAGGCAGATATTCTATTTCTCTTTTTGAGTTCTTCATTAATTCATTTCAGGGGCCACTCACTGCCCACAGCCTTGTCTCCAGTGGGTGATATATTGTAATGAATTTAATAGCAGTAAGATCCTTCAAAAGCGGGTTGAAGCTTAAGCCCTTTATTAAATTAAGAGAAAGCTGCCCCAGGCCAGAGCCAGAGAGAGACAGACGGATCTAAATTACAGGATGTGTGGGGAGATTTTGATGCATCAGACCCCAGGCTGATCTGAACGCACTTTACACTGTGGAATATGAAATGTAAATGTGTGTTTTTGGAAAACATCCTCACAGCATCTTTCAGGTCATGAATGTTTAATGTCATAATGAATTAGCCTACTTCACATACATTATGACCTCTCTTTCTTTCCGCTGTGGCTTTTGATGCTGCGTGTTACGAACAATGATTATTACACAAGAATAGGAGCTGTATTCATTTACAATTCAGATAACAGATATGCTTTGTGACAGTGGGGGTTACTAGCAGGATTAAAATGTACAATGATGTCACCAAAAATGGTCCTTTTTGACCCACTTATGCATTTTCAGGTTAAGCAGACAACAAGAGTCAGTTTAACACATTTCACCATTTATTCCGCAGCACAGAAAATGTGAGAAAAAAGTCTTCAGAATCCATCTGGACCTGGTAATTAGTCATTTGTACTGAATATATTTTTAAAGTAACCCTCTCATTTCTGGATGGTGTGGATGTCTTGCAGGCATGCAGATGATTAAAGCCGTAACATCACACGGCCCATTTCTCAGGATTATGTCGTCAGCTGAACCTGCTCTCCTTGGCGACACAAAGGCTAAAGGCTTTTCAGAGAGATGAGCAAGCTGACATCTTGTGTTTACATACATATACACTCACAGAGGATCTCGTGCTCAGGAGAGTGTTCTAATGTTTTGACAAGAGTAAGGGTGTCTCTTAGACATTCCCCTGGCTCAGATCCCAGGGAAGTGCCGGTCAAGTTGCTTGAGATGTGGGTGGCTCTCTGGAATGTCACAGTGAGAGACAGCCTCACATTTCCTCTCTCTAATCCACTTGCAAAAAGAAAAAAGGTTCTTGAGCATGCATTGGCATCATCAGAAATGAAAAAGCACAAGGCATAATGTTTAAATTCTACTGCTAGGGTTTTAATTGTCCTGATACCTTCAGGACACCACAGAAGTAAAAGTTTTGTCTCACTTTAATGCAGCCTACATTGATGCATATTGCTATGAATACACCAGTCATAGCAGTAGCTGACAAGCTGATAAACCAAGATCTAAATGGGATTCAAAGCAGGTATCTGCCCTGCTAAAAAAGACCCAACTTTTGCGGTTTATGCTTGTTAGTTCTGGTTTAAGGCTGATGGACCTATATAGCCATGCTGTTCACTAGCAAGACTGCATCTTTGCAATAAAGCTGATGTAGATAGTTGAGCATTCTACAGTGTGTGTGCATAATTATGCAAGTTGATATTCTGAATATATTTTTTCCCAAGCACATTTTGCCAATTCCAAACCACATCAATCTTAAGAACTTAATCATTTATAAGTGATATATAATTTTTAATGAAGGTGGGAAGTGAAAAACGCCTTATATTCAGGTGTGCATAATGTTGAACGTGTGTCTTTGATATATATGAGGAAATGTGTGTGCTGAAAATGCAGTAATATCACTGACAGTGTCTCTAAGGATGTTATGAACTCTTATATTATTGAGGAAAAGGATGTGCTGCCCCCTGCTGCTCATTTCACCGAATCTCACTTGAATTCATATTAATTTGTATAGCCCTTTTCACAAGTTTCAAAGCAGCTTTACAGGAAGTTATATTGCAACGTATATATTGAATTGTATATATTGTAATATATATTACATTACATATTATAATAAATCGTAATCATATACTTATACACCGTTAAGTGTAGTAGTCTTTTTGGGCTGTTGTTGATATTTCTCCTTTTGTATTAGAGAATTTATTTCGAAACACTGCCACTTAATGTGGGGTGCGCCCGGCCCCTGAGAGCAGGTGCTCGTTACCCCTCCCCCTTCTCACTATGCTCAAGTATTATCTCATGAATATCAATTTAGTCACGCTGACGTAGCTTAGTAGCGTGCGGTCACGCACCCTACTTGATGTAGGAGGATTGGTTACGTCGCTTCCCTGAGGCGGGAAACTCCTCACGTAGGCCTTGCCCACATCAGACAGGAAGCTCCTCCCCTCACCGGCTCCGCTCTGCTCTCCGTCGACGAGTGTGTCAACAATGTACTGCCGAGCGCTGTGATACGATGGATAAACGCGTCTCCTTTCCATTTATAAGACGGAAATAGGATTTTACTTTCTTTACAGGTGAGAAGATTGTATATTTATTTATTTATTATAGAGCTTTTAAAGAATGATAGTGTAAATATGGCTTTATATAGGGGAGAGAGAGAAGGAACCGTCGCAGTATAAAGAGAGTCAGCGCTCATCGAGAGCGTGCGCGCGCGTGCGTGTGTGTGTGTGTGTGTGTGTATGTATTGTGTGCGCGCTGGCGCGCGTGTATGTATTGTTTAATGTGTGTGTGTGTGTGTGTGTGTGTTTGTTTTCATTTTGCGTAAAAATAAACATTTCATCTTCTCAGTAGGGTCTGATTGGATTTATTATTTCTGAATATAAGGATATGTGTAAGGGCAGCGATTATTGGAGTCATAACCAGGGCTGTGTATCAACCTAGTCAGCTCCCTATCTAGAGAGCAGCAGTTTAGGACGTCATGAGTCAGCGGCTGATGATGCTACGTTACTATGATATCTCAAAATGTTGCTTTTTAAATTGAGAGTTCAGAGGGCTTTGAAACATGGCCATATATTCTGTTTGTTGTTCTTACAGTTATATATCATTAACAGTAAGCTTATTAAGGCCCATTACTCATTCATAACTTGAAGTGGTGTCTAATGAACCGACTGTTTTTTGCTGTTGTTGTTGTTGTTTTTAGTAAAATGTTATTTTTTAATTTCGATTTGTCTAAATGTGACCTATAGTAACCAAAAGTCCATGCACTTATTTATTTATAAATGGGATTTTGGCTAATGTGCCATTATCATATTCAGACTGAGAGATAGTCCTGTAATAATGTACTGAATTCATGCAGTAAATGCGTGTTGGAGATGTGTGTAGTATGACAGAGTTTAGACACTCTTCCATGGTAATACACTGCTTTATTGAGTTTATTCATTTACATATTGTAAGATAACGCAATGTTCCTGAAATGCAACCTGATCGCTTAATCTGCTTTCTTTAACATTTTCCTACTGTCGTTTACATAAAGGGCTACCAGAATATTTTCAGCAGTACATAATTGGTAAATATGCTTAGTTATTTGTTAGAATGTGGAAAACGGTCTTTTCTGATTTTATTTATTCTATTCTTCTAATGACTAATAAATGTTCTGTGCTGCTCTTCACTTTTTGAACACGGTGACAGTTTGTCGGCAGTAAAAGGCAGCTGTGGATCTTGTAAAAGTAATTAAGCTTGCCGCTGTAATCTCTGGTGTTTACATTCAGGGCCTAAAGAAAAGGGTTGACCCAGTTTTGCATGTCCTCATCACAACCAAATCCTTGAAAAGACTTCCAGTAGAGTGGTCGCTAACACACCCCTTGCGTTTGCATGTGTTTCCATAGCCCTGTGCTGGAGGAGGCACGGCACATTTGCCTTCTCTGAACTCACATTTGACTATCTCCCAGAGCCGTGACCTTACTCTGATGGCAGTGGGAAAGGGCAAAGAACAGCATTTCAGTGCAGCTCTCTCAAAGAGATATTTGCCCGAATTGCAGGCGGGTTTGATAGTAATGAGGTGTTTTCCTGCCAAGGTTTTTTCTTCTTCTTATGGACTACAGATTTTCTGAAATAATTGGGTATTCTCTTTGGGTGCTCGCGTGGGGGTCCTCACGCTTTCCGATGGACACTCTTGTTGAGAAGGATCAACAGGAAGTGGCAGAGCAGCTGTGTCAACATGTCGTATAGCACCTGTCTGCTGTGGGCCGTTGCAGAGGGCAAACCCCCACTGAAAAGCTCACAGGCACCCCCTGCTGCCCTCTCGAACCCTTGTCCCCTCCCTCTTACTCCTTTATTCATTCAGCGCTTAGCCTTTATCCTCATGGAACCAAACGAGCACTCTCACCCGTATCCTGAGATCTTTGAGCACACTACCCTCCATGTCTGTGCATGTAGCGATTTTTTTTTTTTTTCAATGGCCAATACAGTATCTAGAAAATGGGACGTCTATAAAATGGCAATTAATTATAGCAGTTATACATTCACATATTGACCTTATATTGTATCATGGAGGTAAGCTATTTTCTGTGAATGTGCAAGACTTCTGAATCATTAGCTGATACAGGTCAGTGCTTCCCACAGGTTTGAAATATACTTGCGGTGGTAGCCAGGTGTAAAATCCTCCTATTACCCACAGCACAGAAATGGTCTCCTACATGTGACAAACAACAGATAATGTTTGATTTTGTAACAATATTTGTATTTATTGACATTCATTTTAACTGCATAGACTACTATTTTATTTAATTACATACAAATTTTATGCATTGTAAATTATGCAAATTACAGCATTTAAATTGTAGAGTTCTCCTTGCTTGGTCATGTAGTGTCTCTCTCAGTGAATGGGACACAGATTTTACTGATACTTGTAAAAATGTTATTTTGAATAATATGTGTCAAATAATGTTCTTAGTCTTTTCTTCTTGTGGGGGAGCATCCCAGCCAGAGGCTACAATAGTTTACTATGAATTAAGTGGAAATCAAATTAAATACAATTTATTGTGTAACCAAAATTCCAATAACACCCAGAAGGAAGAAAAAACAAAACAAAACAAAAAAACACGTAGAACGCCTGTAGAAAATGCAACAGGGCCACCTTGTGACATTGCAACGTGCAGCTCTCTTTTTAAAAAAAAAAATGAAATCATAGTCTTTTGAAGATTAATGATCAATAGGCTGTATCGCGATTTATGTTTTTCTATCCCCAAAATATAAGAAAATGATCATTAAGACGTCTGTTATGCCATTTCATGTATTCAAGACTTTTTATTACATTACATTTAAGAATTTTGCTTTATTTGCACACATCGTTTTACAGTTTGCACACAGAAGTGCCCTCACTGTCAAGCCCTGTCTTTGTGAAATATCCACCGCGTCTCTGCAGCGCATATGGGAATGTCAGCGGGAGTAAACAATTCTTGCGCAAACAGAACGAGTATAGGTACGAGGGGAGGTTATCTCGGGCGGATAAAAAGTATAAGAGGATAAAAACAATAAAAGCAAAAATGTGTCTCCAAATATACTTGGGTGGCCGTTAATATACCTGGGCGGCCCGCCCAAGTAAAATCTATGTGTGGGAAGTTCTGCAGGTAAATAACTAGAAGAATGACAAAGTGCAGTATCTGGTAAAATGCTACAAACCAAAGTATTTATGATTATGATGAAAATAATAAATGAAAATAATATAACAAATAAGCTGTTTTTGTAAAGCTCAAATGAGAAATGGATGACACCTCCAACTGTAGAGAGTTTTAGAGAGAATTACTTTTCAAACTGACATTCAATTGCAATTACATTTCATTTCTGACATTTAAACTGTCCAGTCCTGCTCCTGTAGGGTCAGCTTCCAGCCTTCTCCAACACATATGCCTAGTCATCCTGAAGACCTTGATTAGCTGGTCCAGTTTAATTGGGGTTGGAGGAAGGTGCCCCTCTGGGAGCAGGATTGGATACCCCTGGCATATAGCCTAAAAATAAACATAATTTACACAATATTTACTCAAAATGTACTAAAGTGGTTGGAAATGAATAGCATTATTTAACAATAATGTTAAATAGTTAAAATACAATGAAATGCAAGCAGATAAGCTTTCTGTGGAAATGTTGTTTTGTATATTTCACACCTCTAGCCTTGTTGTATTTTGTTAACCATGAGGCACTTTCAGTATACTTCTGACAGACTTCCTCTTTTCTTCTTTGTGTTTGCGTTTGATGTTCTGTGATGAGTCTCAACAGATCTCTACGGCAATCGCATGGATTTGATCAGATGCAACGTGTTTTGCTTTCACTCATTCAACCATTAAATGTCAGCTGTTATATGAACAGCCCACATGATAAGAAAACTAGAGGCATAACCATGTGCTTTCACTAACACCTGCTTTCATATTCTCTAATGTAAATGAGTAAACACGAAAAGGGAGTTATTGTAACTGAAAGCTTTTTTATATGGTTATGTTTCTAGTTTCACACTGTCCTCCAGTGTTTTGTGTACCCTTTACCTTTATATGTGATAGCGCCCTCTGGGGGCTGTATTTAACTACATTGAGCACACACTTATTTTCTCGTTTTGTGCGGCTGTACCAAACCACATAGTGTAGATATGAATAGAAACCAGCTAAGTGAGCACTTCCTGTGTGCAAGCTGTAGCTACAAGGCAGTCACACAACAGACCACACACGCACAGAAGCAACCGTCAGTTACATATCGTTCAATCTTGCGACGACCTCAGCTCACGGAGAGAGTCTGCTCTGATTTGCCTATCCGCCCTAGTCAAACACAGCCCTGGCCCTGCATATGCAAATGTTCAGGCATGCTGGGTAATGTGCAGGGCAGGCGGTGACGGGCGTCCCCGGCTCACAGCTGTTATCTGATGTTATCTTTGACACCAGATCAGCCTCGACATGTTGCAGCATTCAGCGTCCACGACCTGGAAACCAGACCTTTCAACTGTCAGCACCTTCGTATCAGACTCAGCAGCGTCTGTGTCACTAAAACATGCCAGAGAAATCGTGTTTTCAAGAGTGAATTTGATACGGTGCAATGCAACAGTAAACAGGAGCTTATTGCTTTAAAGATAACATAATACAGCATTTAACTGCTTAATATGATAGAATAAGCTTTAAATAATGTAGAGCGGGACTTGATTTTTAAATTGATTGGGTCACGCGTGTCAGGCTGTGCACTTATTTGTTAATACCATTTTTAATACTTCTCTCACTTTTTATGTATTTGTTCATAAAGGGCTTACCTACATTTTTTTTTTTCAGTCAGAGGTACATCATTTCAACTAAACTGTGTCTCAATGCAAACTGTAAAGCACTGTAAAAGTCTAGACAAAAAAAGAGAGTTCAAGGATACTTGTTTTTTGAGGGATGACACAAATAAATGAACATTAACATCAAAAACTTTTGCTCCTAAAGTTTAAAACAGAGTTATTGAAAGTCTCTGCTTTCAAATTTACAAGTCAGAAAACAAGTAAGGACCGTGAAACTAGACGTGACATAGTTTTCGGGAAAGTTGAATGGCCAGATAAAATGCTCATTAAAATCATTGTGTTATTCTGCATGACTGAGGCTTAATTTCATGCGCTCACCAGAATCATTGTGAGGGCTTGGTATATATAGCATGAATAGGAAGAGAGATTTATTCAGTTGTTTAATTGTGGGGTCTTTTCGTTGTCATAAGTTTTAGGGGGCGCTGGATGGAAAGCTCAGTGGATTTGAGCTGTTGTGTGTGTGACGTCAGCAGTACAGCAGCAGTTTTGGCCCCAGACGTGAGCGTCGAGAGCACAACAGCAGTGTGTGACAGTAGCTGCTGTAATCCCTCTGGTGGCGATAAGACATGGCTAAACAAACGCAGCGTGAGCAGCACTGAAGCCGGAGATAAGACACACACTTGTCCAGACCTTGCCTTATCGGCCCACAGTTCATACGGCATAGTGCTCACTATGTGTGTTATCCAGGTCTACGGCCGTCTCATCTTGGTGTGTTGGAGGGCTCGAGGTTCATGCGGGTGGGGTGAAACAGCGGGGCAGTTTAGAGGAGTTTAACGTCACCTGATCACTTACAGCTCAGTCCTGGTAATGCCCACACTGGTCTACTGTCCTCAGCTGACAGGAAACCCTTAGGGGCAGCAACAGTGGTGGCCCAAAATCCTCTACACCCACACAATACACAAAAAGGCAGAATTCTTCACTCCCCACAGTGCTCACACACTGTTGTTCTGCTATTGCTGTCTTCAATAGGATGTCTGCATGAGACGCATACACACACACACACACACACACACACACACACACAGGAGAAAGGCTTCATTATGAACCACCTGGAAGTGCCACAGCCAGCTGCCAGATCAGCTGAATGTCATATGGTGTGTGTGTGTGTGTGTGTCTGTGTGTTTAAAGCTGCACGGCTGAAGTAGCTCATATATTTTTTTCTCCCCAGCATTATTTATCAGTGACATATCTGGTGATATATATCTCCAGAAAGCATGAGTGACCTTTCTGAATTGTCACATTACCCATAATTCAACTCTCATTTTTTCATCATAATGTGCTTCTCTCTTATCACAGGTGTAATTTGATAACTGGACAAAATATGACAGGAGAACTAGTATATTTTACAGTTTCTGCAATGTACTCATCATAACCAAGTACATAAATAGATCAATGTAGTACCATACGCATGGTATTGTAGTCTTTGTATAATAGTCAACAGGGGGTCCATGCTCTCTGTACCTACCAAGAGGTCCTAGGCCTGAAAAAGAAACCCCTGCATTAGCAGGTCTTTCCTCTGTTTGTAAAAGGTGAAATTGTCATGTGTGGGTCAGTATATGAGCAGCCTACTGCTATGTGTGTGTAACAAAGATGAGTCTGTGTGCAGTTGCAGATAGTGCTCTGTGGAAGAGGAGTGTTGTGTTGATTTTGTGAAGACTGTTTCCCTTTTGAGCGAGTGTGTGTGTGTCTGGTTCTGTGTGTCATCTCATCTATTCAGACTGCAGTGATAAAACCAGTCATTCAGGGTCAAGCATGTGTTTGTATGTCTGTTTGTATATCCTCACACACTCTCCCTGAGGGCCATGACAGTCTGAGTCACGCACACACACGGGTAATTCCAGATGAATGACAGTAGATAGCTGTGTCCTGCAGATCTGGACCGCTTTAATGAGCTGATAGGCAAATCCGTTGCTGGTTAAAGATTAAATGCTCTCCAGGGCAGCACACCTCTTATCTCAGCAGTAGGCCACAGCATAGCGGAGCCACTGGGATTATTGCCTCTGTGTGTGTTTACGCATGGTCAGGTCAGAAGTGGGCTGCTCACTCAGCCCTTGTGTGCTTTGTTATGCTGTGGCCTGTGATTGTGTTTAAAAGGCAGCGGATCTGCAGAGTCTTACAGCGAACAGGCGATCAGGTATCATGAGTATAGATTATTAAACATTAACGTAAGAAACAATCTTATTAGACACTTTCATGATTCGGTAGAGTTGGGAACAACGAGCATTCAGAAGCTGGCTTGATGCAGTGCTTTTATTGCATTTGCTGTAGATCTTCAGCATCTGATGAATGCAGTGAACAAGATATCCAATGTAAACTAGGGATGCTCTTATCAGGATTTTTGCAGCCAATACCACCTACCAATTTCTTGTCATCATGATCGGTACCGATCCCGGACATTCAAGCTTTAAGCTATAAGTGATATGTAAACTCTCTGTTGACTGTCACTGCTAACCCCTTACACCCTCAAGGCATTTTTAATGATTTCACATCTAAGTAGCATACTTAAAAGTAATGGCTTATACTCTACAAAAAAAGAAAGGTATCATCAAGTAAATGGTTTCAATTGATTTGATAATTACATAGAATAAATAACAAGTAATAAGATCCTGGTTGATGAGTGGTTGATAATGTTTGTACAGTTTTACATCATGAACTGTGTGTGTGTGTGTGTGTGTGCGCGTGTTTTTGTGACATATCAGGACACAAATGGGTATAATGACATGGGTATGACATAGGTATTACAAGAAGAGGTGACTTATGAGGACATACCCCATGTCCCCACTTTTCAAAAGGCTTATAAATCATACATAATGAGTTTTTGTGAGAAAGTAAATTGTGCAGTTTCCTGTGATGGTTAGGTTTAGGGGTAGGGGTAGTGTAGGGGGATAGAAAATTTTTTTTTGAACAGTATAAAAACCATTACGCCTATGGAATGTCCCCAGAATTCACGAAAACGAATGTGTGTGTGTGTTTGTGTGTGTGCAGCAGAATGAGCCATGTTGTTATTTTGAGATGAGTCCCTCCTTTGCCTTCACTCTTTATCTCTCTGTGAGAAAGCTGTGAGCATCGAAAGGAGGAAAGAGAACTGAGTCATTGTGGCCTGCGGTGATGACTTCTAGTCCTCTGTTTAACCCTTCACGTCCTGCAACTCCCTGCTTTTGTGTTGGCAGGTTGAAACGAATGAATTTTTACAACTTAAATTAATTGAGTTTATTCCTGCATCTCTGGGCTTATCGTGGCTAATCGTGAAGGCCTGATCTCACAAATCACCAGTGAAAATTAGGTATGAAAGAGCCAACATACCTGAAAGTGTAACATGCTCTAGTTC